>CM029389.1:10833860-11181360 GCA_017165825.1 Hepsetus odoe
CATACATACACACACACACATATATATATATATATATATATATATATATATATATATATATATATATATATATATATATATATATATATATATAGACTGTAACAAAACAAGTAAAAAGCCAAGGGGAGTTTTGCAAGGCACTATATATATATATATAAATAGTGCCTTGCACAACCCCCCTTGGCTTTTTACCTGTTTTGTTACATTCCATCCTGTAATTTAAATGTTTCTTAATCAAGGACGGCATTAATCAGAGAGGCAGCACAGAGACCAAAGGTAACCCTGAAGGAGTTGCAGAGTTCCACAGCAGAGACTGGAGTATCTGTCTATAGGACCACAATAAGCCATACACTCTATAGAGCTGGGCTTTATGGAAGAGTGGTCAGAAAAAAGCCATTACTTAACGTTAAAAATAAGAAGTCACATTTTGAGTTTGCCAAAAGGCATGTGGGCGACTCCCCAAATGTATGGAGGAAGGTGCTCTGGTCAGATGAGACTAAAATTTTGAACTGATATATTGAACTTTTCGGCCACCAAGGAAAATGCTATGTCTGGCACAAACCCAACACATCCCATCACCCCAAGAACACCATCACCCAAGTGAAACATGGTGGTGGCAGCATCATGCTATGGAGATGTTTTTCAGCAGTAGGGACTGGGAAACTGGTCTGAGTCGAGGGAAAGATGGATGGCACTAAAAACAGGGATATTCTTGAGGAAAAACCTGTGTCAGTCTGCCTGTGATTTGAGACTGGGACGGAGATTCACCTTCCAACAGCACAATGACTCAAAGCATACTGTTAAAGCAACCCTCGAGTGGTTTAAGGGGAAACATTTAAATGTGTTGGAATGGCTTAGTCAAAGTCCAGACCTCAATTCAACTGAGAATCTGTGGTCAGACTTGAATCCAATATAAAGGAGCTGGAGCATTTTTGCCTTGAGGAATAGGTAAAAATCCCAGTGGCAAGAATCTGTACCAGCTGATGGGGAAAAAAGCTTTATCTTTACACCCCTATACTGTATTCACTGTATCGACGAGATAACTTTTAGGCATATGAAAATAACATACACATTTAAGAATTTTCATTACATTATCAGTTTTTTATATGCAGGAACAATCTTCTCTTCAGTGGCCTGGTGAAAGGTGTTTCTTTAATTTACTTGTTTTTGCATATTGAATTTGGCTTTCCTCTTGAAGGTAGTCCCCTTATACAATGACATTTGCCTTTTACTTTTTTTGCCATTTGTCTATTTAAAGTTACATTTTTTTAACCATTTGAAAACATCAGAAGAAAACAAAAAAGTTCCATAATTTTGATGAAAAAACTATTAATGTAATGTAACATAGTACAGGTTTCTAAGACTTTACAAATTATATGAATGGCAATAATTATTAGTAAAAATAAAAACACTCTCTGCTCTCCATGAAGCTGAAGTAAGCTTCTTCTTTGTTAAAGGCAAGCTGCATAATTTAAGGTGGAACCAAAGACTATAACAGATAGACTCTTTTTTGTTAAAGATGAATATTTGCTCTGTTAATGCAATACAAACAATTTTTCTTTTCGTTGGGAACACCCAATTTCAAAAATACACATACATATGAAATTTCCATTTTGGACAAATGGAGAAACTTGATAAAATAGTTATAAATTAACTATACTCCACCCTTGGTACTTTTACAATTCAGCTAAAAGTGATTTTAACATCACCGTATGGCAATGTAAAAAACTGTGTCAGAGAAAGTAGAAAAAAATCTTTTCTGATCTGTCAATACAATAAACTGATCTACAAGATATTTTGTGTTAAAACGTGCATGAATTGCACATTATAAAGGTGTGTTGCTCATTGTGATGTCGACTCTCTTGTGAGCACAGTTAACTGATCCTCAGGGACGTCGGCTTATGATACAACAATTACCTCAGTCTCTATTAGCTAAACAAGCCTAGAATGACACAGGGTCTAAAAGCCCACTAATATCCTTCTCAGGGTTTGCTTAACTGCAACCTGTCAAAGAGCATGAAGAGAAATGTGCAAAGTAAAAAAAAAAAAAAAAAAAAAAGTAAAACCGCTAAACATTCCCACTAAACAGAGGAGAAAGGGAAGCAGGGAGAAAGTCAAAGGAAACGATAGAGTGTAGTGAGGGGGGAACTTAAACAGGAAGGACAGACTTACCAACACAAAGACAGGGAGCATGGCTAACTAAGAAAGAAAGAAGTGGTCAAACAAGGGGGACAGAATGTCAGAGAAAGGAAGAGTTGTACAAAAGAGCAATCAACAAATCTCTCACCTTTCTACATTAGTTACACCTGCTAATCATTAAGCTAATCGACATGTGTACTATAGAAAAGAAAAAAAAAACTAAAGTGTGTAAGACAAGGCTTCCAAGGACTGCAGTACAATAGTTGGTGATAATGTTGGTAATTATTGGCTATAAAATTGAACTTTATTATAGGCATCAGTCTCCAGCTGCACAATGAGTCGATAAAGTTATTTTGGAAAATGATATATATCTTCAAATTTTATGTTTGTTTTCGGAATCACCCCATGAATTGAGAATTCTGGAATTTAATACATCACAAATAATGAATAAATATGATCCCATAATCGCATATGTGACAATTTAGATGTGATACTCAATCAGCATACTGTTTGCTGGATTAACAGTTGCTTTAAAGACCATTCTACCACTACAGAAAAATTCATAGCTTTTCCTTATATTGGTACAGGAAATATATTTTCTGAGTAAAGCCTACACTGTGTGCACAATTATTAGGCAAGTGGGTATTTTGGCCAGATCATTATTTTTATGCATATATTCCAACTCTAAGCTGTGTAAACTAGAACGCTAATTGGATTTAAGAATAACAGGTGATGTGTGTTTGTGTAATGAGGGCGGGTGTGGCCTAAGGAGATCAACACCAGATATCAAGGTGTGTATAACTATTACGCAGCTTCTTTTCGTCAGGCAAGATGGGCCAAAAAAGAGAGAGAACTGACTCTGAAAAGTCAAAAATTGTGGAAAGTTGCAAGAAACATGTTGACAAAAAAAGATGCAAATTAACTGACAAAGATTTTAGTAGAATCAAACGTGAAGCTACCAGGAACCCGTTATCCTCCGATGCTGTCATATGCCAGAACTGAACCTATCTGGACTGTACAAGGTGTTCAGTGTTCAGAGACATGGCCACGGTAAGGAAGACTGAAACCCAACCACAGATTTTGCAATGGTTTTATGGACTGATGAGATAAGATGAGAGTGACTCTTGATGGACCAGATGGATGGGCCCTGTGGCTGGATCAGTAACAGGCAAAGAGCTGTACTTCGACTCAGATGCCAGCAAGGTAGAGGTGGGGTACCGGTATGGGTTGGTATTTTTAAAGATGAGCTAGTTGGACCTTTTCAGGTTGAAGATGGAAAATCAACTCCCAGACCCACTGCCCATTTTTAGAAGACATGTTCTTTAAGCAGTGGTTCAGGATACAGTCTGCATCTTTCAAGAAGTCCATGATTTTTATGCAGGACGATGCTCCATCGCATGCATGGAACTCCACTGTGTTGCCAGTAAAGGCCTTGAAGATGAAAGAATAATGACATGGCCCCCTTCCTCACCTGACCTAAACCCTACTGAGAACTTATGGACCTTCTTAAACAGGATATTTATGGGGAAGGAAAACGGTCTACTTTCTGAACAGTGTCTGGGAGGCTGTGGTTGCTGCTGCAGAAAAAGTTGATTGTCAACAGATCAAGAAACTGACAGACTCCATGAATGGAAAGATTATGACTGTTTTTGAAAAGAAGGGTGGCTATATATTTTTTTGCTACCTAATAATTGTGCACACATATGTTTTCCCCAGAGAATATTCATACATTATTTCATTTCCTTTGTAAAACATTCAGGTTTCAGGACTTTGCTGGACTGATTGATAGCACTGTACAGATTGAAATTGCTCGCTTGCCTGATAATTGTGCACACAGTGTCTATAATACACAACTGCCAGACTAAATAAAGTAGATAAACTACACAAGCTCGTTATTACTGCCATAAATTCCATTTAAATGTAATGTTATCTGCAGTCTCTGACTATGTAGCCTCAACGTTTCTTTAAATTTATCTATTGGTTTTGCTTTTAACTCATTATTGTATAAATGGCCATCACTATGACTCACTTATGCTGAACAACGATTGCAGAAATGCAGCCCAACCAGAGAAATTATTCTCACCCATGTATTCTAATTTCTCCATTTATAAATGCTCATCAATATATATTTAAATGGAAAATATCAGACTCCCACATTGGTGTGTTCACCTTTAAATGTTTTTTTTTTTCATATACAACAACTTATGCCTGAATAACTCTGCAGTAATCCTTATGGTGCTTCCCATTTTACACATCACCCCTATTTTTTTACTCCATTTATGACATCCTTTACACATTCATATACATTTTACCTACTTTTTAGAATCACATATGCTTATTTATTGACGATAACAGCCCCTTTGACAAATTTACTGCATCAAACCAATTCAGAATGTGGTAAAATGTAATTTTTTAATTCCATTATTCAGAGTATACACCTTTTAAGTAAATTATTTTATTAACTTAAATTCTAAATTAATTATAAATTATAAAATTATTAATTATTAATTATAAATTATACATTATAAGTAGTTTAAAAAGTACTCACTACTGTGCACAGTCAATGAGCTGGTACTCGTTGGACCGTTCGAAACAGGCCTTCACTCCTTCATCATCCCAGAGCTGTTTAGCGTGCTCAAAAAACTCCTGTTGAAGATAGAAAACACACAAAAAAGTTCTTAATATATCAGTGCAATCAAAGGAGAATATTTTGGATTTTAAATCAATTGCACATATAAATACAGAAGATGAAAACAAGTCAGGAACAGCAGGCCTGAATGAGAAATACCACAATAAGAAAAAAATTTATTTTTTTATGTTTTGAATTGTAATAATTTTATTACTAATAATATATTTGATATAGTTTTTGTCAAGAAAAGTCACACTAATGACAGCAGGCCTAAAAGTGTTAATTCCACTATTCAGCACCTGGATTAAATGGTAAAATGGCGGAAAGTAAGGTTAAGGCTGTGGACTCTGTGGACTTTGGCATTGATTGCTGAGGTGCTCTTTCATCATTTTCAATTAGCAGGACTCCACCTGATTCAGATGTAAAACATGTATTCATCAGACTCGTGAATTAGCATGAGGTCTCCTTTCTGTCTATCTGATTAATTTACTGAGCCAAAGTATCACCAAGGGCTCTGAGAAAGGAAGAGATGAACTGCCCCCGCACAAATCAAAGCATTTAGGCCACGGATGTGATGCCATATGAACAGTTTGTACTGATGACAAAGACTGATAGGCTCCTGTCTGTGTCTGCTTATACTTGTTAGAGTTAAACCAAGTGACTTTTTTGATAGGAACACTTAAATGTGCAGTTTAAGTATGACTATTAAAGATAAGAGATTTCAGATAAAACAGATTCAGCAGCATTGATATAAAGATAAATATTACATCATCACTGCAATATGCCTGAAATTTATCTAGTGGATAAAAAAGACTCCACAGGCAGGTCTGATGATCTGGAACAAGGGCTAATAATTAAACAGTCTTTATATTGGTAATAAACACTCACATCCTACTGAACTCATTCTGATGAGTTTAAAGCAATTTAACTTTGAAAAATGCACCAAAGGTGTTTTTTGACTTGAAATATAATTTTTATTAAACTTGTTTTTTGTATTTTATGTAAAGGAAGCTAATTTCAAATATGCTGACTCTGAGGTTGATGCCTTTTATTTTTATTTTCAAGGGATTTTGCCAACAACTAAAGGATAACTAAAGGACCATCATTTCAGATTTTCTAAATTAGATGTTCAGAATTGTTCTGAATTTTTTTTTAATTATCCACTGTTCGTGAATGTCCATTTCAGGGATGGGACCTTCAGAAAATGAAAAGTGATGCATTTCATCCCTCATTCAAGCGAAAATCACTGATAAACTCCTTCTATATTCTTCCCCCCACAGAAGAGCAATGCCAAGGGAGGCAAGTAAGTGAGAAGACAGGGAATGAGGGAGGAGAGGAGAGAGGAGGGGAGTCTTTCTCAGAAAGAGACTTGTTTTTCTCTACCTTTTCCTTGGAGAGTAGAAACAGCTATACGGTAATTAGGCCCCCAGTGAGGCCCCATCATATAATCACCACAATACAGCAAAACAAATGGCTACAGAGATGCAAAACAAACCAACAGGAGAACGCACCATGGCCTTTGAAAAAAAAAAAAAGCCTCACCACACTTTGCAATTGTTCATGCTCTAAATTGCAGTCTCTACAATCTATTATAATTTTAAGAAAGATAAAGCCAGGCAAAAACAGAAAAAATCTGAAAAACCCAGACAAAACAGAAAAGCAAATTGTGTTCATCAGTGACAATAAAATACATCCCATCTTTCAATCCAAATAACAGTCCATAGGATGAACATCTTAAAGTTCCAGCCAACAACCATCAAAAGTTTGTCAAAATCCAAATATGCTGCACAAATTCTTTCCAGCTGAATCTGCACTCTCAACAGGGATAGCTTATTTCATGACTTCCACTAAACCCTTGTGCTGCTTCGGCCTTTGTAAAAAAGCTCACCTGGTTCCAGGTGAGGTCTGCTTCTCCCTCTGAGCAGCTGAAATTTCTCTTTATTCAAATCACACACAGTAAGGTATGGTATATAAATATGAATAAGTACAAACACAATTCAGGTTATAAGATGGCTGTTGCTAAAACATGTATATGTCTGCTTGGCCACTAAATTAGCCTCCAGTATAAAATTAAATGTGGCGAATCAACTACATTTAGGGTTGGGATCAAGGGGTTAATATTTGAGCTTATATGTAAGGGAGTCAATTTCCCCAACCCAAACTATCACTACTCTTTTATGTTTTATGATAATATGTCAAAGATAAGGTATTCCTTAGCCATTCTCCTG
Organism: Hepsetus odoe; assembly: GCA_017165825.1. Classification (NCBI taxonomy): domain Eukaryota; kingdom Metazoa; phylum Chordata; class Actinopteri; order Characiformes; family Hepsetidae; genus Hepsetus; species Hepsetus odoe. Next base: position 10,840,857 of record CM029389.1, read on the forward strand.
TCACACTTACAGTCCAATTACATGAAAACCGCCTTAACCGAAAGTGACCCAATCTCAGCATTAGCAGGAAAAAACAAAGCCAGGGCAAGTAACAATAAAGCGGCTAAGAGCAGCACTCCCTGCTCTTACACACTCCGGAACAGCCCGAGATGAGGCAATCCCGTTGGAAAACTCACCGTGACAAGTCTGAGGCATCCGGGGAGTCTCAACAAAAGGAAAACATGAAAACAAACCTTAACGACTATCAGTGGCTTTTCATACAGCAAAGCCACTCTCTCTACCTGAGGCCTTCATTAACTAGTTGAGGAGGCAAAAGAGTCATTAGAAGAGAGGTAAGTAGGGCCACCAGGGCACTCTAGAGACAGGGCTAATGACAGCCAGTGCTGCTTTGGGCCTCCCACAAGCCCCAAAGTACAGTCTCCACCATGAACTCAACCAAGCCAAGGGATCCAACATATACTCTGACACACCTAAACACACATACAAATACAAAGATACTTCTATATGTACACATGGGGCAAGACAACGATGTTCAAGCACATAGTGAACATCTGGATTAACAGCCAGCCACATACCCAACACACACTGTTACAGAAGATGCCAGACCTCTCAGGCTGACATTTTATTCAGAAATGCTAAAATTAATTTAATCGTTGCAATCATCGTCCTTCAGTTATCCCTCAGTGTATACATATAGATATTAAGAAGAGAACAAACCCATACAAATTCCTGCAGTACTTTTTTTGATGACATAAAAAATTTGTTCCCACTTTGCTGAGTTCAAATGTTCAAACCAAGGTTGATACAGTTAAAAAATGACTATGTTTATTATAATATTTGTTTTCCAGTGTATTTGGAAAGGACAAAATACACCAACAAAAAAGTCTTCATTTCAAAAAATGAATCTGGGGAAAAATCTATTCCCAAACGATTAGGGGAAATATCGAATTGTGATTTTTTTACACAGATTTTGATTGCATCTTAAATGCTTTTTTTCCAGGAAATTACTTTTTTTTTAGAACTATTCACAAGCATTGCAACATTAGATTTTAATATTATTTAACTTTCCCAATTAGAACCATATGGGAGAATTCAAGATATAATTGAAATTGCAGTCTTTTATTATCCATCCATCCATCCATCATCTGCCGCTTGTCCCAAACGGGGTCGCGGGGGAGTGCTGGCGTCCAACCCAGCGCACACAGGGCGAGGATGGGGGACGCACCCTGGACAGGTCGCCAGCCCATCGCAGGGAGGAGCGGGACAGGGACGGCACCTTGCTCAAGGGTACCTCAGGGCAACCCATTGGGAAGGGGTTCGAACCCCCGATCCGCCGACCATGTGGCCAACACCCTACCCACTAGGCCACTGCTGCCCCCAGTCTTTTATTATTCTCTTTTAAATTGTGATTTTGAAAAACTAGTCTAAATCTGTTTTATGATACATTACCATACCTATAATAAGTGTAAAAAAACTTTTTTAGTATAATAATATTAAAAACTTTTTTTATATAATAGCAAATAATCAAACTGCCTATGCCAATATAAGTGATCAGCTTGGGCAGATAACCACAACTGAACTTCTAGCCTCAAATGTAGTTCTTTAACCTCTTTGGCGCACTAACTTCTAAGCAGCTAATGTTAAGCAAAGTTATGGCTAATCACATTAGTCTAACTTGTTTACTCTAGACTCTATTAGATCTACTTACACACAGACATACAGACCCAGACACAGACAGAGACACAAAGACACACACACACACACACTAGCCAAATGTTATTCTTACAGTATGTTAGATAAGTATGGCTAAGACATGTTAACAATTATCACATAGACGAGTATATAAATGTCATTGAGCATAGGGTGTTTAGTAGAACAATAGAACTCTAATTATAACTAAATTCATTTTTACAAAAAAATATTAACATTATTTTTAATAATGTTAATTTATTATTATTAACATTAAACTTATTAACATTATTAAAGTTATGCACATTAAACCTATTAGTGATTAGTGATTTAGCAATAATCTTAAACATTAACCAAGACCTTGTCGGTTCATGTGATATGACGGTTGAGTGCTACATCCCAGATCCGTTTGAAGTCATCCCAGAGAAGTTTGAAAATATATGGGTCTCGCGTTCTGACACATGGAGAAAACTGTGAGGTGTTGAAATGTTTGAGACATGACAGTACGCTCTCGCAGTTCTGAATAACCTGATGATATAAAGAGCATCCAAACAGTTATTGAATTTGCGGCAGTCAGCACAATCAGCACCCACCAGGGTGTTTTACTGTTTGCTAATCATACATTGCAAAAAGTGCAAAAAAACAAGCCATTAAAGTTACAGACAAGCTGTATATTTTTCGAAACATGCTCATTTTAGTTTTTGATTTGTAATAATTGATTAACTAACCCTAACCCTAACTATTATTTTTCCAAATAATATTTCTTTTTTACCAAAAAGGCTGAGTGACAGAAGTGATCTTACATCCGTCAAATAAGGTAGATGAGACAGACTGAATCTTTGTTGAAATGGAGAGCACTTGTGATACTGACTTATATTCAAAATGTAAATCTTTTAAATGTTTGTTTAGCAATGTGTTTTTTCATAGGTTTAACTGCTTTACTGAATGCTAATCAGTAAATTACTGAACTGCTACCTCAGTAGTTCAATAGTCCTTGTTGTGAATCAGTTTTTTTTTTTTTTTATGCCACTTTGACAACATTCACTAAATTGATTTACTTTTTAAGGGTGACTTGCAACATAATAGGGGGCAGTGTGGCTCTGTTCAGCCTTAAGCTAATGTTACCAGAGTATGACAGTATTTTACAGCCTAATGTCACCTTCATCATTATGTAATTGCAATCTCTCTCATTTCATGATAATGGTTTTATGATAAATTGATTCAACTCTCTCTTCAAAAAGTATATATTAGATTTTTGAATTCTAAAAAATATATAAATCTTGTGTGGTCTGAAAAGTTGTCTTTACTAAATAAGAAACTGGCAAAACAACTAAGTACTAAAATACACAAATAAATCATGCCAGCCCAAAAAAGCCAAATAATGCAAACCGATCTCCAACCACATCAAACCAAAGGTTCAGCAGTTAGTTTAAAGTATATCTCATGGCAGAAGACAGCGAATGAGGGAGGATATATCTCATCATATTCACATCGTGTAGCAATGAAATGATATTACAACCATATCATACAGCCCTACCACAAACACACTCATATACATGCATGCACAAAAAACGCACACACATATACACACTCATGTTCGTCCATCACTGCGATCATCTGTGCTAAAAACCGCACCTTCTGCTCTGGTCCTTTGTGTAACATGCTTGTCAGTTTCCATATCCAGATGACACAAAAAAAAAACATCCTTTTGAGCTCAATTAAACGCATAAATGCTCACACATCCTACAAAGTGTCTGCTTTTGACTTATGTAAATGTGTGTGCATGTTAAAAAGAGAAGAAAGCAAAAAGATCCTTGTATTTTTTTTGTCTTTGATGTTGGTAACATATGCTGTAACCACATCCGGTCTTCAGTCACACACATCCTGTGCTTACCCTTCTCTGAAAAGCATACAGCTCAATCAAGCTTGCACCAGTGACATCAAATTATTCTCTCACCATCTACAGCTTTTTTGCTAGGATTTTTCTTTTGCTCTGGTATTAATCAAAGCCTCAACCTGACGAGCTCTCCTGCATAGGACTTGTATACCTGCATACCATTAAATTAACAGGTCAATATAAAAACAGCTTTTTAACCTCCACTTGTGTAGTCCACAAGTTTAGTCTTCCATATTGCGGATAGTTCCAAAAAAGGTCAAATACGTAGTGCGCCATCCTCAAGCAAATTTAAATACTATTATCAAGTCAAGTCAAGTCAAGTTATAAAGTCATTAACGAAGATTACTAAGTCCAGTCTTAAAACTGACATAGCACACTATCACATTGTGTCACGTCATGTTCGCTGGGTATTTCATACTGAGGGGTTGTGGAGTGGTTAAGTAGTTTGAACATGATCGCCTTCTTTAAGACACTCTTAAGTGGCTTGACTAAAGATCATCTTAAGTGCTTCAATTATAATGAGCATCTTGAAGGATCTTTTCCAAGCTCCTGAGCCCGTGACTTTCTCCCTCTGAGTGGTTAGGATGCCCCTGTCTTTCACTTCCATGATTTATCACCATAATAGTCAAGTGACGTGATAGAACTGGCAGTAATGTTCTCCCTGACGAATCTCAGCTAACATGGACTACATCTAAATAGCATAGTGTTTTTTTTTGTTTACATAAATAAAAAAGGGTATGGGCCGATACATAATCAATCTTCAAAGTTTAGTTCTGCTTTATTAGAAAGGCCTGTTTTAAGCCAGCAGTGGTATTTGAATATTGTATGAAAGTTCAGGCTCACTCTGGAATATTTTTCTCTGTGGCATCTAGGTAGATATAACTTAGTCAGTTTGGAAAGGCTTTAACATGCCAGTGTCCACCATTCACAATTAGTAATTGCGTTACTTTCAAACAGTTAACACCAGTAGCTCTACACCGGAACTTACAGATGAAACACTCCAGAAATGCAACAAGGCAAAACATGCTATTAATTTAGTAAATCTCTCCAAATACAACATGGATGGTCTTTTCCTAGCTGCAGATGCAATACTGTTACGTGCTGGTGTAATACTAGAATCAAATATGGCCAACAAAAAGGAGCACCACTGTCACATGTTCTAACATAAATTATCATGATCAACTTATTAAATACTAATTTATTACTAAAAATATCTGTACATCAGCTTTGATGCACTAAAAATATTATAATTATTTATTAGCTCACATACAAGTGCTGAAATTCATTTTTAAAGGGATATCTGTATGGGGCTCTATGAGATACATTTTGGGAGGTGGAAATAGGACCTTTCACACCAAGCAAATAAAAATCTCTAGCATTCTACTATCTGCAGCTGGACTGAACTAAATTCTTCAAAAGCAAACAACCCAGACCAGTGTGACTAAGGGTGAGACTTACTTTACACCAATAACACCATACTTCCTAACAGTGTCTGGGATTTCTCATGTTTTTCTGACAGGTGTGGAGGGACTATTCATTTTTTATAGCGATAAGACAGGAAGTTTACCTTCTTTTTCATGTTTAGCTACGCCTGCCACGTATAATGCCACAGTGAGTCATCAACAAAATGAAAGGTCTATTTTTAGCAACTGAGAGCTTGATTGGGATGAAAAAAATAATCTCTAAACCTTTGGTGCAAGAGAAAGGGAAACAGAGAGAGTGAGTGATCTAAAGTAAAAAAAAGTGCACTCATCTCCCTCCAGTTTTGGGTTTGATTCTTTAGTTTTGCTTCAGAGTTATGAGGCCAACAAGGCTAATAAAGGTAACAGATCAGTCCAGCAATCAGCTAGGTGCCAGTAACCATACTTATCATTTGCACTTTGGAATCATCATGCACTCCTCAGAGTCAAGTATCTTGTATCATTTGAAACTGACATGCTTCTGTGGGTTCTGTCATTCTGTTATTTAAAAATACAAGAACTACAGTAGTGACAAATTTCAGCCCTTGAAATGTTTCCTGTTTAGCTATGCCACAGACTTTTGTTTACCCATTTTCTTCGTCAATCTGATAATTCCCATGTAAGACTAGAGGATAATCTCAGAAAGCAAATCTCTTTAATAATCATCTACATCTGGGGTAAGGAGAAAATTGTGTACGTATGCATATTATCCAGCACTATCCATGGTGTTTCCTCTCTAGGTACCCCTTTCCGGGTGAGGGATGAGGAATCTCCCCCAGCTTTGGGTTTGATCCACTGCATTAACCAGCACTGAGCCAGGGCTGAGCCTGCACTACTAAAGTGATAGCATCAGGAAATAAAGATCTAGACCAAAGCAAAGGAGCACAGGAAACAGGATCAGCAGGAAAGTACGAAGAGGGGAAAGTGAGCACAGAAACGGAGTCCCAAGAGCGGACGTTTCTTTTACCACCAGTATAGGAACTATAAATTACTTCCAACTACAATCCTCATAACATAGGATTGGAAGCCAGTATTGTAAACAGACTGGGCTTAGCTGGTTAAGGTTCATTCTCAGACTTCACCAAATTCAAATGATAGAACAGTGATTTTCTACTAGAATGTCTTAAAAATCAACTTCTAACTGATATGTGTTTGTAATCACAAAAGGAAAAACCATAACATAAGTTACCATAAACTTATTATTTTGCCTTTTGTGCAGAATAATATACATCTATTTAAATGTTATTTACTAAAAGTTATTATTCTACTGTCTTCCTAAAAAAAAAAAACAAAAAAAAAACTTTCTGCTGCATAAGATTTCTGTTAATAAAAACAGTAAATGTTTAGCTTTTTTTATTTGCCTCAATATATCAGAAAATACTAAAATAACACAAAACTGAAGCACATACAGTACTGTGCAAAAGTTTTAGGTAGGTGTGAAAAAAATGCTGTAAACAAAGAATGCTTCCAGAAATATAAATAATGATTGTTTATTTTTATCAATTTACAAAATCCAAAGTGAGCAAACAAAAGAAAAATCTAAATCAAATCAATATTTGGTGTTACAACAGAGCCCTAATCTCAACAACATCGAGTGTGTCTGGGATTACATGAAGAGACAGAAGGATGTGAGGAAGCTTACATCCACAGAAGATCTGTGGTTAGTTCTCCAAGAACAACCTACTAGTTGAGTTCCTTCAAAAACTGTATGCAAGTTTACCTAGAAGAATTGATGCTGTTTTGAAGGCAAAGGGTGGTCACACCAAATATTGATTTGATTTAAATTTTTCTTTTGTTCATTCACTGCATTTTGTTGATTGATAAAAATAAATGATTAGCACTTCCATTTTTTAAAGTATTCTTTGTTTACAGCATTTTTTCCACACCTGCCTAAAACTTTTGCACAGTACTGTATGTTACAATGTGCATGTATATTGTGACAGGCCTTTTTATATATTGAATAATTTCTGATGTTGTCACATATGTAGACATATTGTGCATTATTCAGAATTACACAGATAAAGGCTTTTTGGTTAAAAACGAGCAAAAAGAAATAGCATAACATTGTAAGTATGGTATTACTCTACAGCCTTCACCTACATTACCAGTATAGAGAGTTTTTCTGCATGCTGCTAACCAACATAACAATACACATAACCAGGTTAATCGAAACTGTAGCCTATCCATGAATTCCCCAGTATCAACACCACCTCCTCTTTGACAGTCCATTCTATGAATTTCACTTCTCAGAAAGTAGGTTCAGTGCTCTCCAAAGTTGGGGCAGCAGTGTTTATAACAACTGTGTTCAGCCACACACCCATCCTTGTGAGATTCTCAGAGAATATATTTTATGACAAAACAAGCTGATACAAGGATGTTTCAAATTTGTTTTCAATGTTAAATGTTATGAATGTGCTGGTGGTCTTGCGTTATCCTTTGTTGCTCTCCCTGTATCTCACTATTGCCTCTGCCCATACATGTGTGTGTGCAAAATGAAAAGAGATGGTGAGAGATAGGGAAAGATAGAGGAAGAAAGAAAGATGGGGAGAAACTCTTGAGGGCTCTGGCTCAGTGAGGCTCGTGATACAGTGTGAATGAAAGCAGTGTGCATTTTACTGCCTTGAACACAAGAAGGAGAGGCAAAGAGCAACAGAAAGAGAGAGAGGGAAAGAGACAGAGAAAGCAGAGAGAAAAAAGGAGAGAAACAGAGGGAGATACTCAAAATATAGCCTGTTTATCTCTGCTTAATGAGTTCTGTACTCAGCCAGAAACACTTTATATATTGGAAGTCCATAAATAGTTTACTTTTTGAAGTAACTACAATTACAGGTTTAATAATGATGTTACATAGTTAATTACACAGTAATTATGTAGTAAATTATGTTTACATTTGAAACTTTGTATTTGAATATTTATTCATGCAATTCTAAACATGCAACAATTTTTTTATCACTCTGAGTAGTAAAAATTTGTCTGTGGATACAGAAAAGTGGTTTCATATTATATTATATATAAAAGCCATGGTTATGTAGACACTGAATCATGTCACTGTGACTAAAGTAATACTGGCATAAAATAAAAAATGGCTAACAACAGCACACCACAAACAGCTTTTTCAAAGATTCCAAAAATATACTATTGTCATATTCTATAAATAAATATTTACTTCAACAATGTTTGACTGATCTGATTTTGATTTTTCTTTTTTGATTCAAGTTTTATTCATTTCCAATCTACTTTGAGACTCAAAACAGGCACAGCAGTGCAGTTCTCTGGATGCTGGTCCTATCTCTGTCCACTGCCCAGCTAGTATGTTGACTAACAAAAATCAATTTGCCATTACATAATAGACCTAATTAATGGAGCTACAGCCACAGCTAAAAACATTTCACTTCCACTGTCCATGTTTTGACAGACGGTGCACAGTATCACCAGTCATGTAAACAAACACACACACACATACACACATATGCATGATGGCATTTGACAGCTGGAAAATCATAATGACCACGATTCCACTGACCCCTAGACTGCTTTAATGTCTAAAATAAAGGTACTCCGAATGAAACAACAATTATTCTTAACTGTTAACCTACCATATAGCATGCAAGCTTAATAAAGAAAATCTGCTTTTTATTCATTTTTAGCAATTTATTCATTTTGTTACCATTTCATTGAAAATTGTAAGAAGTGTAAGGCAGCCCAGGTGCATATGTATAATTCTATTTTTTGTTAAAACAAACCACATGGGCTGAAATAATGCATCTTTCAAATGATTATACTTTTCATTTTATTTAATTTCTTGCTAACCCTTTACTTCTGAAGAAACAGGATAATATCAATATACAATGACAATTGCAATCCGTTATACTTATATATCCCAAATGCAATCCCTTATACTTAAATGTTTACTTGTCTGTACTTTTCTAATCTGACATAGTCCCAAAATGTATCAGCAGATATGTACAAAAGAAAAGAGGGTAGGGCAAGGCATTTGTGAAAGAAACAGAAACAGAAGGAGATGTAGGCCCATGTGTGTATGAGAGAAAAAGAGAGAGACCTTTTTTTAAATGGCTTTAGACACTCGAATGAGCCATATAAAACTCATGACATCCCCACTTCTTTCTAAGACTCAATTGAAAGGTTTTTAATTAGATAACAGCATCACACACACACACACACACACACACATACATGATGACTCTCCACCCTCATTCAGAATATCTAGCCTGAAGCTGCAGTTACCAAATGCAAACTATTTTAGCTCAAAAAGGAGTAATTGTTTGGAAATCTTTCGTAACGCCCCATATGCAACAGCTGAGCTGAGATACTTTGTGTATTTGCCCCAACAAGCCTTAACTGAATCAAACCGTCAACAACAAAATCAGTGCCACTTATTCAAATGTCCAAATCCCAAATTACTACAAAATTGCATAAGCTCTTCCTATATCCACTTGGCAAGTGCTCAAACCCACAAGCTGCTGTAGATCATGGACAGACAAACTGAATTAAGACATTGAGACAGTAAGACATTTTTACACAGAAGGACGTTCAGGTTTCATCAGAAATTCACCACCGGGATATGAAAAACAAAACTGAAAACATGAAAAATCCTATCCAATTGGATCCAACGTTTTTTTTAAAATTGGGTTTGATGCAAGTGCACGTAGCTGTGTATTCTGCCAGTTTCAAAAAGCAGTCCAAATTAAACCACTCCTTATAACTTCAGAACAGCTAGGCTAAACAGAGCTAAACTGCTATAGGCTGTATAGGGGGATAATTTGTAAATGCACTTGTAAATGCATTTTTGTGAAATTACAAAAGAGTGCATGCCCCAGTGAGAACATTCATAAACAATGTTTCCCCTCTTAACCAAACTTTTACTTACAGAAAACAAGTAAATTCAGCTTTACATTATACAGATCCTTTTGTGACATCACAAAACCAGTAAATGTTTTGACACAGGCCTAAAACAGGCCTATTGTGTCATCATTATGAGTCCTATTTGCAGCTGATTTACATAAATGGGCTGTATGGACTAGGAAGTGAACTGTACACCATGAAATGATGATTAAATGTTAAATAAAACTATTTCAAAACTTCTGTCATAGTCAACACAAATAATATTACTTATAAAAAATTTAATAATGCATGTATATCAAGGCAAACTGAAACCAAGCTTCACTGTTTTCCTTGAATTACAAGTCAGTTTGTTTCAATACAAAAGAAGATATTAAATATCGTTTCTTACTGTACCAGTCTGCCGAAAATGGAAACCAGCAAAAGTGCATTTATACTTAATATAACTCCACATCTTTAAGACAGTGAGAGATGCTCAGAATATAAAGGTTTAACTAAATATTCATTAGGCTTCTAATAAAAAAGTTAGAAGTCGTATCGAAATTCTACTGAAGTACTGAATCTCCAGTGATGAGGTCATGTATTTGATCAGATAGAGTGACTGATATATAGAGCGTGTGGGCACTCTTTCACCCTGTAACTGTAAACAAATTATCCAAAGCTGCTAGTGGCATAAACAGAGCTTAAATATCTTCTGGTTTTACTTTCTACACCTGAATTAGCAACACAAGGCCAAAGAGATTGGAGTAGGAGCTCACAATCCCCCCCCCCACAATAAAATGAGGCTAAATCTGTACATGCATTTGTTAACATACAAAAGACCGACCAATAAGGCCAAGTGTGATCTGATGATTGGTAGATGGCAAAAAACATGCATTGCTATTCACCCAGACATAGAAGAGTAAAAGCAAATAAACAAGCTGCAGGATCGCAATGGGTCAGGATCTTTAGGATTTATTCAAATAACTTCTTATTTAAACTCATCTGCAAGCCAGCAGAAGCAATTTCTAACTCTCTCATTTGATTATACCATTTATTAAGCACCATATACTGTTCACAACATCAAATCTTGTCATCATTTAAAAGCTGCATAATGCTGAAAGAGCAAGAGAATGCACCACATATTAAAAAGTTGCTCCATTTTAGCAGTCTAGAAAGTGATCTTGTACCATCTGCTACTTTTTGCAGACTAAAGCACCAGTGGTTATATGTTACAATAAGAACTCCATCCATTTTCAACCACGCAGGGCCATAAACCAGGCAAAGAAGTACTGACAGCAATCAGCCTGAGAAATCAGAGATGCCTTACCTCTGTGTAGTCAAAGTCTGAGAGCGGGGCTATACTCTTTATGTAGTCAACGCGGAACTGGTTTGCCGGGTTGCCGAGTGGCACTGGGGGTATTAAGGTGCTCATAGCCGATACTATCGTCTAGAAAGCGGATGAAACAAAAAAAACACAGCACTAAGCAGGATAAAAGTGGGATAAATCTCAGGCTAAGCCTCACTAATCATCCAAATGGGATTGCTGGATACAACAGCCATGTGGGGTGCAAAACTATAAACATTTGACTTTTCGTTTCTTATTTTGGCAAATTAAACATCAAAAAGGAACTTACCACAATGGCATCCTTCACATTTTTTCGGATGTCCAGGATTTTCTGCTTCTTTTCTCTGAGTAGAAGTTGGGGGAAAAAATGAATGCATGATCAAACTGTCAATGAAAATATACATGAAGTAATTAATTAACCATTTAACAAGTAACAGCTTTGCAAGTCACCAAAATTTGGCATGAAATAGCCTTCACTCATTTGCCAGTTTCACACTGCAAAAGTAGGCCCAGGAGAAGAGAACATGTGATATAATCAAACTGCATACTCTGCCCAGCATCTGAATGAGGTCAGGCTGTAACTGCTGGGCCTACGATAAACCAACTAAGCATTAATTGCTATAGAACTGTCTTCAGTGAAGCGGTTTCAGTATTGGGCCTGAACTACCTGGCTTCAAATAGGCACAAAAATAAAACATTGCTATAAAGGGTTTAAGTTAAGGATGGGTATGAAGACACTGCAAAGCATGTGCCTACAAAGCTAACTGGGTTGTACTGAACACAGGCAGCAAAAACAACTGCAGGAGGCCTAACAAACTTAGCTGTGAGATACTAAACACAGACAATTGATATAACTGCAAAAGCCCTACTGACAAATCTATCTGTTTGGAACTGAACACAGAGAGCAAAAGTTAAAAAGAGGAAGGCCATACAAATCTAGCAGTGTTGTACTGAACACATACAGCAGAAATAACTGCAAAAGCCCTACATTCAAATCTATTTGTTTGGAACTGAACACAGACATTAAAAGCAACTGCAGAAGGCCATACAAATCTATCTGGTACTGAACACAGACAACAGACATCTGCAAAAGCCCTCGGACAAATCCATCTGTGTGGTACTGAACCCATACTGCACATCTGCAAAGGGCGATGCAGACAAACCCAGCTGTGTTTAGTACATATAGCTGAAATAACTGCAAGTCCAGCTATAAGCCAAGCTGAAGCGACTGAGAAAGACTATATGACACAAGCCTGGCTGTGCTGAGCACTGCTAGCACCAGCTGCTGCCAGTGATGCCACTGGCCATTAGAAATATTAGCCAGAATAGCGTCAGCGAGGCAGGGCACACAGCAATCTCAGAATCCAACTGCCAGCATGTCCGTATCTCCCAACATGACGGGGTTGTATCTCGCTGACAGCTATTAGATATCAGCTGGTCAGAGCTGGTCCTGTCGCCATGCTGGCCCTCTGCACTAAAGCGCAGCGCAGTGACGGCTAGCCGAGCGAGGGCCCCGGGGGTAAACGATTTGCGGCAAAACAGAATGAAAATGATCAAAAGGCTTACTCTGCGTTAAAGCCGTTGACGTGCAAGATCCTCATCTGCTTGACGATTGTGCTCTTTCCGGATTCTCCAGCCCCTTCACATGAAAAATAGACGCAGAAAGAGAGAAGGTTAGCGCGGTGTAATGCAGGAGCTGGGCCGCCTGCGCGGTCCTCCCGTCCGCTGGCCCTACCTGTCAAAAGCGAGATGTGAAGAGGCGAGCTGGAAGTGGAAAAGACACACACACACACAAACACACACACACAAACACACACACACACACAGCACGTCCATCTATGTCGGGCTTACCTAACAGCAGCAGCCGGTGTGTAGCTTTGTACGCCTGCCGCTCCTTCTGGAGCTGCTTCTCGATCTTTTTGTTCGCCTCTCGCTGAGCCTTCTCGTCGATGCGCTGGTCCTCGGTCTTGCTGTTGCCCAAACAGCCCATTTTCCGCCTGGCTGTTCTTCTCTTCGCGCACACACGGTAAAAATGACACGGGGTTCTCGTTTGGAAAGGCGTGGAGGCGAGCCAAAACGTGAAAAAAGAAGAGAAGGCCAGTCCTTGCGGCGGGGAAAGCAGGGGTTTCGCTGTGAACAGGCGGTCAGAGTGTCCGCGCCAGTGTGCGCATCATCCCTTACAGCAGCGCTCTCTGCAGCAGGAAGTGGAGCAGCGCGGCCAGTGCGGTGGATCGGGCCGTTACGGCTCGGCGGTGGCTCCTCTTCCCCCCTCTCTGCTCGCTCAGCGTGTGCGTGTGTGCGTGTGTGTGCAATGCTGTGGGTGGATGGGTGGCTTTAACTCAGCACTGCTCGCTGTGGTTAGAGGAAGTATCCGCACTGCACGCACTGCCGTGTCCGCCCGAGGCCGCCCAGCTCAGCGACAGGTGAACAGTGTGTGTGTGTGTGTGTGTGTGTGTGTGTGTGTGTGTGTTTGGGGGGGTTCACACACAACTAACAACAGAGCTGGTTTGTTGAAGAGCAAACAATATACATACAGTGCCCTCATTTCACATTTTCCGTCCAAAGAGCCAAAGAGTCAAACTTTTTTTTTAGGTATTGTTGAGGAACAGCTCCCTCCTGAAGGACAGTCTTTTTTTTTTGGCTCTCATTTTCAGTACAGTCTCTGCATCTGATCAGAGACATTGCCCCAAGAAACTGTTTGCTTGGCAATTTTCTTGCCACACACTGGAATGTATGTGGCAAAACATACTGTTACAGACTTTCAGCTGAGGGAGGCTTTAAATGCAAACTGTTGCCAACAAATAACTAGCATGTAAATGTAAATACGACTTGTGTCCTATACTTTTTTCTGGTTACTTTTAGCATTTATCTATCCATCCATTAACCAGGTTCATGGGGGTGTCCTGAAGCCTACTCCAGTCTCTTTGGACAAAAAGGCATTTTCAACAGGCTGCCAGTAAATCACAGGTCTGAGACAGACAAATACACTCAGGGAGAGTCACACGCAGAGGTTTTTGGAGTTTTGTAGCCGGCTCCACACAGAAAGGACCCATGCTGCCCTATCTTGGAATCAAACCAAGGACATTCTCACTGAGAGGTGCTATACTGTCAACAGGGCTTTGATAAAAATTTCATGTCACCCACTTTCCTTCTCAGGCGTTGCTTTCTTGATTTCTCTGAAGATGTCAGCAGTGCTGGCTGGTATTCTTGTGTTAGTCTGCACCATGCTGGAAGAGAATAGAAGGATGTTTGTGGCAAGTACAGCAGGTTCAGCCACCTTTAGCTCTAATAAAAAATGGACAGGTTGCAAATACAGCAGATGTTATGCAAATAAGGAGCTAATTTTGCATATCCACATTGCAGTTTGGCCACTTGCACAGTGGAATTGCTTTTTGGTCAGAGAAGCTGAAACTTGTGAATTCATCTGGCCAAGGATGATCACATATAATATTTTGATGCAAACTGTAACAGATATTAATGGTACTACTGAATGTGTCAAAAAACATAAAGTACAAAGAAAAACAAACAGGGTAGTTTTAAAACTTGGTGTCAGGCATGTTTCAGAAAAAACATTTTAACTTCAAGTTAAAAATTGTTCTTGGGTGGACATGGTTAAGGGAAATAATATTAATTTGTAGGGCCTTTACATTTTAATTGGGCTCCATAAGCAATTATAGTTTTCCAACATTTTTACATAATTAGATGGTGAAGATAGAAAAAATTAATGTTAAACAGTTAATGTTTTTTTGATGTGAAATAGTGCATAAATGAGAATTAACACACATTTTTTATGGTGGTGGTGACTGGAACCAGGGATTACTATGTCTAAAATTGCAGACTACAAATGGTAACAAGATGCGAATGGTTAGTCCACAAGAACAGTAACCTCTTGATCACATATGGGTGTAGATCAGCACTTATGGATGTGTCTCATGATGTCAGTGTTAGTTTTATATGATGAATATCAGTCTCTCAGGCTTTAAGAGATGTTTAGTCTGTGGGTCTTGGCTTTTGATGCATATCTGCTAGGACAATTTTTGGCCGGAGGATTGTTTGGAAGCAACATAACAAGCTAAGAGAAGAATGTGGGATCGCCAATCAGTTGCAAATATATTAAAGTACAATATATTGTATATTATATAATATATATTAAAGTAATCTGGATGTTGCAAAATTTAGATGAATCTTATCTAAGTATGATAGGGACTAGCAGAAAAGAACACTGGTGTCATATGAACAATTGAAAGATTTTCCAGGGCAAAAAATGGAAATGAGATGCAAAGTTGATCTTAAAGGAGTTTAAGGCCATGGGCTGGCTCCAGATCATGCAAATCATAACAGCACAGTGGCGTGGAGACACATAAAGCAAAAAAGACTTCATGTAAAGGAAAGAGTGGTATGCCCTTCTTGTGGAATACGCATATCTTGACAGGAAGCTTTGCGCTCCCCCTTGTGGTGAGTAACAGGCAGTGCAAGTTGCCAAACATTCTGTAACCTAAATGTTAAGTCATGCATTCATAAATGATTTTTAGAAATTAAGCTTTGGCCATTTTACTGCAGTCTTGGGGAACGCTGAGTGAAAACAATAAATATAGTAGTTGTTAGTGAGCTTATAGCTAAAAGTTTGTTTTTCTTCATTGAGAGGAAGCATGTATCTAGACATTTTATTTTTGTTTTTTAATTATGTTGGGAAAAAAATATATAAGAAAAACTATATACATATTTATGAAAATCTGCAAATTTTAACTGACACATTTAAAACTGCATGTCTATCAAAAGTACTGCTGAACCAGACTGCCTAGATACATGTACCAGAACCAAACGTCAATGCTGCATAATGTTAATAACTTCTTAAAGTAGACACATAAGTTGCTTAGCTCAGCAACAGCTAGTGTAAATTTATTAAGGAAAATGGTCCAGTATAAGATAATAGAGTGTCAAATCTACAGTGGCTTCAGAAATATACCACCTTATAGACCATATAGACCACCTTCATGTTTATAATTTTTTTATGTTGCACTCTGTTGCTGTGAACATTTAAGTTTTCTTTTTTTTTCTACCATTCTATACTCACTACCCCATAATGACAAAGTGAAAAGAGAATCTAAGATATTTTTGTAAATTTATTCAAATTAACGGAAATATCATTTTTACACATGTATACTGACCCCATACTTAGTACTTAGTTGAAGCACCTTTGGCAGCAATTATAGCCTTCTATTATAGTCTTCTTGGTATGTTGTAGCAAGTTTTACACATGTGGACTGGGGATTTTCTGCCATTCTTCTTTGCAAATCTTCTCAAGCTCAGTCACGTTGGATGGTGACCATTGTTGGACAGCCATTTTCAGATGTCTCCAGTGATGTTTAATAGGGTTCAAGTCAGGTCTCTAGCTAGGCCAATCTAGGACATTCATAGACATGTCCTTAAGCCACTTCTGTGTTGTCTTCACTGAGTGCTTTGGGTCATTGCCATGTTGGAAGGTGAACCTATACCCAGTCTGATGTCTTGAGCATTGTGAAACAGGTTTTCATGTGTAAATGTGATATTTCAGCTTTTTTCTTTAAAATAAATAAAAATGTCTACAATTCTGTTTTCAATTCATCATTATGGGGTATGGGGAAAAAAATAATTTAAATGATTGTAGCATCAGGCTGCAACATAACAAAATTTAAAAAATGAAGGAGGTCAGAAAACTTTCTGAAACTACTGTATGCAAAACTCTGGGATTAGCAGTTAATCTGAAGGTGGGTATGAGCGGGTGCAATATTTAAATCAATGAACATTGTCCTTAAAATCTGATCTGGCTTCAAACAGGTTTGTGAAAGTGTACCTTATTATAGAGCAAAGAAAAGAGCTTTCTAGGGTCCTCAGGAAAGAGTTGTTGATGCACAACAGGCTAGAAAAGAGATACAAAACCATCAAGTTTGGACATCACCTCACAAGCACACAGATTGTGCACAAATAGAAGAAATTCATATTTTGAGTTTGTTACTCTCCCCAGGAGCAGTCAACCAACAAAGACAACTCAAAAAGCAAAGTGTGTAATAATCTGGAATGTCATTAGCATACACAAGCTGACCTGTAAGCAACTAAATACCACTTCTTGAATATTGCTTATTGGTAATGAGTCCACCCTCAGGGAAACACTAAACAACAATGGTGTGCAAGGCAGGATTGCAATAAGAAAAAACGCTTTTTTAAAATCAGGACCTACGTACTTAACTAATGCTTGCTAAAGTTCAAATGGACACATCAGAAGGCTTGTCCAAAATGTTTTGTGGATAGATGACATCAAAATAAAATGATAGGTGTTATGTTTGGAGAAAATAACACTGCATTCCAGCATAACAACTTTATCCCATCTGTTAAATATGGTGGAGAAGGAAAAGATCTGACCTTAATCCAACAGAAATGTGACATCCCAGAGTTGGAGCTATTGTTCATGGAGGAATATGCTAAAACTCTTCCAAGGACTCATCAATAGTTACTGGAAACATTAAGTTGCAGTTAATGCTCCACAAAGGGATTACACCAGATACTACATAGAAAGATTCACTGACAGGTATGTCATATTGGCAGTGTTGGACTAGTGGTTAAGGAGTTGGCCCCAAGATTGGAAGGTCATGGGTTTTAATTTCAGACTAGTAGGTTTCCCCAAAGTACCCTTGAGCAAGGTACTGTCTCCATTACTGCTGTGAAAAACTGGGTTTTGAATTGGGTGAAACTTGTTGTGGTCCACTGTGTTTCACAAGGACAAACTTTCACTTCATATGGATTTTTTTTCCTCAATGAATGAATAGACAAATATAACATTTTATCTAATTTTATTATTTAGGTTTCCTTCATCTACATTATGGACTATGTTCCTGAGGAGTATGTGGGGGTGGGCATGTTTTGGTTTTGGTGAACTTTAGCTCTGGGCAGATGAGGCAAGTGTGTACTGGACGATGATGATGACGAGAGACTAATTTAAAAAATGAGAGTGAGAGACAGAATCCAAAAACAGGAAACAGGTGTGTTGAAGGCTTGAATCACATCTGAATGTACAGCATATGCTCCGCAGCAGTGTTTCCTAAAAAAAACACTCAGATTGTCACCTTTCACCCTATGAGCATGATCTATATTAGTCATATAAAAATGAAATCACTGATAGCAACACTGCATTTTGCCAGAGTACAAATGACCTTGACTTTTGAGTGAACAGGGATTTTTGTGGGATGTTGCTCTCCTGTATAAACGTGAATAGATTACAGTACATATAGTTAAACAAAGGTCAGACAAGATAAATGTTATGCTACAAAATGTATGCCTTATTGGTTGAAAACAGCTGTTTTTTGCTGTTTCATATTTGCAGTTTTTATTTATTTATATATAAACTTTTTTTGTTTTTTTGTGTAGTGATGTATTAGGAATGTATTTTCTAGTCTAGGGGTGGCACATCTGTAATTCAGAATCATGTGGGGTTTTTTTTTCATTTTGTAAAATAAACAAAAACAACGACACTAAAACTGCTGGCAAAGCAATAGCCATTTGAATCTCACAGAATATGAAGGGCCAGTGATCTAGACTCTACACTATCCCACCAATAACCCAGGCTTCTTTAAGAATTTGCTATTAAAAAACATTTGAAACTGAGAACAGAGAGGAAGCAGGAATGTCCCAACAAAAGAAGCTGTGAAGAGCTCATTCTCAGAGTTAAAACAATCTTGTTGACAAATAATAAGAAAGAATGGTGAATGAATCTAAATTAAGCCGCTAGCAGGATGCAGGAGCAGCTGTGTTTAAAAGCTTTTCTAAGAATAATACAGTGCAATGGGAAGTCCATAAGCCCATTCTAGAGAAACAGTTTTATTTGGGGGTTCCACTCCTCCAAGGAAGTAATTGGTTTACAATGTGTGGTCTTTGTTTTGAGGCTGTCCTCTAAGAAAATTGCAAAATGAATAAAAAAGCCCAAATGATCGCAATGGCAATTGCATTTTCCATTCTTAAGTTAACAAAAAGTAAAGAAAGGAACAAAGAAAGAACAAAAAAGAAAAAAAAGAAAAGAGAGAGACGCGTTTTTTTTAAATATATCAACAAGCTATGTGTCCAAACATCTGCAGACCTCACTCATCTGATGTTTTGTTACCCAATGGGTAAATTTTACAGGGGCTTCATTCCCCCTTTTTTACAGTAGCAACCCCTATTCTTCTGGGAAAGCATTGGAAATGTGCTATGAGTATTTGACAGCGTTCAACCACAACAGCATTAGTGAAGGTGAAATGCTGGTGTTGGAACTCATCCTCAAGCAATCTAATTGTGATCCATCACTGTTATCCATAACTTCAGCAAGCTGAAACAAATGGTTTTAGATTTTGGGAAATGTATGAAAGTACAGAGTAACAACCAAATCCACACATAAACACAGACAAGCACACACCCATGTATATCTGCCTGTATGCAAACAGATGTAGACATAGTTCTCTATTTCCAAAGAACTCTTTCACTCCCAAACGCCGGGTGTTCTGTATCCTTCCTCTCTTGCCTTTGGCATGTAGCTATTAAAGCCAACACACACACACGCGCACACACACACACACACACACACACACACACACACATTTATACTTATCACCAGATGTTTCCGTGAATAAAGTTTTTTGGAATTCGAGAATCAGATTTGCAGGTCAGGCCTTTGAAAGACTTAATAATGTTTAGCTAAAGAAATCTACACAAGTTTAACTAAAATTAAAATGATTTAAAGTGGCCTTCCTCGTATTGTTCATGCTGAGTTAAATTAATATCTGAACCAAGGTTACCAAGATAACTGATATAATGTAGATTTTAAACTAGAGGTAAATTTAGACATTTGTAACTTTTTAGACATGCATGGAAAATTTGTACTCTATATTTTTTGGTAACAGTTTATATGGATAACCCTAACCCTAACCCTAACCCTAGGTGGTTTGTAGCTTGTTCATAAACATTCCGTGTTAACATTCAACTGAACTTTTAGATTAATATAAAATATCCATTAAATGTAACCCTAAAACCAACTTTGGCATTAAATCTTATCTTAACCTTAGCCCTAAACCTAATCATAAGTGTCAGCAGACAGGTAATAAAGTGTGACCCAAGTTATTAAAGAAGGAGTTTTTAGTAAAAAGCTTCAACATAAAAATCTTCAGTACTATTACTGCACATTCACAAGGTGAGAGTGTCCAATAGGGTGGCAGTAGGAAAAATTAAGCTTTCACAAACCAGTCATTTAGCTAAGCATTAGAAGCATTTTAAGGATGAACAATCTATCGAAATTTTACCACAACTTTGGGGCAGCAGTGTCCTAGTTGTTAGGGACTAGGCCCCATGACTGGAAAGGTTGTGGGCTTGAGTCCTAGACCAGTAGGCTACCCTGAGGAACTTTTGAGAAAGATACCATCCCCATCCCTGCTCCTCAGGCACTGCATGTATGGCTGCCTGCTGCTCCACTTCAGTGTGATTAATTAGATTGAATACAAAAATTGATTTTTTTTTTGTGGTTCACTGTATGCTGTTGTGCCTCCACAAATATGAAGAATCGTCTCTTTCACTTTCAATATTTAATCATGAGCCATTAGTGAAACCGCAAGTGTGCTAAAGTGTGACATGACGTTATTTTTAGTTAACGTTTACATATTTACTGTCATATATATCTAGTTGCTATTACTATTATTATTATTATTATTATTATTATACTATTTTCTTTTGCTCACTGCATGAATATATTCAATATGTGTTAGATCCATTCTGCCAGATGCTAAGCCCAAACTACACCAGGGATTTCCAGTCAGTAGGCTTTCTGTAAAGCAAAGCATAAGCTCACATGAGCAGTTGTTGGAAGACTAAGACTAACTGACTGAAAAGGAATCTGGTGTTCTCCTTCTGAACTGGAATGCAAACCTACAGCCACATTGGCCCTCTGAGAATAATATTGGAAACATATGAACTAACTACTGTTATTGGGACCAGGTTCACAGCTCTGTTCCTAATCAGATGAGTCCATTCCTTGACACCAAACCACATGATCATGACTTCAATCATTGTGGAATAGGGCCCATATTCTTTCATCTATCATCATCATCATACTTTTTCTCTACGTTTCTCTTTTCTCTACAACTGAAGCGAACTTTACACCCTTGTGTTTTTGAATCAGTGTAAATTTGACATGAACTACCAACCTTTTATAAACAGGTTATTTCACCAATAAAATAATTGATACGGTCTCTGATAGCACACCTGGGAGAGGAGTACACCCAAAGCAATAACCAAGGACAACTCCACTGATAGTCATTAATTAGCTGAAACGGTGTACTTTACTCTAGGAATATACAGATAAAAGTGCTGTGTCTGTTGAGTTTTAACAGCTATTATGCAACTTTGCTGTTTATATCTAAGGCCAGACTAAGATCAAACTTCATTGGTGTTTAAATCTATGCTACACTATTAAAAGTCCTCTGAGGCCTGCAGCATTACAGCCTTGGAAAGCACCTTGCAACTAATGAGTTCCTTTTTTCCTCACCGTCTTGTGGATGTGCCAACAAGCTATAAATATGATTTTGTGAATTTGATAAATCAGCATTTCTCCACTTACACAGCACATAATTCAAAAGAATTCATTAAAGAAAATGAAAAAGAAAATGTATGGTACTTTACACAATTTAGACACCTAAACAAACTCTTTAAATCTTTAAACTGGGAATTAAGTACATTTGGCTTGAAAAAGAAAGAAAGGAAAGAAAGGAAAAAGAAAAAACTAAGCTTTATACCATATAAGCTTGTATCTTGTAACCAACAGTTTGGTTCCTGACTTGTTCTTGTTATCCCTATTCATTAACTGGATTTTTTAAACTCTACTTTCTGTCACTTTCACTTTCACTTACTTCCAGCACACCTGACTTAACTTGAAGATAACTTGAGCCAACAGTTGGAAAACGACAGTTGGAAAACGACTGATGAGAGATTTGAAAATTATGAATTTTATTATTTACTGATTTAGTAGTTTTGCATATGCATACATATCTGGGCAGCGGTGGCCTAGTTGTTAGGGAGTTGCCCCTGCATTGGAAGATTGTGGGTTCGATTCCTTCACCAGTAGGTTGCCCTGAGGTACCCTTGAGCAAGGTACCGTTCCCGTCACTGCTCCCTGGGCGCTTTCAATACCCACTGCTGCACAGTGTTTGTGTGTGCATGGGTTAAATGCAGAGGTCCAATTTCGTTGTGGTTCAGTGTGCTATGCTGTGACCTCGCAATGACAAGGGTTGTCACTTTCACTTTCATCATATAATCTAACTGGCCTTGTGTTTAAACAGAACAAGTCCCTCAACAACAAGTTCACTAGAGATGATCATTTTTGTAATATCAACTGCAAAATTTTTAGAATTGGCATAAAAGCTGGATGAAACATTTTTATAGTGTTTTTATTGTCTCTTTTGACATATCATGTATTTCTGTTTTCATGCTATTTAGTGCAGCAGCAACTGACCTACAAATCCTGCTGTTGTCATTTCTGTTTATGATATATTGGAGTGTTTAGAGGCCCTGCCATTTTAAGACCTGCTAGAAAATACAGCATCCATATAAATACATCTTCTTCTCCATGTTCTCCAATTTGAGTTGCCACAGAAGATCGACCATCTCCATTTCTTCCTGTTCTCATCATCTTCCTCCTTCAAACTGACCACCTGCATGTTCTCTCTCTCCACGTCCATAAACCTCCTCTTTGGTCTTCCTTTTCTCCTTTCCTGGCAGCTCCATCTTCAACATCCTCCTTCCAATATAATCATATATAGACATGCTCCCAAACCAATACAACCAGCTTCTCTAAACTTGTCGGGCATCTAACCTGGCTGTCCCTCCTAATATACTCATTTCTAATCCTGTCCATCCTTGTCACCCAATGAAAATCTCAGCAACTGGCTCCTGACACCTCCAGCTCTGCCTCACCTTTGCTCGATGCCCGCCTCCAATCCATACAACACACTGGTCTCACTACTGTCCTGTAAACAACACCACTTTTACCTCAGCTGGTGTTCATATCTGTCTGATAACAGCCACTCTTCTTCACCCATTCAACCTACTGGCACTCTCTTCTTAGCCTCTCTTCCTCCGCCCCCTTGCCGTTACTGGAACTGTTGATCCTAAGTATTTAAACTCCTCCACCTTGCGTTTACCTCCTCCTGCACATTCCTCCGCACCTCTCTCTTTCACACTCCAGCTGTGAACTGTCTTTGCCTACTCTCCTCTCCTTCTTTCTCCTCCTCCCTCCTGGACACATACCTTCCTCTTCTTCTTCTTCTCCTCATCCTTTGGCAACAGTATTAGTTCCATAGACCCTGTAAGTTTTACCAGATGCCCTTCCTGATGTAACCCTCCCATTTATCATTGAAATACACTTTTTTAAGCTTGTGCATCCCTAGTAACAGTTTGTCATAAATACACATGCTTTGTGAATAATTAAACAGTATGTATTTATATATACATTACATATATGTGTGTGTGTGTATGTATGTATGTATATATATATATATATATATATATATACTGTATATATATATATATATATATATATATATATATATATATATATATATATATAGATAGATAGATAGATATTGTATTGTATTAATATATGAATTAAAATGTAAAGGTTCATTTAGGTTAATTAAAAAAATAAATGAATACATATTAAAAGGTTAATTTAAAAATAAAAAAGCGCCTGCTGTACCTCCAGTTGATCACCAAGTATTGGCGCCACCTGTTGGTCAGGAATGATATTAGCGTCCTGATGAATTTTGCTACGGTCTAAACGTCAACAAACTGTAGAATTTTTCTGAATATTTAAAAACTTGGAAGTTTTATACATTTATACTTTTAAAACTATTAAGAAAAAAGAAAACTTGATCTCTGTTCACATCTAATGTGCAATCTCAGCTGTATCCTGTATATCAAAACACTCTCAAATTGTTCTCCATGTAAAATTAAAGTGGACCGTTGACACATTTGTCCCTATGCAAAGTCTTCAGAAAGGTGTTTGTCCCAATATTCTATAGTTAAGGCCGGAACCATTTGCCTCTGTACGCAAAAGTGCACCCGAGAGGCCACATTAGGTTTGCATATGGAAATGCTGCTCTCCCTGAAACAATGATTGCTAAAACGTACAGCAAGTATGTTCACTGAATAGCGCTAAGACGTTCAGGTCTCTGTGGACATCACACTGTAAGAATGCTCAGGTATCTTGACTTAATTGGTCAGTAACAATGTTTAAGTGAGTGGTTTATATCCAGTAACATTCATATGGATTCCAAGGTTTCCCAGTAGGACACCTAAAACATCACCTTGCTTTTGGTACCTGCCTTCTCATCATAATGCATCCCATAGGGTTGTCTCTTCCCCAGGTAAAAAATAAAAAATAAAAAACATTTTTGTATACAAGTACTGTAAAATACCAGCAAGGGTTGTTTTAAATTATATAAAAGAAAATGTCAGGCCTCTTTATTCTTTCATTGCTTTTTGGCATTTGTTGAGGTGTCAGCCGCCCCATATACAGCAAGCTATGATGCACTGTGTGTCTCCAGACACCTTTATATCCTAGTCAGCATTAAATTTTTTGATCGATTTTTGTTCTTCTACAGGATCAGAGCAAATGTGTTAGCTTTTCCTCCACACATGCATTACAGAGCTTTTAGAAATAGACAACTGCAACAAACTCCCTTAGACAACTGATGCTCTGACCCAGTCATATACCCATAACAACTTATTCCTTTTTGAAGTCACTCAGATCCTTATGGCCAATTCTGAATCATGTACAGTACTGTGCAAAAGGGAATCACCTGGCACTATTCCAACGGTCTTATCTTTGTCAAATATTTTACTGAAAGAGGCTGCAAAATATCTAAAGATACAAGACACCTAGATAAAGGGGTCCCAACCACTCATTTGGCATCACAGTATACTAATCATTGGCCAGATCATCTGGAATCTTTTGCTTCATGTCTTCAGTTAGACGGATTTGTCCTGCTTGAATGATTTGAGCATTTGTACTTTCACTTTCACTATATGTGTGGTTTTACACACAAAATATTGTGTGGATTTACACACAAAATACAATCCTCTGAAAGTGGACAGGTACAGGGAATGGACTGAAAGTGAGTGCCAAAAACCTAGAGAGCTATTTATCAACAATGCATAAAAATACAGAAATGTTAGTTTGGAACTAAACTATGGAAATATAAGGGGTTGACATTTGCATAGTTGTACTTTCATATATATTATATATAATTTATATCCATATATATTCAATGGAAGCAATTATATATATAATAACCAATGGAATTGCTTTCTTAAAGTAAATAACTGTTTGTGCCACCACTGGCAGCATCAACTGCAAAAAGGGCTTATTTCTTATTTCTTTCAGCCACTTTCAGACTTCTTTGCAGCATTAATACAGACGCATTAGAGGGCTTTCACGCATGAACTGCATGGTTAATGCCCTGCCTTGACATTGTAATAGCATCCAAGTCAGGAAAGAGTTACTCTAAATCCTAAATGTTGTTTATTTGAGTTTTTCAAAGGTGTACTTGCTCTTGTGTTTGATATCATTTTACTGTATATTCCTCTAGTTCCATTTAATCATCGGATTATAGACTGATGACCACAGATTCTCCTGCAGGATTTTCTAGTTGGGTAAGGGAAGTTACCAAGACCCTCAACCCTTTATACTCCATGAGATTACTAGTAGTTTTTACCTTGCAACTCTGCCATGAAAACACTCTTTTTACAGGTCTTATCTGAAATATTTTCATGGGGATCAACTAAAAATATAATTTAAAAAATATTTAACATTGACTCAATGGGACTGATTACTTTAAATCACAAGACTGATTACTTTTTAAAAAGCTGATTCAACTTTTTTGTGTAAAATTGGTTAGTTAAGTAAATAAGGTGCTAACATTTAACTTAGGGGGGCAGCAGTGGCCTAGCGGTTAGGGTGTTGGCTGCATGATCGGTGGATTGGGGTTCGAACCCCTTCCCAATAGGTTGCCCTGAGCAAGGTGCTGTCCCCATCATGCTCCTCCCTGCGATGGGCTGGCAACCTGTCCAGGGTGTGTCCCCTGTGTGAGCTGGGATGGACTCCAGCACCCCCACGACCCTGCTTGGGACAAGCAGCAGAAAATGAATGAATGAATGAATGAATGAATGAATGAATGACTGACTGATATTTAACTTTACAGGATCAGTAAAAAAAACAAACAAAAAAAAAACCTTTATTAACTTATGATAACTGAATATATGAACTAATCATTCATTTGAATTCATTTGAATTTAACCAGTACTTTATTAATCTCATAAGTAAAAATGTTGCTAGTTTTTTTTTTTTCTCCACAGCTCTGTATAACATAAACTCTATGGCTCCACATTCGAGTGTAAACTAATTTATTGCAATTAAGTGTCTAGATGACTGCATGTTAGTTTCCTTGGTTAAAACATGCTGGGGATCAGTAGCAGAGGCTTGATCTGGGAGAGCTCAGTTTGGCTGGGATAAGAGTGGCGCTTTGCATGACATCGAGGTTCGCTGGTTCAGCAATAAATGTCCAACCTAGACCTTGTCAGGCCACTCTGTTATCTGCACATGCC
This sequence comes from Hepsetus odoe, assembly GCA_017165825.1. Lineage (NCBI taxonomy): Eukaryota > Metazoa > Chordata > Actinopteri > Characiformes > Hepsetidae > Hepsetus > Hepsetus odoe. Next base: position 10,867,744 of record CM029389.1, read on the forward strand.
AGTGGAAATGCTGATAGCCTGGGCAAAAGTAGCACCTGCCCTCGCAGACACCCATCACAAGGTGCATTTGAGTAGCCCGTGCTGCATGTGGCAGTACAGTAAACCTCATCGCGGATGATAAGAACAGAACTGGTGCATCACTGGTCCAGAAACCCTTAACCCGTTCGTTCACCCGTCTCTTATCTCTTTTCTTGGCGGCGGAACCCTCCTGCTCGCCTCTGGTCCAACCAGAGAGCGATGGTAGTATCGCCTCACATCACACCACCGCCGGGCATCACCCCACCGCCTCACAGCCACTCACAGACCCGCTGTCCGCTCCAGCGCTGGCTGTCTTACGCCCCGCCCCCAATCGCCCTGGCTCCGCCCCTGGGTCCTCCGGGAGGCGGGACTCGAAGGCGTCGCGCTGCTCCTAGCAAGAGTTCAGACACTGAATCGATTTTTCTTCCATTTCTAATTTTTCAGCTGTAAAAAACTCTGAAAACTCTTCTCAAACTGCAGCATTAGGGAAAGTCCTAAGGCCAGCGCCATATACATGTGCTATCAGTTTGTGCGACCAAGCAGTCTGTGTGATTTTACGATGAAAAGGGCAGAATGAGACATGGATTTTTCTGGCGCCCTTAATGAGAAAAAAAAGCATTCCGAATGTTCCTTCACTTTATTTACCATTCCTGTATTCCGCCTCTTTAATGAAGTCTTCAGTTCCTCAGCGCTCCGCCAAACAAGCCTTCAGTCAGAGCAGGTCATTTGCATGTCTGACCTGTCAATCATTCTGAGGCGCGTGCACTAAGGTAGCCTTCGCCTATAGCGGTCAGTCTGTCAAAGTTCAGTCTGACGTTTGACCCTTTTATGGGAGGAGGTTACAATCAAGCAGAGCTGTTACCCAACCCTAGCTGAAGTGCACAGTGGTTTCCTGCACTAACACACCCCTGTTATCTGTTAAGGCTTTATGTCTGTTCCTACTTGAGGATAAAATAATAATAATTATATTGTTGTTGTTGTTGTTATTATTATTATTATTATTATTATTGTTATCATTGTTATTATTATTATTATTCTTTTTTTAAATTATTTAGTACACTTTCATCCACATATAAGTTTTTTTTTTTTTTTTTTTTACAAAAAACATGTGCAAAGGCTCGCGTTAGATTAAATAAAATTTTACCTTTGGTTTATAACTCTTTCAAAAGAAAAAATATTTCCAAAAAATGTCTAACTTGCAAAGCATAATGAATGCTAAGACTGAATGCCAAGATTATTTTATTTGCTTTCCTGTTTTTTTTTCCCTGTTTGTTTCTTGTTTGTTGCTTTCCTGTCATGCCCTTGCACTAGGATTTGCACGCCAATTCCTAAAACATCCGAGGGATACCCGTGACCAATCGTAACAAAGGAGGGCGGGATTTGTAGGAAGACTGGTGGCGATTGGAAAATAACGTGCACCTTTTCAGCACATCCTTTCTGAGTAGAGGCCTAAACGGCAGGTACCTCAGATAACACAAAGGAAACCTGTACAAGAGGGCGGGAGTACTGCTTTTGGAGCTCCGCCCTAAAGCACAAAAGTCCTACCAGGCGGAAAGCTCTTAACAACGGCGTGCAGGACCGCAGGCGGGCGCATGCCACACCGGAGGAGGCGTGGAGAGGCGCTGGGAGGAAACAGCAGGCACCCTGGACAGCGCAGCTTCTCTGCAGCAAAGGAGCGGTACTACTCACAGCTACAAACTACACACCTTTCCCATGGAGCTCATCGGCATGGTAAGAACAAACGACCGTTTGGCCTTTGTAATATATGAGGCATATGAGATGTATGATCATGAGGAAGGTGTTCCATCATTTGTCCATTCAGCCTCTTATCTTCAGAGCATAGATGATGCTTTTCTTATATAGAAATGCTAAGGTCTATTGTATCACTGTGATTTATCATTAAGCATGCCTACTTAATAATTCACTTCACTTTAATTTGTGCTGCCAAGGATACTGGAGGATCTGACTGGATTAAAATTGTTATTGCTCAAATGGAAGGTCCTGCAAATATGCAAATAAATGTACCAGATTAAAGGTATACCCTGCAAAATGAATAATGTTAATGTTTTTGTGTGCTGTCAGTGCTCAATGTTTGTTTTGCTTTTAGTGTTTAAAAAGTCAGACATTTGATGGAGAGGAGCCCATTCAACCCACTCTGCAGAACTAACCTTTGATTCACCTGCAAGTGTGCAATTGCCTTTTTGGCTTCTCTTTTGGAAAGGAGTCATTAAAGCTGTGAAGAGAAGTAAAAGTACAAAAATAGGTCCCTGGGTGCTGGCCTGTGGATTGCTATTTTTGGTCATAAATGTCCAGGTTCAACCATCCACTGATGAGGCCTGAATAAGTTTGAGTGCATGCAAAATCTTTACCCTCCTCTGAGTCAGAGCTTAGACTTTACATGCTTATTCTTGCACACCAATGTTGCCTACCAGATAATCCACGTTATGCAAAGTATGTGTTCGTACCACATCTTATCTTTTGAGAGGCCTTATATTATAGCAGCCTGGAAGTATTTAAAATGTGGCCCTTTTATCATATGCTTTTTACACTTAATTTGACCAGCAGGAGATTGTTCATTTGATAGCCATGAGCACTTAATGAACAAGACATCTCCCACAGACAAGAAGTGGGCACATTTTCATGAGCATGTCCAGAGATGTACATGTTGCCAGGTGCCATGGCTTGCACACACTTGCAATGCAGACTTTTTTGTGATGTGGGTACTTTATGCCATGTGGTAGAAGAGCCACTTTTGGTGAAGAAAAATATTTTTCAGTGGACATTTCTTAGAATAACCCCTTTATTTGCAATTTGGATGTGTAAAGAACCTTAACATTGCTTAAGGATAGTTGGAAGAAACTGTAAATGGTGAACTTTATGGACCTTTAGATTATGTAATGGTTCATCAGATCTGTACAAGGTTTTGCACACTTGAAAATAATTCTTTAAGGATGTAAGATTATTCTTCTATGCCAGCGTTGCTGGAGCCCTTCTGCACTGCACATTATAGCATTTTTATGTGCTTCATGTCTCAAACAAATGAACTGATAAATGAGCCTTCCTTGGGTTAAAGTAGATATATAGGAAAAAAATACTTAAATATAAAGCACAAAAGGGACCCCAGAACCAAAGCTGGATCATTTTGTTCTATGGCGTCATTGAAAGACCTCCTTCTAGCACTTTCTCAAGAGAGTGGCTTTGCAATGCAAACTTTATAGTGCATTACATTTTTTTGCCCCTGATGCAAAACTACAGCAAAATTTTCAAACATTAAAACCAACATATTTGAATCAGCTCCTTTAAGTCCTGTATATTGTGAAAGTGCCATATTTCCAGAATAGAAAATATAATTGTCGTAAAGGGATGTATATAGTCTACTGCAATGTTTAGATAGATGGAACGTGTCAAAGTAGGAAACATTTGAATTCCAGGACCCATGGTTTCCAGGCAGAACAGTGCCCAGACCATCAGAATGACTCTGTATTGCTGGTCTTTTTTCATTGTGCATCCTGGTGTCAACTCTTCCCCAAGTGGAGGATAATAGTGTAAGCATTGGTACTCTGACTGACATGCAACTCTGCAGCTCAATATGCAGCAAGCTAGATGATCTACAACCATTCTCTCATAGCCAGCATCTGGAATCGACCAGATGGGTTAAATCATATCAATGACCTTTGAACACCCATGACCTGCTTACCTGATTTCTTTCCTTTGACCAGTTTTGTTTGGTCATCACCACAGAACTACATTTTTTCTATAGACCAGTCATCTAGCCATCATGAGTAGGTCATTATGAAGGTCACTCAGATCCTTATGTTGGATGATCATTTGTTATTGACTCAGCCTGTCATTGGTTCTAAGCAAGTGAATATTACAGTATATTACAGAATATTCACTTTTTTGACTGTTCTGACTGTAGCCAACAAAGTCACAAACACCTCCAAACTAGCACAGTGCTCACTCCAGCTCCTCTCCTTCAGGCGAATTCCCGCAAAAGGCCTGGGGCCAATCCGCGATTCCCAACCCATAGGGCTGTACCACCAAAGAAGAAAAAGGGGCAGGAGTGGCTCCAATAAACAATAAGAGCCACTACAGGCTTGGAGGTCCCTACAGTCATGTAGAGCAGTAACAGTTTGGTACTTCAGATTCTGTGTAATTATAACCAGGTTATATTCACCCCCCAAGAATTACACAAAATCCAAAAAGATGAAAAAAAAAATATATATATATATATATATATATATATATATACCCATAACAAACACACTGGCCACAAACAAATTCACTTCACAGATACAGTAAATTATATCAGCAATAAAGCTTCCACCAAAGAGGATAAGAGGCCGGGGACCTGCTTGGCTCCTAGCAGAATCCCAGAACACTCTATAGATAAAAGGGGGTGCCTTTTACACCACACTAACTGGCCATAATACCACAAAACAGTACTCACAGGCTGATAAAAAAAATCCTGTAACTGAGTTATACAGTTTAAAGAAAAACAAAGGAAATTGGCAAAATACAATAACAAATTCACACATCCATAACCACTGGATGAACGGGTTCAAGACCAAGGAGTGTTTCGAGTTGAGTCAAACGACAAACTGGTCTAATGTCTCTACCAAAACGCATGGCAAGTCCCTGATCTGCATCCACTTCTCCGGGTTCAGGAGAGTGGGGCTGAGACTCAGCATGGGAGTCTGGGGAGGCAACAGCCAGTCCGCCAAGGTCAGGAGCACTCATCACTGGCAGGATCTGGGTCACGGCACCAAGTGTGACCGGTGAACTTCTGCGTTGTGTAATTTTTTTTTTTTTTTTTTTACTCGAGACGGGAGTCTCCTTTTGTTCTGACTGTAGCCAACAAAGTTACAGACACCTCCAAACTAGCACAGCGCTCACTCCAGCTCCTCTCCTTCAGGCGAATTCCCGCAAAAAGCCCAGGGCCAATCCACAATTCCCAACCCATAGGGCCGTACCACCGAAGAAGAAAAAGGGGCAGGAGTGGCTCCAATAAACAATAAGAGCCACTACAGGCTTGGAGGTCCCTACAGTCATCTAGAGCAGTAACAGTTTGGTACTTCAGATTCTGTGTAATTATAACCAGGTTACATATGTATGTAATGTAAATTATTGGACACTATATCAGCCATAGTCGCAGTAATACAATAACTGTAATTCTAAGGGTTAAATAGAGAATTGAAATGGAAAAATTGGAACTAGAACATTTCACGTCAATAACAAAAAAATGGAGTGTATAAACTTTTAACATACCTGAAAGTAAAGTCTGCCGACATATCTCCCCTTAGACAGAAACTGATTTCAGAATGTCCAGCTGGGTCACTCTTCACTTTGTCACCATATCCTTCATACTGTGTTCAATCAATAAACATAAATTTCTTAGAACAACAAGGCAGCACTGTGTTTTAGAAATGGCCACTGGCAGCAAATACGAGTGACCTCTCACACAGATAGAGAGAGAAGAGAGAAATACTGAGACAGGCCAGGGGGTGGGGAGCAGTGACCTGTAAAATGAGAAAGGACACATTGGTCTTTTCAATAGTGTTTGTCTTTCTTATCATCTTATTTTCTGCTGATTAAGGGCAATGCAGACTGTTTTGGTGAGTTCATTAGAAACAATATACCTACCAGTAAAAAAGAGAATCTATAAGGTATTATACGCAACTGTAGAAGTGATAATGGAAAGGATGCTTTTATTGATTGTACTGTATGATATCATTTACATCACATTGCTATCTGTCAGTTTGGTGTTATATTTCATTTATTAAATATAATTGTTATTCTTGCAAATACCCAGTATTGTCTTGGGGTTTATGCATCAATGTTGGCAAATGTTGACCCTTCCAGTATGAATTCTGCTGGCGAGATCTTTTTTCTTCTTATAAGCATGTTTTGTAATTTGAATGTCTCTTGCCATTGTAGGGCACATAGAAAGTCAAAGAGAATTAAACTGGCTAGCAATATTTGCTGTTCAAAGCTTTAATTTCCTCTCAATTTATTTATTCTAGAACCATTACCATGCCATTGACAAGTGGCTCAACACTGCAGTGGATAAGCTCTTTGGAGAGAGAGGTTAGTGCCTTCTTTTCCACATTCAGATTTAGCTATGTCTATTGTAACTAATAATTCAAACTCTTCTGTTTCTTTGTTCTCTTTATTCAGTAAATTAATTCCACTGAGACAGCAGCAGGGTCCTATTTCAGCACCACTATACCTGTACGATAGAAGGTGACACCCTAAATGAAAATCAGGATTCAGTATGAAAGCTTTTGTTAATTGTAGCTGCTGCTTTTTCAGAGACTGCACTGTAGCACATCAGACCTAAGTGTGTTAAATTTCATCTGCAGTCAATCTTAACATGCTATTTAATCCATTGTATTAATACAAATCCTTGACGAATTTTCTAATCCCCCCTTCTCTTCCTAATTCATGTCAGTGCTGGCTTTGTGCTGGCTAGAATGACACCACACAGTGTCAGGAATACAAATGTCCCCCACAGTACTCTCTAGGGTCAGATTAACTCTGAGCTTTTAGTAATGTCTGGCCCAAAGGTTTAAAGCAACTACAGAGATAGGTGGAATAACAAAATGTACCATTACAAATAGTAATGTCTAGGAGCTAAACACTTCTTGATCTTCACAGTCTTTGTATCAGTGTATTTCTGATATGTATTATGTATTTCATCAACCAAAACATGTTTGGAGTCTAGCTTTAGTTATATAAATTAGATTTATTCTTTCAATGATAATGTGATCTTCATTGCCATGATTTTATGACAATGCTCTTGTTAGTAATTTGTAGTGATTCATATTTCATATTTGTAATATGTCTTTATTGGTAGATCCCAGAGTGCGAGGATGGCTGCTGCTGGATTCCTGCACACCTACTCTGCTCCTCACATTAATCTACCTCCTGATTGTATACGTGGGACCAAAGTATATGCAAAACAGACCAGCCTACTCACTAAAGAATGTTTTGCTACTATACAACTTCTCAGTCACCATGCTGTCATTCTACATGCTTGTGGAGGTACGTATCGGGCCTGGTCTTGAAGGTTTAGTGTTCAACACAGTTTGTTGGGTTATTTGAGGAAGAGTGTTAACCCATTATAACCAAGACTTATTATTCTGTTTAAGGCTTAAGACATATTATTTAGTAACTATTGAGAATAATGAAATAAATCATAATGTGTCATATTATGGAACTACCCCTTTGGGGCTTTAGGGATTAAAAAAATTACTGATCGCAATTTCTCTACATGGGGAAGTGTTGGAGACAGTAGGGTTTAAAAGAAGCAGAGTACAAACAAATAAAGCAAGGAACTGAAAAGGTAATACAATGTGAAGAGATAAAGAGAGAGAAGAAGAAAGTGTATGTGACTGAAATGGTACCAGAAAGGTCTATCTCTGTGGTCAGAAGAACAAATAAGTCCTGTGGGATATGAAAGAGAAAATGCTTCAATACTAGTTAGTGATATAAGTTCTTTTGCATTATTTTTCCAATTATGGCATTTTAGCTGATGCTCTTATCCAGAGTGACTTACATTTTTTAACTATAGGGACAGTCCCCCTGAAGCAACTTGGGGTTAAGGGTCTTGCTCAGGAACACAATAATGGTGGTGCTAGAGGTGGAATTCAAATCTGTGACCTCTTGTTCTGTAGGCAAGTATCCTACCACTAGACCACCAGCAACCAATGAGAAATGGAGATGCAGGGGATTGAACGCTGGACCTCATACATGAAAAGCATGCGCGCTACCACTGAGCTACATCCCCCTGTCATTTTCTGTTACTCCGTCTTTCCATTCTCACTTTACCCTAAAAAAGATCAAAATAGCCATGTTCAAGAAGCCACTCAGAATAGCAGCGCTGATCTGGGATCTGTTTTTTAAAGCCTGCAGCAAATATACCAAGATTCTTCTTGACCGAGAGAGAGGGGGGGTATTAATTATAAATATTCTGTTGCAAGAGTGATCCTCTCACTTTTTGCCTTTGTGTGTGTGTGTGTGTGTGTGTGTGTGTGTGTGTGTGTGTGTGTGTGTACCAGCTAATTTCAGCAACCTGGTCTGCAGGCTACAATCTGAAATGTCAAAACCTTTTTGATGCAGGGGAGGGGGATGTCAGGGTGAGTAAGAAACACTACACTTCCTGTCAGTGCATCTTTCAGTCAAACTACAAAGTACTAATGGTTATAAAAACAGTCAGTGTTCAGTTACATTTCATTAGGAGGAGGCAATTCTGTCAATTGTTAACACAATTACTTGTGGATTACTGACAACAGTACAGCTGGTTATGTGTAAAATGAAAAGGGTAATTGAATGGCAACTCACCAGGGGTTTGGAAAAATGTGCCCTAAATAGGTTTCAGTTCTAAATTTTGAAAGGTTGCTCCAGCATAGTTTTACTGAGGTGAGATGTTAATTGGGCATAAACACAAAAATAAGAGCCCATTTTATATACTCAGAAAAAATATGTGGGTGTTATATGTGTATTTTGCCTACATTTTTACATTTACATTTATGGCATTTAGCAGACGCTCTTATCCAGAGCGACTTACATGTCCTGATTACAGGGACAGTCCCCCTGGAGCAATTCAGGGTTAAGGGTCTTGCTCAGGGACCCAGTGGTGGTAGTGCTAGAGGTGGGATTCGAACCTGGGACCTCTGGAACCACAGTCAACTATCCTACCACTAGACCACCGACATCCCATTAGTACTTTTTATTTTTTCTATATTTATTATTTGTGTTTTTCTATTTATTATTTACTGGAGAATGAAAACGTTAAAATTATTAAAAACAATCTTATACTTATCTTAAATTTCTGCTGCAAATATTTCTCTTTAGCTTACTTTATTCATCTTAAGTTATTCAGCTAACTGCAGAAAACCCAATTCGCATGTTCTTTTCACTGTTAATGAAAATATGCTTGAGTGGCCTGAATAAGAATGAGCATTTGCTGTTTCAGAGATCATCTTTGCAAACCTGTGTGATCTAAGACACTGAGCGGTAGGTATTGAATGTGAATGTGATGATGAACGTTTAAAAAAGCTGCTTCATAATGCTTGGACATCATATTATGGAGTACACTGAAAATGTCACTCCTTTTATGTCAGTGTGCTCAACCATCAGGCCTAACGGGTCATGGCATGATTGTGTTTCTCCAGCTTCAACTCATTCATCTCATCAGCAGAATTTTGTATGTGGGAAAAACACTCAGTCCTATGATCCTCCTGGGTTTGAATTTGAGAACCTTGCATGTGAGCATGGGGACACAAGCATGAGACATTTCATGGCTATGACTTGTTTATGATCTGTGATTCAGTTAAAGGAAATCTTTTTAGTAATGCTCAGTGCATTTGTGTTTGACTAACTTTATAATTTTTTATCCCTTCCAAAATATTGTTCTCATTATGTAATTATGATGCAACACTCATCCCTAAAAGTATAATATTTATAGTCAACATAGTTTTCTGGACAAAAAGGCAACTTTGTTATTTACATTCAGACCAAGAATGGGACCAAGTCAAGAACAGAGAACATTTATGGGTGGATTGGGCAAGAGATTAAACTATATGTCAAACAAGTATCCAGGCTCATTGTCAATTAATTTACTTTATGGTGCACTTATTGCAAAACCTGTGTTCAAATGTGCACAAAAATAAGTAACATTATTGTCTAAATTTGCCAAATTACCTGTACATGAACCTAAAATCATGTAAGCTAGATCAGTATAAAGACCTCCAACACTTGTATAGTATAACTTGTACAATCTGTATAGTCTGTATATTCTGTAGCGATGGAGTCAAATCCAGTACCTTTGGGTTGATGTGTGGGATCCAGTAGCTAGTTGAATAAAACATCTTAAGTGTCTTAACTTAAACCTTAAATTATACATTTACATTTATTCGTTTGGGGTTTGAAAATACTCCCTTTTGCAACCAGAAGCTCTGGTTTTACTTCCCTGGTCCAAAGACATGAATGACGCATAAGAGATGCTATTTTGCCCTGAGGTGTGACTGTGTATGAAAGTTTTGTCTGGTAGTCTGCCCTGACTTTCTAAGCTCACTTAAGGTAAAATGAAATCTTAAAGTCTATACCTGACCTCACTAATGCTCATTTGGCTGAATGCTTCCAGATCCTTTCAGTTACATTCCAAGCTTTAGTGTAAAGCCTTTTCAGATTAGTTGGAGCCCTTCCTGCTACAAAGCGGTAAACTCCCTGCTAAAACCCTTGATTTCAGAAGAAATATTAGATTAGGTGTCCACAAACTAAGGTTTAGGGTTATAGATTTAAATCTAACCATTGTTTTAAAAGCTGTTTAAAAGGGTCCATACCACCACACTACTAGGGCTTTCAAAATATGGTGTGGGTTATATGTTCGCTCTCTCTCTGTGAGTGTGTTATAGTTCATGTCAAAAAGAATAATAAAAAAAAAAAAAGTATAGCCTTAATATGCATTACAGTGGGGTGCCCATAGAGGGTATATTTGTACTTTTAAATTCATATGACTACAGATGCACAAACATTTGCTTATGATGTAATGAGGCAGCTCGCTAATGACCTGAGGAATAAACGAATGATTGGTAAAACATTCATGCTTTTAAGGGTTAACCAGTTCTTAGTGTCCTTATGCATTTTTCTATAATGCATCAACATGAGCTGAGATACACAGCCAAGCAGCCTTCTTGTTTAACTGACTGTAATGTATTACCAGCCTCCCTCCTGCTGGAAGACCAGTTCATAGTTTCAGGTTATAAACAACAATACAAATATACTGCAGGCAGTCAAGGTATATTTTACATTTTATCAAGCTACACATTACTGAACTAATTTACATTTCTCTCCTTTTGTTTCCTTCTTTCTCCACCTGGCTGGCCAGGTAGCAAAAGTGTTGTGGTGGTACTACTTCTCCAAGCTGATCGAGTTTTTGGACACCATTTTCTTCATTCTGAGAAAAAAGAACAATCAAATCACCTTTCTACATGTATATCACCATGCCTCCATGTTTAATATCTGGTGGTGTGTCCTAAATTGGATTCCATGTGGACAGAGTAAGTACAAATTTGCAATTTAAATGGGGGAGCTGAACTGCTAAAGGAATAACGATTGGTTGCATGCAAATATGTTCATGGTCACAACCACAGTGGAATTCAGACACACACAGTTTCCATATTGGGACTGTAAGGAGTGAACATTATGCTCTCAAATAGGAAAGGAAGAGGGAAAAAAAAAAAAAAAAAAAGTTTTCCTTGTTATGGCCCATTAAAACAGAGCTCAGTTCCAAATTGTGGCACAGCACAGTTTATCTAGCTCATCATTTTATTTATAGAGTTGAATCAGCAGAGTATAGAGAACAAAGAACTGCACACTGTTGTGGACATCTACAATGTGAGGCGAGGTGACGGACATGCTGACTGTTTGTGCAGGTTTCTTTGGGCCCACGTTGAACAGTTTCATCCACGTACTGATGTACTCGTACTATGGCCTGTCCACCATCCCTTCCATGCACAAGTACTTGTGGTGGAAACGCTACCTCACACAAGCACAGCTGGTCAGTAAATCACAGAAAAAGTATATCATCAAATGAAAACCTCAAAGAAAACCTCAGTATTAATATTTAAGTGTGCTCCTAGAAAATTAATCAATTTGCCTGTTTTATTTCTGGCTTTCAGGTCCAGTTTATTTTAACTATAACACACACACTAAGTGCAGTGGTTTTCCCTTGTGGATTCCCACTGGGCTGCCTGCTGTTTCAGTCCAGTTACATGGTTACACTTGTCCTTTTATTTGTCAACTTCTACATGCAGGTAAGGAGCAGTACTCAGATATATCAGTCATGAAATGGTTAATATAAATATGATTTATAGTTCATTTTGTTTTTAAATCTTGCTGCCTGAAAATCTATCAGCAGAGACCTGATAGCACAAAACTGAATTATATATACACACACACACACATTGAGTTATGCTTTTAGCTACTATAAACCATCTTGTCTTATTTTATGCATGCAAACAAAACAAAAAAAAAAATCCGTATTTAATGAACAAATCAAACATCCCTTGCAGACATACAGGAAAAAGCCAGGAAGAGATGACAAATCGGTGGAGATGGTGAGAAATTACACGAACGGCATTTCAACCACCCTCAATGGAGCCAAACATAAGCTACAGTAACAACAGGACATGGAGTCTTCAAGATTTGTTTTCTGAATCCAATTAAGCTAAAACACTACTCAGATAGCAGGGATAATCCAACGTGATTACATGATAATTGTGTCTTTTGTAAAGAATAGTTTATAACTGCTGTATTTTTTTTTAATTTTTTTTTTACATACTGTTTTGGTTTATTCAAAAAAACAACAGTCTGGGTGCATTTATATATAATCTCTCTCTATCTTACTGAAACATATACAGAATCATGGCAAAATACATGTCCTACTATCCATCATCATTAACAAAGCCATTTGTCTGAACCCAGTTCCTTTTTTTTTTTTTTTTTTTCTCTTTTTGAGAATCAGATAAAAAGAATATTAAGGAAGCACATGATTTTTTGCCAGTCCTAGAACATCCACCCCAACACTGTTGAGATAAATCAGGGATCTCTCTGGTCATGTGGAAGGTCACTGCTAATAGAAAGAGGGGACTTTGAGTCTTCACTCAATTCTGAGCTCTCTGAATTTATCAGAAAGTTAGCAGCTATTTAACATTTGATGCATATAGCTATATAGATGGCTTTAGATGCCTAGTTCCATAGTCCTTGTGTTCACTTATTTGGTGACCAAGTAAGCTATCTGCCCTTCTCAGGATGAGAAGACAAACCTCGCTTAGCCAAACCCCCAGCTGTAGTAACTGTACCTCAGTAGGATTTACTAATGCTTTAATGGATTGGAAAAATGGATAATGAATTCTACTGAAAGAAGAGCTAACTGGACTATGCGTTAAATCTTTGTCCTGGTTGCAGTAACTAAAATCACTAAAGTTGGTACAATGCATGGTGAAGCTGTAGACTTCCCTAAGCTTATGAGCACAATCATAGTATATAAATAAAAGTAGTGCCTTGCAGAAGTGTTCAGCACCACGGATACTACTGTCAGAAATAATTTTCCAATCAAACCATACCCAATCAGATTCAGCTTAAAACCAATTAAATGGAACGCTTTTAAAAATATCTTTAAAATTACATGCATGCAACTTCCAGATATTAATTTGGTCCATGCTGTTCAGTAGCATTTATGATCCTGTATATTGAGGCTTTTGCAGATTAAAACAGCATTTTAAATCATACCAAATATATATAAAAAACTTGCATCAAGTGCAAGTCATGATCTAAGCAACGAGGGGGGGGGGGGGGGGGAGGGAAAAAAAAAAAAACCCACACACACACCTGTTTAAAGCAAGTAAAAAATTCCCAGACAATAGTTTTCATGTGGTCTGGACTATGCACCTGATGTTAAAAAGCTCAACAGATATACCAGCATTTCTGCCCATTGGCTTCTATTATACATGTTAAAGGGCATTTTAAAGTTCTATTATAGTACAGGTAAATGCATCAAAATGGTTATCTGTGGTAAGCAATCAATCAAACAACACAGAGCCAGCACAGAATAGAAAAAGTTGGAAGTATTCCTGTAGCATATGCTGCAGTTTTATAAAGAGGGCTTGTGTGCCTTACCTCATGTCTGGATTTGTCCAGTACCTTTATGTTGCCTGAACATTACTTAAAGACTGCAGTACTTAATCAGTGCAACAAAGGTGGATGAAAATTCCCAGACTCCTCAAGGACACAGTTTCAAAATTTAAAATGTAGCTCTGACCATGGGTCACATACTTTTCTACTGAACTTCAAGCTTTTATGGCTTTTACTTTTTTACTGTATTGGTTCCCATATTCCTGTATTTCATTTCATTTCTGACTAGAACTGATGTGATCTGGATAGCTGGAGTTTTCACAGTACCATTTTTTCTTGCTGTCACTTTATTTTCATAGCATTTTTCCAGATCTGAGATTTGCTATTTGATCTTTTCTCAGCTCTATCAAATATATTATCAGTATCCCTTTTACTCACTCCAAGTACCTGCTGCAAATTCTCCTTCCTCTAAGTAGAGACTAGGTGCTATATTTGCCTTGAGCTGCTGAACCCTTAAACCTCCATGATTTCTAGATCTCACCCACATTCAGAAGCCTGAAGCAGTCAGACTCAGTAAAGCTGGAATGCAAGCTGATTCTTTGTCAGTGGTTTCCTAGTGCTACAATGTCAACAAAATGTACTGTCAAAAACCCTGAATATCCAATTTTATTTCAGTTTAATGTAGCCATCTCAGGCCTGGGCTTTTATTTAGGACAAGTTGTGTTCATGTCAACAATACTTTTTCCCCCCCTAATGTTCATCTGGTCCTAGACCCAAGATCAAATCTCATTGCAAATCTGAGCACACCGTTCTGATTTTGAAATGGTAAGAAGAAATTCTGTACAAATGAAATGTAGAAATAATTCAGATTTCAACCTCGGGCAAAAGTTGTAACATGGATGGAAAAGATGTAACTCCTACCGAGGCCTTAAAATGGTCCATCTTTTGAACTACTCTACAAACTGGTGGTTAGTGTTGTTCTATTTAAGAACTCATTTTCTATATTGTAACAGTTTAATTTTAAATGGTAAAATAAAGTTTAAAATCTGAAACAAAATCAAGATCACTGACTAAACAGCTTGTGCCTATAAATTTTGCAATTTTCTCTGGATTACCCATTATGTTTGCCTCATGTAATGTAATTTTCACAATTATTTGAAAGTGATAACTAATAATTTTTCAATTATTTGCCAAATAACTGTGTACAGTCAGCCCTTCTGCCCTAAAATATGTGCTCAGAACATTTACAGTTGCAGGAACTGAATCCTGTCATTATGTGATAGGGAACTGACCATTAAAGTAGTTAATTTTTTAGAAACCGTGTACTGGGCCTACAACGTTTGTGAAGAGTCATGTCAACACCCGCATAAAACCCAAGAGCCAGAACATTACCCTGCAGCAATGCTTTTGAAATTATACAATTTTTGAGCTATTAAAAACACACACACACACACACACACACACACACCTCAAACAAAAGTTTGAGTCTCCCAAAACATGACCAGGGCTTTACCTGAAGCTACTCAGGCATGTATAGTTTGGATCAAAAGACACTGATAGGAGGGTACGAGAGTCATTTAATGAGGACTTTAAATTTTTGCAGTTTTTAATGAGGAATTTTTGTTTTTAGGCAGTAAACAGCATAACAATTTAACTAATTTCTCCTCTTTCAATACCAAGTGGTAAGGTCAAGGATTTAGGACACAGTAGTGTAATGAAAGGCCTTTTTTTGTTGTTTTTATGTAGTTCTGAGCTATTATGCTCCATATAGCTTAAGTTAACAAAATGTTACCCTAAAAAAAACCCCCACCTTAAGTGTATAATTTCAAGAACATGAAACCTCTGGTTTTATCACTAACAAGTGCAATGAACAAATATTGTCTGCAAAGGGATCAAGGTTTTAATATTTTAGTGAAAGGTTTCTGGACATATATATAAAGTAAAGAAAAACATGCAATTTGAAAGAAGCAAGGTCTGTATTTAAAGTGTAGACTTCTACGTGGAAACCGAGAGCTCTGGAACAGTGCTTTGCCCCCTTTGCTTTTCTTCAAGTTCTACACCAACTTGCACTGCAGTTGAAAGGGAAGTGGGGGCATCTGAAGGCTTGAAAGAGAATTTTGAATGAGGATTTTTTTTTTTTTTTGGTATATGGTTCCTCAAAAAAAAAAAAAAAGTTTAATAATAGCAGTGCTTGAATTACAGAAGTTGCACCTAGAGACTGTTACCAGCTCTCTCTCTTATAAATGACATTAGCAGTGAAGCCTACGCCTACCTTGCTGGCTGTTCCTTCAGTGTTCTTTGTTTTGCTTTGCGATACCTGGACACTCTCCATTATATCTAGAGAATCCAGTCTGGAAGAGATTAATAAAGCTAGACGTGTGACAAACTTAAGTTTGTAAAGTTGTACTCATTTCTTCAAGACTGTTCAAGTTGTTGGTACCTCTTCTGCTGTTCATCACAGAAAGCTTTCACTGTATCAGACTCAGACTGCCAGAACCTCTGAGGACAAAAACAGAATGAGGACTTTTCTTTTGCTAAATTAAAATATTCTTAAAGCACAGACAGAATATCAAAATGCTGTGATGCTACAGAGACTGAATCAGGGAATGAAAAACAGACCACAGTTTCCTTTTCAATGTTTTTGAGGGTAAGGCAGTTCTGTTCCAGTTGTCCCAGCTGCTGCACTACAGTGTCTTGGAATTGTTCCAAATGCATAAGCCTTCAATTAAGAAAACCATGATTTAGAAACATGTCTTAAGCTTAAGACACTGACAGAAACCCCCAATTAACTGGCATTGGTAGACTTCAGCATTTATAATACATTCAGCATGCCTTATAAAAATAATTCAACATCGCCAAATTCCTTTTTGCAATCTTTAAACAAGTAAAACCCCGCTATGTGGCAGCTAAGCTACCTGTGAAGCCCCCCCAAATAAAGTCTCCTGTTGAACGGCATATTCCCTTTATAAGCATTAGAGGCTGGTCTCACTTTTGTCTTTATTTTATTAATAAAAAGCCAGCAGCCTCTAAGAAAAGCGGGCAATCTTTTTCAATCAAGCAAAATGAACAATAAAAATGAGGTAATTAGTGATTGCAAATAGAAACTACTTTTACCTTTGGTTGTGTGCTGCTCTGAGCAAAGACGACACATTTTTCTGGCAGTCAGTTAATGATTTCATTGACTTTGCTTCAATCTTCTTATACCTGGACTTTTTTTTTTAAATAAAAAAAAAAATAAAAAAAAATCAATAAAAATGAATGAGGTCATGCTATAGTAAAAATCACTTTACTTTTGTCCCTGTCCTACAGGGTCTCACACCACTGAGTTCCCATGGGAAAGCAAGCAGTTACATTTTGTCCACCGTCTTACGAGTTCCCAGAACATCCAGTAGCAAACAGTTACATTTTTAAATCAAGCAGCTGTGTTTACAATTGAGAACTCGTTGGGAAGCAACCTTGAAATGCTGGTAGTGGATAAGACAGGGAGCCATCAGAGAAAAGACCTGTCTGTTGGTAAAGGCAGGGAAACTGAGGTTTTAATCATGACAGCACCGAATATTATTGGTGGAAAACTATTAATGGGAAGGATTTATGTAAATTTCAAAGGAAAACCAAGGTGATTAAATACATTTCAAAGTCCACAGTTGGGATGAGTATTTGGAGCTGTTCCCACTGAAACTCTTCAGTAAAGTGGTTGTGCTGCATCTCTGAAGTGTGAGCCTAAGTCAGAAATCAAACGAAGTCAATTTTCCACGACCTATTAATTTGGCGTAGTCGGCAGGATTGAGAAGAGGCCGCATAGACTCCTGGTTTGCTGCTCCCTGGGCTGCTGCTGATCTGACACAGAACATTAAAAAGGTAAGCAATATTTCAGATTTTGCTGCCTTTCAGTTTAGGTTCTGTGTTACAGACCAGCGGAGGGGGGACGTGGGCCGCTAGGAGATCTGTGCACCCCTCCAACAAAGAACTGTATTTAATGTTTATTACAAAAGATAGCAAATGTATATTTCATAAATAAACACATTATGCAGAGTGAGAAGGTGAAATCCACTCAATTTTTTGCTGTTTGAGTACTGAAGTCAAAGAGATGGGGCTTTGGTCCAACTGTAAATTGTAGAATCTGAGTGTGCACGATAGTGTTGACTTGACCCTGTTAGGGCAGTCAGCTTTTAAAGCCTGTAATGTATTATGGGTCTCGTGGAGCGCTGGTAAAAGCCTGAGAGATCTTGGACAGGTATTGTGCAGGCCCATGGCTGGTAGCTCTTGGTGAATACGCAGACTCGGAGTAAAGTGGTTTGACAAATCTGACTTTCTTCTGAAATTCCTGAGGGGGCGTTGACAGTGGGTCTGGTAGGCCGCTAGGATATAATATCGTTTCGAGAAAAAGGAGTTGAAAGATCTTATGGACCTTTGCTGTTTGAGGATGAAGCAGGAATGGTATTCCTACGCGAAGTTGAGGTTTGTCTCGGTCTTAAGATAAACTTGTGGCAGTCGCATTGTGAGGTCAGCTGTACATGTCCCTCACAACAGGCCGAACAGCAAGGTTTACATCCAAACTTGTGGTTTGCGTTGTACAGTTTCATTGAACACTGAGTGACAAATTGTTGTTTCTAAAAGATTGTACATAGAGAACTGAAAGGAGCAAGATAGAGAGATATATATATATATATAGCAGCTGCCAAAAAAGGTATGAATGTAGTAATGTAAGTGAGAGTGTGTGCACGCGCATATGTGTGAATTTTAACTAAGGCCTTAAGAGTGAAATTATTTTTGTATATTTTTTTCTAACACAATTAAAACAGAATTTGAACAAGTAAAAAGCAAGAGGAAAATGGTCATAAACACATTAGAAGGGTGGGGGGTCTGTGAAGCAGTGAACAAGAAAATTGGTCCAACGCCCAGAAATTCCTCTGATAAAGGTTGACTGAGTGCCCAGAAAATTTTGCTGCTGAGGTGCTGATCTTAAAAGAATCAATTGCAAAGTAAAAGCGTCACTACTAAATTATTTAATAATAGGTTAAGTAGCTTAAAATATATATCTCTAAGGAGAGAGTTACAGGATATGGAGAGGATGTTACAGGAAGAGGAAAAGAAAGTGAGGACTGAGATGAGAAAGGGAAGTTGAAATGAGAGAAGAGTAGGATGGAGTCCACCAAGGGGGAGGCCCAAAAGCTAGATGACACAAAGCTTTGATGATTCCATCCAAAGAATCAGTAAATCAATTAATAATTTGGATGAAATTGTGCATGTTGCAATGGAGAGAAAAAGTCCAAGGAGACAGAGTAGAAGGGATAAGGGCGAAATATCAGAAACTGATGAGGACACAGATTCAGGTAGAACCAAGTATGAGATTAAGATCCAGAAGAAAATACAAGCGGGTACAGGCACCAATATGGATTAAGGGAAGAGATACTCATTACATACCCAGGATTTGGAGGGGTTGGTCAATGGATTGCCCAATCTGCATGAAGGGGCCCAGAAGTGGATACTGGACTTTGAAGAAGAGACACTTGGGTGTCTCCTAGCCATAGGAGATATAGAAGCCTTATTGACGAGAATAATTGGACAAAAGGCAATGGAAGATATCAGGACAAAAGCAGGCATGGAGCATCACGCTGTGGCTACAATCAGTGATTGTGTGGAATTTAATCCATACCGTAGAACGCAATGAGGGAGGTTTACTCAAGAAATTTAGACCTGAAGACTCTGAAAGGAGTGGCAATAAGAGACTGAAAATCTCTCTGCTTATGTGCATTGTAAGGGGGGGGGGGGCAGAGGCAGGAAATGACCCAGACCTAGACACTCTTGGAAATTGGTCAAAGGCAAAATGGAAGATGTAGTGGGACTGAAAACGTTTGATTAGTTTGTGGCTCATGTGACATGCTGTGGATAAACTCAGCTCTTCTTTCTTGTTCTTTGGTTTTCTTTTCATTTTGCCTGAGAAAGGTGCCACAGCTCCAACAGGGAGAACTGACAGGAAAAGCTAAGAAAAAGGGGAAAGACTCAAGCTGCAGTTGTGGAAGACTCTGCAAGAATCTCAAATGCCAGTGACTCCAAATCCTGCATCACCTGTGAGTCAGCAATTGGATGGAGTCAAACAACCATCACAGTCCACAACTCCCTCAGTTTCAATCATGAAATGTGTACACACAGCCTGGTGGAAGTGGACCAAGCAAGCAGATATTCTGAGGCATACAACAGCAGCAACAGCCTCAAGGTTAATTTGGAGTGTGTTGGGTGTGGACAAGCAGGACACACCCGAAGGTGATGTTCAGTAAATCCATGGAAGGGACCGGAGTGCAGGGAGGTGCAGCCTGGCGAACTCCTCAAATTATGGGTCAAGAACAGTAACAGCAAAACCCAAATTTAGGACAACCTTGGACAGTAGGGAATCAGAACCCTGCCTGGACTGGATAAAATCAAAACTCCGGCCCAGTTAATTACTGGGGTGGACAAAATGTATGCTAGGCAGGCTCAGGGGGGGGTCAGCAGGGGAGCTGATGAGGAACCAATGCTGCTGGTTCAGGTGACTGGCAAAACTATACCCATGATGGTAGATACTGGAGCTTGTTACATATGCTTAAATTCAAATTATGCCATAAACCATAAGTCAGGAAAGTTTAAGACCATAGGATTCTCGGGACAAGTGCAGCAAATACCAGTGACTGCTCCAGTTCAATTAACAGTACAATGGGGAAAAAAAAAGAAACAATTCAATTGACCTACTTTAGTCTAAGAGCAAACTCCAGTAAATGTATGAGAGAAATGCTTTGTGCCAGTAGGGATTCGAGATTTGGTGTATGCCTGATGGAGTTTATGTGGCTGAAATTGCAGTTAGTGCTCAGATAAATGTGACATTAGGAAAGGAAGCTAATGTGTGCTGGTTAGGAAAGTTTTTCAGCACAGATACCCCAGATTAGAATATCACTGTACTATGATTTAATGATAAAAGCCAACATGAGACATTGAAGGAAGAATGGCTTAGAAAGACTGCAAGAACAAAAGTTAACCTTAAAGCCAGAAGTGTGGTGATAGGGACTGAAGGAGCAGCGCTTCAAGTGGAAGATGAGTTAAGAAAAAAGTGGTATGATGTTGAAGGAGCAAGACCACATGTGACATTGTTAATAATTGAAGGATTTGGGACCCATGGTTAAAGGAGCAGAAGAACTAAAGTGACAAAGTCCATTGATACTGTGTGCTGAAGATAATTCAATGATCAAAGTGTTGTGTGAACTGTTAATCTGTCATTTCCAAAAGATTCCCTGAAGAAACAAATGATTAAGCAACTAAGCAGGGAATAGAGAGAACTATAATGGGGCTCATAGAAGCAGGAGTACTTATAGAAATGAGAAACCCATGTAACACTCCTATACTCCCAGTACAAAAGGCAGATCAAACTAAGTGGCGATTGGTGCATAATCTAAGAGCAGTAAATGCAGGGGTAGATGATTGGCAAGCGGAAGTGCCCAAATCAACACACATTACTTAAACATTCCACCAGATGCCAAGTACTTTACAGTAATAGACTTGTTCTGCATTTTTTTAGAATTCCAATCGTAGACGAGTCCAGGTATCTATTTGCATTTACATCCAGAGGGAAGCAGTAGTTATACAAGGATTCAAACATTCCCCCTCATATTTAATCAAGTTTTGAGACAGGATTTAGAGGCACTAGATCTAAACAGCACAAATGTTACAGTATGCTGATGTAACCTTATGTTCCGACAGTAGAACAATGTCAAGACTGACTATTGTAACCTTGCTTGTGACACCTTATGCCCCCCCTCAGCTAATTTTCTGAGAATTTTAATAACCACAGGTAGAAGCTGGGATGACTGGTGGCACATGGAACAAAAGCAATAGCTCCTTCACAGCTGGAGGGAATCAGTAAAGCACCACAATCAGTCAATGACAGTGGGACAGCTGTCATTCCTAGGAATGACAGGATTTAGTGCAGAATGGATTGAAGATTATGCAATAAGACTGCACCTTTAAGGGCATTGATAACAGAAGCAGGAACAAAGACTTTAAATGCACCATTAAAACAGACATCTGATGCTTATGTGGGATTTGAAACTCTGAAGCAGAAATGCAGACAGCACCAGTGTTATCTACACCAGATTATGAAAAACCTTTGTTTGTTTGTTGCTAATCGCTGTGATTGATTTGCATCAGCAGTGTTGATGGAAGAAACAGCCAATAGCTTATTATAGCACTAAACTAGATGGAGTGGCTCAGGGATGGCCAACATGTTATCAGGGTTCAGAAGCAGTACATCATGCCTACAAGAAGGCTTCAGTTCTGACGATGGGGTTTCCAGTAGTCATTTATTTGCATCATAAAATCATAGCACAAATCTACTATTCTTGATCAGTTCTAACAAGCAAGGAGTTTATACAGTATTCATTCTTGCTAATGCACATTTCCAGATGTGACTCTTAGATATAATACAGTTAATCCAGCAGAATTATTGCCTTTCCAGTTTGAAGAAAAAGCACATGGAGAATGCCAATGAACTGGCTATGCAATCAAGTTAAGACCTGATTTAGAGTCTACACCAATTCTGGAAGCGGAGCTGACTTATGTTGTTGATGGATCCCGTTTTAGGGATCATTTGGGGAACCATGCAGGATATGCAGTGGTGAAGAACGTGAAGGAAGATGTAAAGGCTGAACACTGTCCTCCGCCATGTTCTGCCCAATTAGCAGAGCTGAAGGCAGTAAGTGAAGCTTGTAAAACTGGCCAAAGGAAAGGGTGTTATGTTTTTACTGATTCGGTGTATGCTCATGGAGTTACACATCTATTTGGGGTAGTAGGGAAACTGAGGATTTAAGAAAACGTATGGTACCCCAATACAACATTTGCAGCAAATATTGGATTTGGTGAGTGCTATGATGCTGCCAAGAAGACTGGCAATAGTCGTTTCCTTTTGTGTGCCTGACATTTAACTATGTGGTAAAGGGGAACAACTTAGCTGATGAGGCAGCTAAAAAGGCTTCTAAGTGTGAGGATCCAGTGATGGCACCAATGGTAGCAATAGCGCCAATAACCACATTGGGAGACTTAGTAGAGATGCAGAGAAGCAACAATGTATGAAAAGACTATGTGGAGTAACAGAGGAGCTAACGATAATGGAAATGGGTATGGAAAACGCATGAAGGGCTAAGATTGTGCCTAACATTACTAATCACTAATGCTCATGGGTTGATCACTGCGCTAGAGGAGAAGTGGTGAGAAAATTAAAGAAACAAGGATTTTGGTCTCCATATTTACAGGCAACGGTTGATGAATTGAACAGATGATATGTTTGTGCTCAAAACAATGTGTGGAAGGGGATCACTACCCCAGCCAGACACATTTCAGTAGCTACAGGACTGTTTCAACATCTGGTGATTGACTATGTGGACATGATCAAGTATGTACCTGTATCATCTTACCCTCTTAGTCATTGACAGATTTAGCGGGTGGGTGGAAGCAACCCTGTCCAAAAGATCAAGGTGCTGGAACCGTTAAGTTTTTGATGAGAAGTCATCAAGGTTTGGAATTCCATCGCAAATAAGTTCAGATAATTGATTCTCAATTGCTGTAATACCTTTTTAAACAGTCTGTTGTATAAAAGCGGATCCAACAACGATTGGGATGTGTTTATCAACCCCAGTCTCAAGGGATGGTGTAAAGAGTTGGTGGAGCTCTAAAAGCAAAGATAAATATGTGTGTGGAAACTGGATTTAATTGGATCAATGCTCTGCCCTTAGCTTTGATGCATTACCGAATGCAAGCTAACAGAGCTACTCATCTGACTCCACATCAGATGTTTACTGGTAGACACATGCCTGTACCCCTTCTGAGGGAACTCCCTTGGAACAATTAGAAGCAGAGCCAAGAGCATATATGAGACAACTAACTGCTGTACATAGAGTTATCTATCAACAGGAGCTGAGGCGTGCTCTGGAACCAGAGGAGGAGCCAGCAAACCCTTTGAGACCAGGGGACCAAGAGTTTTTAGGAGGACGTGGAATGAACAGGTCCTCACAAGGTGGTAAGCGTGACACCCACAGCAATACAAGTGGAAAGTAGTACTACTTGGTATCACTAACCATTATACTCGAGTTGCCAGAAACCTGTTGCCGAGAACACAGTCAGACAAGCCAGATGAGACTGAGGATGCAGAGGACTCAGATGACACAGAAGCAGGAGGAGAGAACAAGATCGGAGAACCCGCTCAGAGCGCGACAATCCCAGTTCATCACAGAGCCAACCAGTTACATTATCCCCAGCACAAACTGACAACAGCATTCAATCAGCAGATAATGCCCTGCACTTCCAGGAAGAAGGGACAGAACCAGACACTATTGATCATTGAGTGTCTGGTAGGCAATGTTTTTAGAAGTACTTTGATGAGAATTTATCATTATTCTCATATTTTGTTTAAATCCTGATTTATAGGCATATTGAGTTTTTATTTTTATTGATCATTTATCGACTGTGTAACCTTTAAATTTAACATTTGTGAAGTATTGTACTCTACATCTTGGTTAGAGAAGGTCTCTTTTAGATATACACAGTGAAGTTTTGAACTTTTATTCTTTTTCTTTGTTATGAGCACAGTCATATTATCCTGAATCAGCACACGGTATACTCTAATATGTACCCTTGTATGAGGTACCATTCTATTGATTAATTTTTGTAATCTCGAGAGCTGGATCAGGCCAAGTTGGGGAACCGCTGAAAACGCTATCGCAACATCTGGGTATAGTAGGAATTTTTCCCTCTGAAAATTGACTAAAACGTACAGAAGTAGCACAGAGGTTTTCGGCCACTCTTGGGTCTCTCTTCTTAGTAACCTAATCACTTAAAAAAATAATAAAAAAAAAAAAAATTGAACTGGTTTTAAATATGCTATCTTCGATCATAATTTGTATTTAACATAATACTGCGTAATGTAGTTATATCATTAACACATTACAGCATTGTTGGTCCTTTATTCAGTATCTAGCCTTACAGTATTTAACCAAATTTATTGAGATATCTTGGGGGGGGGGGGAGAATATGTGAAAGTGACCGTGACAACCCTTGTCATTGCGAGGTCACAGCACATGTAAACCACAACAAAATTGGACCTCTGCATTTAACCCATGCACACAAACACCGTGCAGCAGTGGGCAGCTATTGAAAGCGCCTGGGGAGCAGTGACGGGGACGGTACCTTGCTCAAGGGTACCTCAGGGCAACCTACTTGTGAGGGAATCAAACCCACAATCTTCCGATGCAGCTCCCTAACCATTAGGCCACCGCTGCCCCATATACATGTAATAGCATATAGTAAATATATAGTAAAAATCCCTTTACTTTTGTCCCAGTCCTACAGTGTCTCACACCACTGAGTTCCCATGGGAAAGCAAGCAGTTGCACCTGCAAATAGTTACATTTTGTCCACTGTCTCACGAGTTCCCAGAACACATCCAGCAGTAAAGAGTTACATTTTTAATTGAACAATAGTTCCCACAGACAGCCAGTAGCAAACAGTTACATTTTTAATCAAGCAGCTGTGTTTACAATTGAGAACTCAATGAGAAACTGGATGGGAAGCAACCTTGAAATGCTGGTAGTGGAGAAGACAGAGGAGCCATCAGAGAAAAGACCTTTGTCTATTGTTGGTGAAGTGGTAAAGGTGGGGAATCTGAGGATCATGACAGCATTGAATATTATTGGTGGAAAACTATTAATGGGATGGATTTATGTAAATTTCAAAGGAGAACAAAAAGGTGATTGAAATGTATTTAAAGTCCAAAGTTGGGATGAGCATTAGGAGCTGCTCCCACTGGACCCATGCCTGCTGAAACTCCTCAGTGAAGTGGTTGTGCCGCATCTCTCTGACTTCGTTTGATTTCTGACTTAGACTCACTTCAATTTTCCACGACAATGCCTTTTAATACCTTAACCTTACCTAGTTGTAAAACAATAAACACCAGTACTTCTGGAAAATTTACTTACAGAGAAGTGTTCTTTTAGCTGGGTCTTAAAGGTATTAAATGCAGCAATGACTCCAGAACCCATCTCTGTCTCAGATTCCTCATCCTCCATCCAAGTCTTGGTCATTGTTTCTGCACATGCACACAAACACACTATTAGTCCCTTTTAACGCCAAACAGTTCTTTGATGCAAAGAGTGAAAAATGATCAACCCTTTCAAAAGGGGCCAAACCTATTTTGACATGACATTTTGGACTGTTAAGTGGCAACATAATTTTTTTTTTTCAGCCAATAAATACAGGATGTTTATGGGATTTTATGAATAGATTTGTTTTGGTATCAGACACTATGGATAGTACAAGCTACTAATTCAATTAATTTCCTGCTTTTTTTTTTTTTTTTTTTACCAAATTCTCACTTATCCATTTTGAGCTTGCATGTCAAACCTACAGACAAGCATTTCTACTCTTTACTATATTGACTAACACACCTTATAACTTACTGGAGGGGAAAAAGGAAGGGGGGGGAAATGGCACTTGACAAAGGTTAAAAATGTATGAGTCATCTTCCCCTAGGGTGGGTTTGTATAATCACCTTCAAAACAATTTCACTGAAGCTATAGCTTCTAACAATGAAGGAAATATGGTTCTTTTTTCTTTGTCCAACTTTAAATGCCCACCTGTCACACTGTCCAATGTGGTAGAATGAAACAGTCTCCTGGGTTTAAACGCAAAGAACGGTGATTCCTCCTCTTTCTGAAGCTTGGTCACCTCAGAGCCCACAAGTAGTTCTGTTTGAGAAGGGCACAAAACAATCAAATGAAAAGTGTTAGTGCATAGGGGTCCCCCCCCGCCACACCCACTTCAAACCGTCAAATACACACCTGTAGATATTGATGTCCTTTTCTGTGGGGGTGGAGATGGTTCTCTGCCAACTTTATTCATCTGAAAAATAGAAACCCTTCTTGCAAGGACAATTGCTACACTTTTTAAAAATCAAACATCAAAAAGATTAACAGTTGTGTTGTAGAGGTGACTGCAAGAACCTCTAAAGACACAACAGGTTCCTCATCTGCAAAAATGGGGTCTTCTAAAACAATTCTCTCTTGAAAGCCTGCAGAGCGGAGAGGATTCATTATAGTTGTTAACATAATTCTATAACTTGACAGTTTTTGTGTTTTAGATTACAGCTATAATGAAACTCCAACTGGACCTTAATAGTTGATAAGCAACTGAGTGAATGTAAAGGCTTTAAATTCAAAGATAAGTTCTTAAGGTTCTTAACTCCTCTTGCTTTGGAGTTCACAGGTGCTTTTTGACTCACCTGAATCCACTGCTCCCTCTTTAGATGGTTGGGAGATGTCCAGACTGTGCAATTTGACTTTAGTCCTCTCCCTTTCCAACAGTCCATGTTTTGGGGTCGATTCCTTAATATAATTTTAAACTGTTAGCAGCACATCAATCAGTAACAAAAATAAATAAATAAAAATACTTCTAGAACCCAAAAAAGGACTTTTTCCTCTGTTTATTATTTTAAGTAATGGCTGCTTATAATAACATATTATAATTATTTGTTTGGGGAGGTTCTCTTTTTGAAAATCTAAGGCCTGGTTTCATAATGGTTTTGGGGCAGTGGCTCACTATTACAAGAAAAGTCCTACCTTGAAGTACTCCTCTTCATTGCTGCTGGGTGAAGAAAGTGGGAGAACTGGGTGGGGGGGGGGGTGGTTGGGGGTTTGAAATTGATGGGTTAAGGCAGATTTGCTCCACACCGACTACAGAAAAATGCTTCTCTACCTCAGTGCTAGAGATCCCATGCAAAAATTATATTTTGGTTTCCAAAATCAACAAAAACCAGGTTGGATGCAGGAGAAACACTACTATGCAGATCATGTGGTCTACAAGACTATAAATTAGATGCGGCAGTACCTTTGAGTTTAGCTTTCAGTCGTGGCTTCTTTCTGGTGTAGTCATAAATAGTTGTATCTTTGGAGGATTGTTTATCACTGTCTGACTGAAGTGGCCTCAATTTCCTCTGTGCCATAAAGAAACCAAACAAATCTCAGACATTTCAGGTGTTTAAAGTCATATCACTCTATTGTTAAATGTCACAAATGAGTTTCACTCACCTTTTGTATGGATTTCTTTTCACTCTCAGTGGCTGGAAGCGACTTAACAGAGCTAACAGACCTGATAAAAATATTTGCTACTGCAATTAATTCAAATTGAAAAACTGAAGCTAAGCTAAAGAGTCACATGTTTTACATTTAGATGATACTGCTTGAAGTCACCTATAAAAAAAAAAAAATCACAATGCAACCAAGTGAAAAGTACAAAGACAAGTGTGTCTTGCCTATAGTCAAGCATGGTGGTGGGATTGTCATGGTTTGGGGCTGCATGAGTGCTGCAGGCACTGGGGAGCTACATTTCATTGAGGGAACCATGAATGCCAACATGTACTGTGACATACTGAAGCAAAGCATGATCCCCCTCCCTTCAGAAACTGGGTCCAACATGTTAACGATCCCAAGCACACCTCCAAGATGACCACTGCCTTGATAAAGAAACTGAGGGTAAAAGGTGCTGGACTGGCCAAGCATGTCTCCAGACATAAACCCTATTGAGCATCTGTGGGGCATCCTCAAACAGAAGGCGGAGGAGCACAAGGTCTTTAACATCCACCAGCTCAGTGATGTTGTCATGGAGGAGTAGAAGAGGATTCCAGTGGCAACCTGTGAAGCTCTAGTGAACTCTATGCCCAAAAGAGTTAAGGCAGTGCTGGCCACACAAAATGGACACTTTGTAAATTTGCTGTCCCCTCAAAATAACTCCATTATGTCTAAACCACTGGCAACAAAAGTGAGTACACCCCTAAGTGAAAAATGTCCACTTTGGGCACAGTGTTATGCAAGTTGTACATGGATTATTTTACATTATATCAAAATGTCATATCTGCAGTGTTGTCCCATGAAAAGATAAAATATTTACAAAAAATGTGAGGGGTGCACTCACTTTTGAGAGCTACTATATGTAACAAACAATGTAGCCCTGGTCACTAGTCTAACTAGTTATGTGGGGATGGATTTTCCCTGACTGGGAACTAAATCAGTCAGCTGTGTGGCGGGAAGTGGTGTAACCCCCTATGCTGCATCTACAATAGGTTTTGCTCCTGTGTCTTATAGTAAAGTTGATATTGATTCAAACTGTCCTACTTACCCATTAGATGAGGGATGTTGACCAAAGATAGCAGCTTTTGCCCGGACCAGCTGAACAATAGAAACACATGTTACCGATTTAAGCTTTATATTACATAAAATATTTTATAAATGGTGGGTAATGGAAGGGTTTTTAACTTAAGACAAAAGTTAACCTACTTAATAAAATGCCTATTCTCAATCAAGGATTTAATCATTTCATATAAATGAAATGGCTGTATAGCTGACAAGCCATAATTCACTTCATGCTACCCAATATGGGACAACTGACCATCACACTTAAGATCCCATGCCAGAATCATGGGCACCAATTTGAAGTTCAGTTTTATACCTTCACCATTTCAAACAGTCAAACAACTAAACGTTTTGTTTTTTGGGCTTGATTAAAAATGTCAGAGCTGGTTAAAAAAAAAAAAAAACACTTGATTTTGGGTTGCAGGAGCATCAGATGAAAATAAAAAAAAATAAAATAAAAAGAAAGAAATAAATGCTGAATATACAAAATCTTTACTGAGAACTGCTTTTAGGAACTTTTGCTATAATTGAGCCCCACTGACCTGGTACCTCCATAAAGCAGCTATGAAAGGAATAGTCTCTGGCTTCTTGTAAGATGACCTCCCTGACACATCAGTGAGAAACGTGTGGTTCAGAGTTTCTGACACGGTCACCTGAGACAGTCATATTCACACCCACTCACTAAGAGCTCATGCAATTTAACCCTGTTAACTTTGTCAATACAGTGAGCATTTATTTAAAAGTTGGGAAACCAATATAGCAAACCATTTTTCACCACCCTCCTTGCTTAATAGATTTGGGCTTAGACTTGGACTAAAATCCTCAAAGTTCAGCTCAACATGTTTTTGGTTGTTTGAAAACTGCCATTTCTAAAACAAACACAATGAAATGTGGACTCCAATGCAAGTTACTGTAACTTGAAACACTCACATTAAATTTAAGTTACGGGGTTTACCCCACAACCTCCCCTGGTCTCCCCATGTTGCCCAGATTACAAGGACATGTGCTTGCTATTGTTTACTTACTTCAGTGTCTGAATCATTTCTTAGACAAAAAAGGTCTCCAGCTCGAATTCTTCTGCCTCTGTACAGATGAAAGAGATTTTTTTTTTTAAAAAGTGGTGAAGCCATTTCATGAAGGAAAATTTGTAGAGAAAGAAGCTCACTTGGGTGATGGCAGTTTCCCTGGTCCACTCTGAAGAAAGGAAACCTGGGGGAAACAAGAAAGTACAAAAAGAAAAACGAACCTACAGAGAAAACCATCCATCTTTCAGTTTAAAAAAAAAAAAAAAAAAAAAAGGTAGTTACTTGAGCTTTTCCAGAAGTTTCTGTAAGAGGAGGACTAAAAAAAAAAAAAAAAAAAAAATCAATTTTTAATCTCATTAATTATATAAACACAGATTGGTCATAAATTTGATGGATTTATAAGGCTCTTAAATGCAAAAAAATTAAATACCTCTCGATTATTTGCACATCTGCAGGGGTAGTTGGAATTTTGACTTTACCTGAAATGGCATGTCAAAATATGAGAACTTTGATTCAAAGTCTTGAATGTTTGTAGATTGTGTCAGCAAGGCTCAGCGTACCTTTGTCTTCACAGATTGATGAAGTATGCTGCAAAAAGATGTTCCAGAAACAAATGAGGTACTGTTCTTCCAAAAAATAAAAGTGCTACAACACATCTAACTTTATTGCAAATAGGCTGCCTAAGTTGTTTAAGGCTGAATATTAGACCATTGGCAGACACATTGATTTTTGAGACATCATAAAAATGTTGGTTTAAAAAAAAAACCACAGGCTATTCTTTGTTAATGTTCAAACATGCACCAATTGACTTAGAGAATTTAAATAAGTGAGCCTAAACAACTTGGCCATTATCCAAGTTTCAAAACATACTGTTCACAGTCCATTTTAGGCACTTCCCTAACAAATCAGTTTAAAAAGTTTGCATGATTTTACTCTGAAAATGATAATGTTTCTGGTGAATGCCTTTATCCATCATGGGTATTATTTAATTTAAAGTACAGCTGGTATTTCACATTTAAGACATAAGCACACTGACATACTGAGCCTGATCCCAGCTTGTCTGAACTGAAGACCATATAAAACCTTTCAAAATAGACCTCCTCTTAAGCCCTTTGTTTATTGGCATGACCAAGTTGGTGGGTAAAATCTCTTTAGATATTTAGTGTGAAATAGCAAACCTCTTGCAAGTGGTTTAAAAAAAATTTAATGACGTTATCAGCCACTATATGTTGTTGTGACCTAGCACTAGGTACCAACAGTGTGACAACTTTTCTGCTCCATGAAGAAAAAAAAAAACTAACTTTATCTAGAATAAGCTGCCATATTTAAAAAAAGATGCAGGGCAACAAACCTTTGGTGCTTCCAGCAACTGAAAATCATTTTGTCCAAAGACTTTCTCCACAGCCCTCTGGATGTCATGCTTTGAGTCAAAAGTGATCTGGACCATTTTTCCAGTTAGGTTCCCACGAGAGACAGGATGAGACATATGAACACTTAAAAGCTTCTGGTCATCACATTCTAATAATAGAGAAAAGACCATTTATGTAGAAACTATCACAGCTAAAAATTATAAAATGTGTAAAACTGGTCAGATATTGCCCCAGGTTTAATAACCAAGTGCTCTGGAGAGACTCACCTCGAAGACTGTAAGTGCAGAGGGCTTCTTTAGATAAGTG
This sequence comes from Hepsetus odoe, assembly GCA_017165825.1. Lineage (NCBI taxonomy): Eukaryota > Metazoa > Chordata > Actinopteri > Characiformes > Hepsetidae > Hepsetus > Hepsetus odoe. Next base: position 10,899,301 of record CM029389.1, read on the forward strand.
AATAAGTTCCCACAAAGTTCCCTATAAACAGATGAGCAATTAGAACTCAGAATTACAAAAGAACAAGCAATAAAAAGGGACCATATTTTACACCTTTATTGTAACTGCTTTATAATAATTTGAAGAATTTTTACATTTGTCAAACAGACTCGTGATTTGAAACTTCAGAGGCATGGCATAGACGTCTGGGATAGTACCGCTGGAGTGGCATATTGGAGACCTCCCAATTTTGAAAAAGGGGGACCAGAGAGACAGTATCACATTCAGCCTCCCTGGAAACATTTGCTGGATGAAGTCCCCTGTCCAGCAATCTAACAGTTGAACCTCAGATTCAGGAAGCCCTGGCTGTGGAACAGTGGACCAGTTCTTCACTCTTGCAAAGATACTGGAAGGGTCATGGGAGTTTGCCAAGCCAGTCCACAGTGTTTCGTGGATGTAAGAGTGTGTACGCTAAGAGGTTTTGTGGTGGCTTTTGAAGGAAAATGCAGGAGATATTCTGCGATCACTTTAATCCCTGTATAACCACAGCGAGAGCTGTGTATGCAGTCTTAACATTAAGTCAAGTGCATTTTTGTTGGATGTTGGACTTTGTCAGGGCTACCATTTGTCCCTAATCCTGTTTGTGCCTTGAAGTCCTTTCCATGAAAATCACAGTCAGGGGCAAAGGGTGTCCAGTATGGAGACTTCACGATTGCATTGTTGCTTTTTGCAGATGATGTGGTTCTGTTCGCTGTGACCTTCAGCATGGATTGAGATGGTTTTCAGCAGTGTGAAATGAGATGGGATGAGGATCAGCACTTCCAAATCTGTGGCCATGGTTTTCCTCCAGAAAAAGGTGATCTGCTGTCTCTGGGTTTGGGAGGGAGTTATTCCTCTAGTGGAAGATCTTAAGTATGTTGGGGTCTTGCTCAGGAGTGAGGATAACATGGCTCCACTCCGTTTTCAGTATAACTGAAGGTAATCTAAAATGTACCATTCAATCTTTGTTCCAACCCTCACCTATATAATAAGATCACCAACAAAAATAGGGTGAGGAGATCTGTCATCCTGGAGGAGCTCAGAGTAGGGCTGCTGCTCCTGTGTGTTGAAAGGAGACAACCGAAGTGGTTCAGGCATCTTGTTACGTGCCTCCTGGGCACCTCCCAGTGGAGGAGCTCCAGGCATGACCAACTATAAACAGACCGTAGCGGCAGAACCAGGACACGTTCAGAAGATTATATTTCTCAGCTGGCCTGGGAGTACATCAACATTCCCCAGGAGGAGCCGGTAGAATTGGCCAGGGGGAAAATAACATGGTGCTAACTTCTCAGCCAACTACCACAACACAATCCCAAGATAAGCCATTAAGAAAAATGGATGGATAGATGGAAGAGTGATATTTAAATAACTTATAGTTGGTTGGTTTTTATTGTGCCTTACATAAAGACTGAAACACTCCCTTCAACTTCTCATAAGGCAGTGTAAATGGTTTGATCAGCAGAGAGAAGGGGGGGGGGGGGGGAAAAAAAAAAAAATGCATTCTTGGTGGTTATATTTGCAAATATGGATTAAAAGGACTGGGGAATAATTTGCATGTTTTAATTAATATACTACATTAATTCTATCAATCCCAAAAATACTGTGTAAAAATATTACAACATTTAGGCATGGAGAATGGCATTTTGGCAGCCGACACGGTGAGTACTCCTAGATCAAGAACTAGGCTTTGCTCTGCAAAATGGTTTAGTCTTAACGTGTAGACAGTAGCATCACAACAAACCTCTGGGTCATGCACAAAGAAGCTGATACAGGAGGTCCCAATATTGAAGTCTACCCAGAATTCATTGAGAAGTTCATCCTGAGGTTTGAATAGCTATGCAAAATTGAAAGAAAAGCAAAGTTTACGTAATGCTAATAATTTTCCCCCACCAGTGAATTATTGTAACCAACTGGCTTACCTCATTGAAATCCAGAAATGCTCTATTGCATGGAAATGAATACACACTGCGGTCAGAAAGAGAGCGAGAGCACGCGAGAGCAGGGCTAAGTCACATTCTCAAAACAGAAATGATTAAGTTTTTATGGTGTTTGTACACAATACCTTCTTGAATTCCCAAAATAGCTGTTCAGTTCATTTAGAAATATCCTACAGTCCTTTATCCAAAACACAATCAAGGAGAAATACAAAAATCAAGTTATGGTTAAATGTTTTTCATACTACATGTTGTTCTGCTTTAAAATATGGGACTGTAGATATATGAAAAATACCGTTTCAAACTCTTTGACCCTTATTGTTGTGAAAGTGGATGCAAAGCTTCGGTAACAAAACCACTTGCCAGCCAATTCCTCCCTCTGTTTCTTTGGAGTCATTCGACAGAGTGCTTCAGAAATGGCCACTTGCATTTCATAATCTAGACCAAAAAAAAAAAAAAGTAACAGAAGCAACATGCTGTACAGTTAATAAGTGACGATGAACTGACATAAGCAGCATTAATGATACATTAATTTGTGTGGCAATTCAGCCAGTTTTAAACAGCCAGATTACACAAAGTTAACTTACAATAAAGGGAGAAAAGGACCGATTGGCGAGACAGATCTGGGAAAGATGTGCAGCAGGTCAGGGCAATTAAAGATAGAAATGGAAACAGACTCACAGGTGAACAGAGTGTTTTGAGCAGATGGTAGGAATACTTTGAGAGACTGATGAATGAAGAAAATGAAAGAAGATTGGGTGATGTGAGAAGAGTGAAGCAGGAAGTGCAGCAAATAAACAAGATAGAAGGGCAGCGATGAAGAATGGAAAGGCTGTTGGACTGGATGCCATACCAGTGGAAGCATGGAAGGGTTTAGGGGAAATGGCAGTTGAGTTTCTGACCAGATTGTTTAACACAATCTTGGAAAGTGAGAAGAGGAGCGGAGACGAAGTGCACTGGTACCAATTTTCAAGAATAAGGGTGATGCACAGAGCTGTAGTAACTATAGAGGGATAAAGTTGATCAGCCACAGCATGAAGTTATGGGAAAGTGTAGTGGAAGCTAGGTTAAGAAAAGAGGTGAGGATTAGTGAACAGCAGTATGGTTTTATGCTGAGAAAGAGCACTACAGAACTGGAGGTGTCAGAGTTAAAGATGCTGAGATTTTCGTTGGGTGTGACGAGGATGGACAGGATTAGAAATTAGCATATTAGAGCTCAGGTTAGACGTCTTGGAGATAAAGTTAGAGAAGCAAGGTTGCGTTGGTTTGGACATGTGCAGAGGAGAGGAGGATTATATTGGAAGGAGGATGTTGAAGATGGAGCTGCCAGGAAACAGGAGAAGAGGAAGACCAAAGAGGAGGTTTATGGACGTGGAGAGAGAGGACATGCAGGTGGTTGGTTTGAAGCAGGAAGATGCAGAAGACCAACTGTCCCCATTTCTTCTGATCTGCTGTGGTGACCCCTAAACAGGAGCAGCTGAAAGAATAAAGAACTTACCACCAACTTCTACTATCACCTTGGCAAACTCCTCTCTGGGGGGTTAGAAAAAAAAAAAGAAAATAATAATCTAATCCAAATTCGGAGGCAAAATTGGCAAATGACGTGCAGACATTGCTCAACACACCAGGCTTTAGACAACTGCAGTGTAATTGAAAGTCCACCAGAAGGCGATATTTACATCTGCCTTTTTCATAGATTTGCATTTCTATTTCCTTTAGGTTGAAAGCAACACTATTGACCACCATTGGGCAACATCTCAAAAATAAAAGTGGTCAGTAACACACTGGTGTAAAAATACAAGCCACTTTAAACAGCTAGGCTTACTTCTCTCATTGGGTACTCTTCACAGAGTTGCCCAATAGCCTCTGGGAATGAAAGCCTGCATTTTGATCAGTGAAAGGAGTGAGAAGGATTACATGTCTTGGTATCTTAAAGTTAGTTAGTGGCTTTACTATAGCACATGGAGATCTAAACAGATTTCTTTTGCCAAATACATTTAAACCTTTCACACTTAAGAATCCCAGGAATTACCTGTATGTAAAATCCTGAGGCAACAAGAGTACTCAGATGTAATCTTATATATATATATATATATATATATATATATATATATATATATATATATATATAAGAGAGAGAGAGAGAGAGAGAGAGAGAGAGAGAGAGAGAGAGAGAGAGAGAGATATATATATATAAAAAAAAAAACAGGGTGCATTTATGAACAAGCAGATTAAAGTACCAGCCAAGCAATATATTACTTACAGCAGAAAGTAATGATTTTCTGTCTGACAGATTTTCTTCCTAGACTCTTTGGAAGCATTGTCCAGCATTGAGTTTATGGTCTTAATCGCCTGCCAGGGAAGGTGGGTAGATGTTAAGTTATATCATTTTGGCACTGGTCAAAATGTATTTGTTCCTACCTCTAGGCGGAGACCAAATTTCACTTCTTGGTCAATCACAACAGCTCCAAACCTCAGAAGAAGAACTTCCAGAATCTTGTTGTTGCCTGACAATTACACAATCATTTATAGCCTATATTTTGATTACGGCATCTAAAAATGATGTGGACTCTAAAACCCCAATGTGGCACCTTCAACATCACTCTGGCAAAGACACTGGGGGGGGGAAAAAAAAAAAAAAAAAAAAAAAAAAAAAAAAAAAATCAAAAACCGCATCCAACTGTATAGTTGAGAATTAGCAAGTTTAGCGCTCAATAAGGAATTAGTACTGGAAATAATCTGTACCATGGACACTTCGTAGAAGACTTCGATTAGATGCACTGAGGCCTTGGAAGGTTTCTGCTGCATCTTCAGATGTTCTGAAACCCTTTCAAACCAGTTCAGCATGTGCAGTAAAGAAAGTCGACATAGTTAAAAGTGACAGATTTTGTCACCCCTTTAATATAGATAAATAAATGTAAAATAACTTAACTTGCCTAAATTATTTTTTTTAAATCATTGAATACAAGCTAATTGTGTTTAAGCTAAAAACTAAAGATGTATATTTAAAGATGTGATCAAAAAATAAAATAAAAAGATGAGTTTTCAAACAAAACAATCTCTGAAGAGAAGCAAAGTTTTATGAGTGCCAGAAGGGGGGTGGGGGGGAATTGCCATCAGCTATGAAAAAATTATTCATGCTGGGCCAACAATAATGAAGGTGCACACTCTTTCTAAATGTCAAAAGCAACTCAACCAGGTATATTAAGGTTTCTGGTTTTTAGATTCTAGCTTCTGAATCATTTCAACATTTGCAAAAAAAGTAATTTTAATAAACATTATTCCATACATCTCCTGCTTAGTTTTTCAGGACTTCTACCTAGCATATTCAAATCCATTTCATAGCACGCAACCATGCTGTGTGCAGCCAGCAGGCTCAAATGAATATACCGGATCATCTGAAGGCCTGCTCTGAAGATGCTATTTAAGTAGTCAGAAAGTACAAAAAGGACACTTATCTTTATCACAACGCCTTGGTGGACAAGTCTGTTAATGCAGTCTTTGTCTTTGGAGGCCACTTGTTCTATTGCCCGCAATACAAGTGCAACATTTCTAAACTCATTTTTCTGTAATTCCTGTGGGGAGGAAGGAGTGATATATCCAGATATTATGGCAAAAAACACACTGCACAAGAAACCTGCATGGCTTGGTGAAAAAGATTTACATAATAACCCCTTTACCCCAAATGTAAGCAGAGTTTTAGTACACAGTTCTTTAGTCTGCAGTAAATTTAATTTGCTAATACAATATTTTGATTGGTTTTAGCCATACTTTATAGCAATAAGCATCATCCCCTGTATATAAAAAAGAATTTTAATTATGCTAATAGATTTCATGTAAGGTATGAACATTTAGAACCACTTTTCCCAAATGCTATATTTGAGCCGGAGGTATACTGGGCCTACAGACCACCACCTACCCTGAACTTGAACTTCTTAGCCAGACAGGACTAGCAGTTCAGTTTACAGCATAATAAAATATTTTTAAAATAAATAAATAAAAAATTAACAACTTTATGAAACAAGCAGCCCTGTTTGGCGAACTAGATAGGGCTCAGCGTTATTTTCCTCATTACACAGCGCCACACAGTGGTCACAAAACTTTCACTTCCCCATTTTCCATTTCTCCAGTGCCTGTAAATAAATCCGTTTGTAAATCCTGTTATTTTATCCACGACAAATATTTTGCGATCACAATGTGTATTAATGGATTTAAAAAAAAAAAAAAAAAAAAAAAAAAAAAAAAAAAAAAAAAAAATTTATATATAAATATATATATATACACACACACACAGTCCGTCTGTAGCCGTAACCATTAATAGGTCACTCACATCATTAATGCCCATAAATCACAGACAATAATACTCACCACCTTTGTACACAAGCCCCGCCTCTTAGACTAGGACTGGTTAGTCAAGTTCATCCTCGCTTATGATTAGAAAGCGGTGGCTACTCCACGCTAAAGGGGCGGGGCTTATCGAAAAACATGTGCTTTTTTTATTAACCCATTCAGAGATAAAAGTTAAGATAAATGCGAATATGAATTTATGCTTAATATACTTAAATGTTTGTCCCCTGTCCAGTACTAACTTGCTGAAAGCTGCAATAAAACGTTTACAGTCTAAAAACTCGAAGTGTTAGATGATATAAAATAAGTCTCATTTCAAAACAGATACCCTGCTTGCCACTTCGTCCAGCCTGTCGACCAAAGATGTAGAAGATTTCTCCTCAATTATGACCATAACGGCCGAGTGGACATTACTGCTGGTGAACGCTTCCTCCAAGTAACTCGCGAGCTGCGTGAACAACACAACAGTGTGAAGAAGAGTCACAGAGGTGCTCTTGTCCGTTAATAACCTGCAAAGTCAACACTCCTTACACTCATTTCTCCGAGTCTCTTACATGAACAAAACGAGGATTAAAATAGATCAAATTTGAAAATACACTCACATTCATAATTTCGACCAGGACCTCTCGCAGCGGATCAGCTGCGCCCCATTAGGAGATTAAACACAACCTGCTTCTCACTTTACCTACCACTCACACTCTCATCTCCGCACACAGGTCCAGCTTCCCTGCTTCTTCTACTCCTTTATTATTAACCTGCAAGAGTTCTGCAATCCTTCAGTGTGATTTACAAAGGGCGAGTCTGGAGGAGGCTGATTGCTTATTCCAAACACCTGCACCAAGCCCGGGCTTCAAGAAGGAGAAGCCCAAGAAAGCGGAAGAAAAAACCCCTCGTTTTTACAGTTTTTACAAAATTTAAACTATGAGTTCTGGTAATGGGATTAATAAATTAATGTATGTTTAAACAAACAAATAAATAAGATGTTGAAATACCACATAAGATACATAGCAATTAAAATAATTAAAGAAATCTATATTTTTATATCATTTTATATAATACGGCATTGAAAGTGGTTTTTTTTTGTTTAATAATAATCGTAATAATAGCGTATTCCTCCATTTTGATAAAATTGAGATAATACTATAATTAATGGACATTCTCAGTATAATATTGATGTTAATCATTATTACTAAATAAGGAATCGGCGCTGATAGCTGAACAAATGGTTAAAAAATAAACTTTTTCTCGTGGCTTTTTTGGAGTTATTTTTCTGATCCTGGTTGTGCATTTATTCTCCTTGTTCCGTGTAAGCAATAATATCCTGCTGTCTTTAAAAGCGTGTCTTCAGACATAATCCTCTATGGCTGTTAAAGGGAACGTGAACAGGGACGTGATTTTGAATTTACTAATGAATCAATCAATCAAATAAAAAGAGCAACCGGAGCAGATTCGGCTCATGAAGAGTGTTTGCTTCATCTTTTCACTTCTGCAATTTCTGCACAAAGTTGCGACACTGAAACATTGCAAGAACTGAGAGGTTGTCATATTCCCACCTTTACCCTCTGTCTAAAATGAACCACTTTATATTTATGCCGTAATCGCAGATATTAACCATATACGATATATTTTTAAATTATAACAGATATTAAGTAAACATTCCTACATAAAATGTTATGCTCCATCAGACTCGCCTACACTTACTCAGTAACTAAAACATGAACATCACATAAGATCTTATGTGCCACAATAAAGCTCGTACTCTTACCAGCTTCCACATGCAAAGCCGTGGAAAAAAACAAACTTTTTTCTACACACAACAGACACCAATTCATATAAAAGCTGAAACAGTAATAATGTTTCCTAGATTTAATAATAATAATAAAGTAATAATGGATTGGATCAGAGAAGCTGTGAAGGTAGGCTGAAAGTGAAGTGTTTGCTGTTTACAGCTGTGTTTTGTTTAGTGTCAGCACGGCTGGAAGGCTGTGAGTTTCCACATCAAATCAGATGACCTCCAGCAGGGCCTCTGGACCGCACCGGCCCGGTGAGGCTATCTTGCAGGCTCGCCTGTTTCTCAGCGCTCAGTTCTGATCTGACTCCGATAATATTTCAAATGTGCAAACATCAGGAGAAGCATAACTGACAACAGAATCACCATCGACTCTTCAGCGACCATCAACTCTTTTCTGGTTTGGTTGCCAGTAATGCGTCTACCGAAAAAAGTGCGCAATTAGCGCAATTGCTCCCCAGTCCAAAGGGCGCCATATCGTTTTTTCTTCAGAGGGACAGTGAATTGGCCCTGCCTCTTTTTTTCTGTGTAGTAGACTCCCACCCCTGCTCTTACCTGAGCTCATTCGGGACCGCCCAGCTCTCAGTGCGCACCTGCGGCGCTGCGCACTTTTTTGCGCCAGGCGTTCGGACTAAGAGCACCGATTGCGCGCGACTGGACAATATTATGTAGGCAGTTTTCTCTGAATTCTCCTGTAATCCTGTGTCGGTTGATGATTGCTATGCTTAGGAGCCAAAGCATCTGAGGCTTCTGTTCTGACTCCTTCAAAATGTCCAAACCGACAGATCAATTTGACTCCGCTGACTGTGTGTGCTCGTTCGGGATGAAGCTCACTTGGGACATCAACGACCCTAAACTGCCTCAGGTAAGTCACTCTAGCTATAATTTCAAACTCTCTCTCTCTCTCTCTCTCTCTCTCTCTCTCTCTCTCTCTCACTGTAACAGTCAGCACATGCATTCATTTGATCTTTCTTTCGTTTTATACTACGCTATACTACCCCAAGACTGCATTATACTAACCCCCACTATATTGGGACCCCCAAGTATATTCAGATTTCCAGTGTTAATGAATCCTTTACTCCAACTATTGTGAAATGTCCTGTCCTGTCCTGTGTTATTACTACACACTGGCCCACATGAGCTGATTTCCCAATACAAGTGTATAGACTCTATACACTTTCAGTATCTTTTTGTAGTGAGTATATTTCAAAAGGTGGACTAAATCTGTACAGCTCAGGCTTTCGCTTTTGGCGTTCTGGGATGTGAAAAGGTACTGATCTGGCCATTTTCCACGGGGACAAACATATTTAAGGTAAAAAGCTGGACCTCTGGAACTCAAAATACACCGGTGCCTTTTAATGGCAGTGTATAGGCCCAGTGTTCTTGACATTTATTAACCCTAAGCCTAAAAAATATAAATACAGTGATGCATCACTACTGGCACTACAGTTTTGTCCAGTTAGCAATTAGGCGTTCAAGCTGCTTACGCAGACGATAAATTGCAGCATAAATGATGAAGCTTCTCAGAAAATAAGCCTGGGCTTAATTTGGGTCTCAGAGATTGGCCTACTGATATGAGCAAAATAAGGTTCATACCATCTCATAATGTTTCACGTTTAAACACACGACACGTTTTTGTATAATCAGAATGCACACTTTTGAAAAACACTGTCAGTGTATTACTTTATTCAACTGAACTAGTGTATTTAACGCATTTAAAATTAGTCTGTGTTTGGTGCACAGTGAAAATACACCTTTTTTCCTTTCACTTAACGAACTCAGGTATGAATCAATAAAAGAAATTGAATTGCTATGTGTTGCTATGTGTGCACACACACTTTCTGTAGCTTTTGGATGGTGTAAAAGTTTCCGTGCATGTCGCAGGACCCAAAGCAGTTCGACGCCTTCCAGGAATGGACAGACGGCTACGTGCGCTACATCTACAGCTCGGAGGATAAAAACGCGCAGCGGCACCTGAGCGGTTGGGCCATGCGCAACACCAACAACCACAACTGCCAGATCCTGAAGAAATCCTGCCTGGGCGTGGTGGTGTGCGCTCGGGGCTGCACGCTGGCCGACGGCTCCAAGCTGCAGCTTCGGCCCGCGATCTGCGACAAAGCCCGTCAGAAGCAGCAGAGTAAGTGAACACGGTCCGTGGAAAAACCGACCGACTGTATCCGCCGGCTCTCCGGCTTCATTCAATTCATTATCTCAACCGCGCACATAAGCACTTTTAAATTTTTATTAAATGACTAATTCTCATATTGATTTTATTTTACTTAGAAAAGCAGCTCGGAGTAAAAAATTATGAGATATAATTAGTTCAAGCGCAAGTCAGTAGACTTACAAATGTTTACCAACGTAGAAACTCGTAAGTGCGCTTTTTGTTGGAAGTGAAAACAAGGGGAAAAAAGCAGCAGCCCATAAATTTAGCAAAAGTGTCAATCAATAGATGACCCCCCCCATTATTTTCGGCAAATATTTTTCAAGACCCCACATTTTGTGCTCCTTATAAAACCCAGGTTTCTTTCCCAGTTTTAACAATACGTTGCATACATACGTTGCGTTAAATATACCATTCAGAAGCTGAGGGATATTTTCATGAGTTTCCTCTGCCCTGCAGATGAGTGTGCTACTGGTATTACCGCGAACTGGACATCCACCCCTCCTGTTTCTCTGCCTCACCCAGTCCCTATTCAACACCACGCCATAAACATGATTTATTCAATTTCTATGTTAATGCAGGAAAGATGGTTCAGATAACACTCTGTGTGTTGCTGTGTATTAGTGAACTTGGTGGTTTACATTAATTAAAGGTTACATTAATTAAACCGTTTAGATACTGAAACTGTTAAGTGTTTCAGACAAGTGTATGGTTAGTATAAGTGTGCCTGTTTTCATGTTTCAGAAAAGATCTGCCCAAACTGCAACTCCGCTCTGGAGCTTGTACCATGCCGAGGCCACAGTGGCTATCCGGTCACCAACTTCTGGAGAGTGGACGGGAAGGCCATCTTTTTCCAGGTGTGTGTGTGTGTTCTTTATTACCTTATACAGTTTTTGATACATTTGAATATATACAATTCTCTTTAATTATCTAAATGTCCTATTAGAAGGACACACACACGCACGCACACACGCATGCACGCGCGCACACACGCACACACACACACACACATATACAAAAACAAAATGAAAAGAAACTATTTTGATTTTATTATTTTTTTAAATGCATTTTTAAGATTATTTGATATAATTGGATAAATAGATACATGCTGAGTGTTTGATGTTCTAGGCTAAAGGAGTACACGATCACCCCAGGCCTGAGAGCAAGTCAGAGACAGAGGCAAGGAGGAGTGCAGTGAAGAGGAGGATGTCCTCACCTCACTTCACTCAGAAAAGAAGACTCATAGAGCCGGAGGTACAATTTGTTCATGTATGTCTTGCTTACTTTCTCACACTGAAAGTAGCAGACTTGGTTGCCAAATGGCTTTAGCTCATAAGCATCAAAATATTAAAGGATACCTTATGATGAAGTTAAATGTTGGTAAAACCTTTTTTGATTAATCCATCATATGATATGCTGTTTCCAGCAAATCATTACCTGAAATATTAAACCATCTATGTTGTTGTGTTCCTTGTTGCTGCCCTAAAAGCTGTCACTGGACAAATCAGAGTTGTGTAGTGGACATTTGTAGATCATTATGTCCTTGACTCAGAGACCAGAGTAGGGTGAAACTAGAACTTCCAGTTTTTTTTTCTGCTCTGTCATGTTAGCCATCCACCATCAACAGATTCATCACACAAATATTTACAGTAAACATGTTTTAGATGCTGACTGTGCTGTGACCAATTGTTTAACATTTATAGAGAAGATAAAAATGCAAAACTGCTCAGAAGTTTAGCAAAGATTTTAACAATTGAAGAGATTAAAAGTTAAATAAATAAACCAAATTTAATTAAAACATGCTAAATATCATAAACCAGCCATTAAAGACCAAAACCTTATTCACATTACCTTTAACATCTTCATTCAACCAGGACAAACCTCCAGACTTCTCTAGTGTATGTAGCTTTATGTAGCTTTAATAGACTTATAGCTCCAGTGCAAAGATAAAGAAACCAAATTGAATCAAAACCAAATATATTATGGACTATGGGGGAGGGGGACATGTCAAATGTTCAGAATCAAATAGTAAATATCTAGAAATATCTCTCTCTATCTGTGTGTATGTGTGTGTGTTTAACTAAACAAATTTGTTATGTTTAAAAATTTATATTAAATTGTAATTATTGTATAAAATAAACCTGATCCATAGTGAATAAATATACCAAATATTCCTTAAACATATATAGAACTGGTCTTAAAAATATTCAGAAAGTCTAAAAAGTCCTTACTCAAGGTTTTCTGAAGCAGACTATATCTATATCTCTTTAGAGGAGATTCACTTAAACCAAGAAAACCTCTAGGACCAGTCAGGATGTTTGTCTAGAGTCCTCTATATTCTTGCTAGATGTAACATAGTAGTGTCTGCATTTCGACTTTGTAATTAACTAAATCTTGTTCTTTGTCTCATCAGTCTGGCCGTTACCATGACATGGCTTTCCCGAATATCCACCAGCTGACTATGGAGGCGCCAGACCGCTTCAGCATCATCACTGATACTAACTTTCCCATCCAGACACAGCATTACACCCCCTTCCAGAACCCTGAGAATCCCTACAAGTTTCCTTATGACACCCATGGTGCTGCTGGCATAGCTGACACTCCAAGCCCATTGCAGAAGCCTGCTAACCATCGCCTTTACATGCCCCGGCCACCATGCGGATATGACTTTGCGGTGCCAGGCTACCTGGGCTCTGGTCCTTACCCTGCAGCACTGTATAAGGACCCTGCAAGCCCTCAGAGTGAGTCTGAACTTAACAAAAGTGCCCCTAGCCTGAGCGGGACACCTCAGCTTCCAAATCATGACAGGTCCTATCCAGATACCGCTGCCAAGCATCATAGCTGGAAGCAGATCTTGGGCAAAGGGCCATATGGAGAAAGAGGGGAATATTCTCAGCTTCCAGCCAACACCAACCATTACTACAACAGTGAGTACCCATGCAGGTACACGGGACCTGCCCCTGCTACCCCAACAGCTCTCCAGACCATTATAACTACCACCACTAAAGTGTCCTACCAACCTTGCCCCAAGCCCTCTGTGGTGAAATATGGGGAAAACATCTACGATATGAAGGGTTTGACTAACTGCAACTCCCTTCTTGAGGAGTCCTCGCCCACTTCCTACTCTGATTTAAAGATTCCGGAGGATTCTGGGGTGATCAAAACAGCACTGTCCTACCAGGACACCCTGCCTGCCAAAATTGAAAGGGCAGAGAACTTTGAGGGCTACCGCTACAGCAGCTACAGCGCCAACAGCTATCCCGAAAGAGTGACACATCCGTACAGGTACGAGGGCGGAGAGTACTGACTCAAGCTATAGTGCTAAGAAAAGAGACCAGAGGGTGGGAAGTTTTATCAAAAAAGTCAAAGATTGTTTTCTTGAATATATGTCAATGGGCCAAAGAACATTAAGGGAAACAAGCTGTTTTTTTGTACTTTCCGTCAGCTCTGTAAATATGTGTAGTTATTTATAAGCAGTATTTGAGCTTTTGAACTGTTAAAATGTTTCAGCTGAAAAGGTATTCCTGTAAACCGTATCTGATGAAACCTGCAGAACATTTCAGGACATTTCAGATTGAGTTATGTGTCAGGTACAAAGCTTGTTAAATGCATTTTGTGTTTGTAAATTAAGAGTGGTAATCAGAATCACAAACCTGTTTTTTTGTTTTTCATTGTTTAATGTCTTTTAAATTGACAGCAAATGAAGTTGTTCCATATAGATGCCCAGAATTTTCCCTTTTGATCTGTAATTAAAGCCTTAAAAATATCACAAATACTGATTGTCTGAATATACATGATGTGATAAGTGTAATTAATAAATAGCATATATTAACTATTGTGATATTTGCCAACTGCAAGTAAAGAAAAAAAAACTCTTAAGGCTTTGAAGCCTTTTAGCTGCCAGACTTGAAGAGCTTTGTTTATTCAGTACACGCCAGTAAGAAGGGAAAAGCAGATCACCTACAATCATATAATGAAGGGCTTTGTGACTGAGCGCTTTTAAAGCTTCAGAGAAAGAGAATGACACATTTCACTGGCATGGACAATCGAGCAGGGGATGTCCTTATGTCAGGAGGGATCAAGGATAATCACAGGCAATTAGCCAGGCAGTATTTCAACAGACTGCTTTTAATCTCCATCTTCAGAAGAGCCTTGAGGCATAGACCTTCACTGCTTTGGCGTGTGTGTGGGTGCGCAAATAGGAAATGGCAATATGGAGAGGCAAAGGGTTTGAGAGGTCACAGAAAGGATGAAAGCTAAATAAATGTGTATGTGGTTCGAGAGAGAGAGAGAGAGAGAGAGAGAGAGAGAGAGAGAGAGAGAGATGCCAGTAATACCTGTTTCTGACAGTATCTCTTTGCAGAGCCTTCCCACTGAAAATCTGAAGACAAGGCGCCACAGCATCACACACTTTTTGACACACACACGCATCTCTAGCATGTCTGCTCTCTGTTGAGATTCTTTAAGATGTACTGTCTAGATCAACATAATGTTCTCGAACATTCAGAAATCTTGCAGGTTTTATGAAATAACAGCTGATTATTTTTTTCTTTGAATCTTTCAGATTTTGACATTTAAACAATGTCTACCATCTACGACACTAAAAGCAAGTAGTGTACTGTATAGTACAGAACTGTTTTAATAGGAGAACACCTATTGATGCAATATGAAAAGAAAAAAAATATCTTACAATAGCCATGTACAGCAGTTTCCATCATAAAAAAATATTTAAAAACCCTTCAAATGGTTCAATATATAATCATTACCTGGACTACCTGGACCTAGACCTTTTTGTTTTTTTGCGATTCTAAAAAAAACTTTATATAGATTTTTTATTATATTCAGATGTACTGGGATATTCTAGTTAGTTACAATAAATGCATAGACACTGACCAATGGTAAAGCCTGTTGCTTCAAAGTAAATATAGAAACCACAATGCATGTTTTTCTTTACACAATTTATTTACCTTCAGAAATGCCTGTTCGATTTCAGGTAAACTTAAACATGATGACTGCAATTTAAAAACTAATTAGTGAGCTCACCACCATGGAAATACTGATGGTAATTATTATTATTTTTATTTTTGCAATTGAATAATTTACAACTTAAAAAACCTTTTGTAATTTAGCTAAACTAACCTAAATTTTATTCTTCATCAGCAACAGATACAATCTGTGTTTTTATCCAGAATATCATATTGCATATCATATGTTTTATTTGTGTTGCTTTTGTAAAGAAAGAAAACTCCATTTGACTTTAGTGAATTTAGCTGTTGATAATTCTGAGCTGAACCCAGCAATTCACCCGGACAGCATGTCCTTCAGCTTGAAGTGAAACTAGGTTTCACTAAATTAAGTGAAAGAATAGAAATACAGATCCAATTCCATTTTTTTTTGTTAGAACTTTTAAAAGCATTTATGGTCTTTATTTATGTGAATTAATTTCATCTTAATTTATTTAATTTACATTAATGATGGACCTTTTTTAATCTGGTGCAACTTGGATTAAATTAATCTGTAGACTCAAATTTAATAAAGCCTACTGCTGAAATAATACTTCAATTACAATGTATAAAATTTGTATTTAAATCAATATGTCAAAAATGTTATGTCCCCTATCTGCCCAGCATACTGTACCGTGTATCTTGCACTATTGGTAGTGTGTGTGTGTGTGTGTGTGTGTGTGTGTGTGTGTGTGTGTGTGTGTGTGCACGAGATTAATGCAGGTTCATATCTTGGTCACCCCTATATTCCCTCCTGTCGCCCTCATGATGAGCCTTGTACTTCAAGAGCCCTTGTTTACAAACAGCAGGTGAAAGATAGCTGCAGCTCAAAGGCCAGTGACTGATAATCTCAGCAACCTTAGTGCACTTCAAAGCACACTCTCCAGTGCCTCCTCATCCCTGACTGCCCATGGACGTGCCAGGCCTGGCACATGGCTGGACTGCTCTGGAAATCTGTGAGAGGCTTTAGGTAGATATTGCTCAAGACTTTGCTCTCCATGCACATGATAAGCTCCATAATTGCTCCCAACTTTGTTCCAATAAAAAAAAAAGTCAATCTAATTAAATTAAATATAATAAATATAGTCTATGAAAAAATATTAAATCTTTGTCATGTATATCAAATAGTGACAGCCCTATATTAAATTTTTTCAACATCCTGACTTCCTGGCAAAAAAACTCTTTTTCTATAATTCTTGCTGAGATTGGAGAATACAGAGCAAGGGGACTAAATTTGATAGCTTTTTAATTGACTTTAATTTTACCTACATTTGCATCTGCAATATTAATGTGATTCTCTTTGATAACTTGAGCACAAGCTCTCACTTGAAGAAAATATTTGTGAATTTTGTCTTTCTTTTTACCTTTACTTTTAATGAGCTGCATAAAATGATTTTCAGAAGATGTTTAAGTGAAAGCCTAAATTGAAAACTGAGTTTTAGAACCTTAGTTTGAATTTAACCGTTTAAACAGTGATTAAATATACATTGGCATTTCTCCAGGAAAATCAGCACATGCATTTTTTCAGACTTGACAGTTTAACCTGGTTAAGGTTCTGATCCAAGCATACAAATATTCACATCACCTATCAATAGAAGCAATACAAATATATGACAACAAACTAAGTTTTGGGTTTTTTCACTCCCTATAAAACACCCACTGCAGTATTTCCGTCACTAAAAACAGCCCCACAGCTGCACTTTGGCAATTTGACATTTATGAAGTAGAGGTCAGGCAGCTGTGCGTATTCGGTGTGGATGGATCAATAATGCTACCCCTTGGGAAATTAAGAAATTCCTTATGATCAAAGTAAGAGTGATAATTAGCAGAACAATGACAACTAAAAATACAATCAATAAAATACTTGAGATTATTTTTGATGAAACATTTGCTGCAAAGATGTGTGTACTATTCTTTCATTCCCTCCCCAGGAACAGAGACAAATCTAATAGCAAAAACCCACCATCTCCTCCTGTGGACTTTATTTTTATGTCAGGATTCAGCCATCATTAGTTGGTGCAGGCAGTTAGATAACAACTTTGCAGTATTGCATTTGGTTTCTGTATCATCTTATATTTATAACAAAGGTAAACAAAAAGTCTTGAATGATGATTAAGAATTTGCTTACACAAAAAAAAAAAAAATATGTATATGCTTAAACTATATTTCGTCCCTAAGAATTTTTAGGGGTGTAAATAATAAGACTGGGCTAATTAACCATTGACCATTACCATAACCTTATGCTACCATTAATATTGGCATTTTTGAGTCATATATATATATATATATTTCATATCCCTTTCATATTTATTCACTTTTTAGGTTCACCAAAAAATGGATGCTTATACATATTTTCAGTTAGCAATACATGCTCTTAACTGCCACTTAAGCAGGTACAAAGTCCACTATTCCTGCATTGCAGATTTGTATGTTTCAGGTACTGTGCACTGTTTTTTTAAAGTCTGTCTGATCTCATGACAGCAGCTAAGTTATTTTTTATAATAACCAAAAATTAATTTCAATTGTAAGATAGGATTTCATTAATTTTATTGTGTATACCACTACACATATCATTTTCAGTGTTATCATGGCAGCAGTACCTTAAAGTTAGAGTTCAAGTAATTACATTTACATTTGTGGCATTTAGCAGATGCTCTTATCCAGAGCGATTTCCATGTACTAATTACGGGGACAGTCCCCCTGGAGCAATTCAGGGTTAAGGGTCTTTCTCAGGGACCCAGTGCCAGAGGTGGGATTTGAACCTGGGACCTCTTGAGCCATAGGACCTTGTAGCCTACTACTAGACCACTGCCACCCTAATTAGAAGTATTTCCCTTTGACTTGCTTCAGTAATTAATTTTCGTATGGGCTGGTGGCTACTTTGTTTGAATTTGTTTGTGATGCACTGCGATTGGCTGGTGACCTGTCCAGGGTGTGTCCCCCGTCCCTCACCCTGTGTGAGCTGGGATGGACTCCAGCACTCCCCCGCGACCCCGCTTACTTAGATCAGGTAAGAAAGCTCTGATTTGAGCAAAATACTGCAAATGAGCAACAAGGCTTATATATATATATATATATATATATATATATACACATATTTACATATATACAAAAATTCAAACAAGGTAGCCACCAGCCCATACGAAAATTAATTTTCATACGGCTAATTAAGTCAAACTTCAAGGCACTGCTGCCATGATAACACTGACAAGGATATGTGTAGTGGTATACACAATAAAATGTATGAATTTCTATCTTACAATTAAAATACATTTTTGGTAATTATAAAAATAAAATGAAAAAAAAAACTACCTAATAGTAAAAAAAAAAAAGAGTGACTTTAGCTTATCCTGTCCTTAATTGTCTGTTTGATGTACAGAGAATGATCCTTTCACTTAGTGTGCTCTTATCAATGAAAGGATAAACTCTGCTGGCTGGATTAGGACAGGTCAAACTGTCCTAAAAGGACTGAAAGGATTTTCACTTTGTGTAGCAACGAGACAGGAAAGAACAAGAGAATGAGAATAAAAAAGACTGAAAAGAGATGAAAAAAGACCTGACGCTTGCTCTCAGTGCCTGAGAAGTGAACTCTTCTCCTGCTTCAGTCAGAGAGAGACGGGCGGATGTACCAGCGTTAATAGCAGTGATGAAGGGCCTCATCACTCTGCCTGTTGGAGCACACACCACCTGCGCTCCACTACTCTACTCTCTGTTAATGCCGAGGAGAGAGAGAGAGAGAGATGAGGCAGAATGGAGGAACAAAAGAAAGACATGCATGCGTGGTGTGTCTTTCTTCCTCCTCTTCCATTTTTCCTTAACACTCTCTAAATTTGTCTTAATATTAAGTTTGTGTTTAATTTTGTATTTGGCATGACTATTGCTTTTCCTCAGCACAGCCTTATACAATCTATAATGTAATTTCTTGCATTTTTTAGGAATAATTTTTCAGTCTTCTTGAAAGTCATTCTAAAGCTGTTTCGTTCTGTTCTCTGTCAAGATTCTACACAGAGACAGGACAGAAAATGAGAGTCAAAATCTTCATAACCCTTCAGCACAAAGTTTTATTCAGTACTGATTTTACAGTACTGGAGAGTGGGCAGTGTAACTAGATTTCAGAAATGAAAACTGGATATATTTTTCCTGTTAGTGTTCAATATATCATTAAAATATACAATGTTTTATGTACAAAAATAAAAATGGAGGCCAGTTTAGGTTTAATACCCTTTCACCACAGTTTGGGGATGCCTGGTTACCCTATGGAATCAATTCAATGCTTAATTGCTTAATCTGTAAACATTTTACTTCTATCAGATGATAATAGCTATATAAACATAAAGTTTAGCTTTCTGTTATGCTTACTTGACATCTCTGCTCATTAAAACCCATCTTGCACTACCTTTCAACTAATCAAACAGGTGCAGGGACCTTAGCAGAAACTTTTTAGATCTGCCAAAGTATCATTTTACTTTGCAGTGATTGTAAGGGACAATGGTGTGACATCCCTATCTGTACTGCCTACAGTCATTTAGACTACAGTAAAGCCTCACAGAAAAACTGTCTCTCCTGATAGATGCTGTTGTTTTGCCTTCTGCGGTGAACCATAGCCGGCATCCCAGCAATGCAGCACAGAGAAGACTGCTAACGACAGGTTTTAGACTTTTACTGATGTTTTGTGCCTGAGAGTATGACGATAAGTGCTATAAATGTGGATAGTTGGATATAATCAACAAAAATCCAATGAAACTGATGCAAATAAAGTGCTGCATTGAACACATTGTGTTACCAAAGCACTTCATAATACACACTGCACTGACATTATTAATGAGCACTGGCCCCTGCCCCAGGCCATACAGCAAGATGGCCTGAGGAAGCTAGCAAATATGTGCTATGTTGTGCAATGAGTAGTTTTAGAATCCATTGTAATAAATAAAACTTGTCATTAAGAAATATTTTTGGTTTCAAAACTATGGCACAAAAATGGCCTGCCTTTCATGAACACATTTCCATTCAGTTTTAAATTTAAAGGCCATGCACAACAGTATAAAAACAGGGTTATTTTGTGAATAATGAATGCTTATTGTAATAGTTGTATAGGAATGCTGAGTGTGTTCATTTTATTTTTCTCAAATGCTATATAATAATTTACTTAAAGACCTGACCATTTAGAAAGTACATATGGAAAGGCTCAGCATTTAAACAATTGTTCAGCAATAACAGAATTTAAGGCAAAATTTCAAGGACCATTCCTCATCATGAAGATGCAAATGTTTTTTTTAATTGATGTATATGTTGTTGGTAATTTTAGGGCTTGGACATGACTTCTAAATTGGTCAGATCACTGTAATATTCACACTACACAACTAAAATCTTTATAACTGTGAAACTTGTAGATGTGGGTTACACACTAAATGACTGATCTGTGACAGGGGGTCACACATTCCGAGATCTCTCATCTGAAGGAATCTAAGACAAGTCTGTCCGGCCTCCAAATAATGTTTTTTCTCAATAAACGCACTAGAAGTGACATAGCAAATGATGCAATATTGTGTGCATAGCAGGTGTAATCTTCTGCCAAAAATGGACATCAACAAAAAGTGAGTTTTTCACTTGTTACTGATTAACAGTTAAAAAAAACAAGGAAGAAAAAGAAAACAATATAAATACAGAAACTATAACTTCTTTTTCTTTTGGCTGCTCCCGTTAGGGGTCTCTACAGCAGATCAACCGCCTCCATTTCTTCCTGTCCTCTGCACCTTCCTCCTTCAAACCAACTGCCAGAAACTATAACTATCCATCTATTTTCTGCCGCTTGTCCCAAACGGGGTCGCGGGGGAGTGCTGGAGTCCAACCCAGCGCTCACAGGGCGAAGGACTGTGGACGCACCCTGGACAGGTTGCCAGCCCATCGCAGGGAGGAGCGAAACGGGGATGGCACCTTGCTTAAGGGTACCTCAGAGCAACCCACTGGGAAGGGGTTCGAACCCCCGACGAAACTATAACTATAAATCATATTATAAACTTGTTCAACAGGTTTCACCTCACTGAAAGTCTTATGCTCTCATTGGCTGCAGCTCTTTGCTGCACTTACTGCCAGTTCTAACTGGGTCACTTACTGACCGGTCCAGATATTCAGCTTGCTTTATATCTGTCAGACAACTAAATAATTCACTGATAGTGATCGTGGGCCATGGGTGAAAAATATTTGGATCTGATCTATGCTTCTTATCGTGGAAAAGCAGGGCAAAATAACTATATAGTGAATTTAGCTTTTCATATCCATTCATCATTGGGGATTATGTAGGATAAGGCATTAAACTTTAGGACTTAAATGAAGAATTAAAAGAAATTCTATTATTAAGGTTATTATACATTTCTGTCTTTCAGTGTAGTTTCAGGAGATACATTTTACCATTATATTGGTATTTTTGAACAAATATTCATTGATAAAAACCACGGTAATACTGGAAATTATGTATCTTTTGAGAGATATTAATAATGTCTCATGCCAATAAATTAGTAGGAATTTACACAAGCCAGCTGGTGTGCAAAAATCACCAACAGAGGTCAGGAGTAGTTCCTATTAATCGGAATACTGACTCTAAGTCTGTATTCTAAGTAGATCAATAAGTACTGGCCACGAATGCAATGACAAGAACAGTCACTTTCACTTTTTAAAATTTGATTCATTTGGGAGGCATTGGTCCTAAATGGGAAAAGCAACTATATGAACCCCAAAAAAGGTATATGATAATGAGGGGGCAAGACAATTAATTTTTTATAAAACAATCAACTTTCTGATGCATGTCAGCTCCCAATATTTACAACATTGCTCATAAATAATATGTTATATTGATATTGCAATGTGACATATTACACTCACTAGACAACTAGCAGTTTCTCTGGCACAGAGCACAATAATAATTACAGTCATCTAATTCAAATCTTACATTCATTAATGTTTTACCTTAGACCAGATCAACAACAGCCAAATCTGGTGACTGGAGAAGTGAAAAACATTAATTATCTCATTACAACAGCATTGAAATGTTCGGTACTGGGTGAACATCAGTCTTTTACTTTACTTTACTTTGCATGCTTTGGAAGCAGAAAAAAAAAAAATTGGGCTAGAGCATTTTGTGGCATGTTCATGGTATGTAGTTTAGTAACAACCTTTTTGGCTGTACAAGGGGGACTTAAATTATTATGAATTATTAATGTTATGGCTTTTTGAGTTTTGCTAGAATAGTTTGCCTATTAATTGTTATTTATGTTATTTTTTCAAAATGAGTGCTGGTTTGTGTAAGTTGCAAAAATATACCTGTACACATTACATTTCCTTGCCTACTACAAAAGAACCATTAAGTATCTGAATAAACTGTGAGGAAGCAGGGGCAGGTGGCTATGGGGTTTTTGATTTGGGACAAAGCCTTTTACATGCTCTGCTAAAGACATCAGGGCTGCCACTGTCAAAACACACATATTCATACTCATCTCTAAGAAACCTACCACGACACACAGTCAAACATGATGTACGATAGCATAAAACTATCAGAACCCCATAGATACAAACACACACACACACACACACACACACACACACACACACCCTCCTTCTCCTCGCTTCCTGTGCTTGGAGAAGATTAACACCTGCACACTGAGACCCATCCATGTTACAGCTCAACTCATCTGAATGGCAGACACCTATAATATGGGCCTCTCTGTTCAAGAGGGACTTGTCTGATAGACCTGCACGAGGGGGTCACAGGTCAGAAATGTTTTCTCTCACAGCACAAAAGAACAAGCAGCTTAATCTCCATCTCATAGCTACAGATAGTTGATATCTTAATGGATCCTGGGAGAAGAAAATCTAGCCTAACATGATTAAGAGCATCATTTAAACTCAAATAACTTATAATATTTTAGAAAAGACTTCTAACTACCTGCCTGTGTTAACTTGTTTTGAAGGTTTACATACTTTTCTAAGGTTTTTGGCATGTGGTGCTGAAAGTTTTCATTGGAGCAATGACACAGTATAAGTCCCTTTGGTTCCCTGAGAACCTTTCAAAGTATGGCTCTTTAAAAACTTTTTACCTAATGAGTTCTATATAAAATTTAAATCAATGGGATTCTTTAGCGTAATGCATATTTGATTAAAGTACAATAGCTTTCTTTGAGCAAAGATATGTGTGAGTGGTGGGAAGAGGAGGAGAAACATAATGTTATTGGTTAATATTATTTACCCACATGCTGGTCAATGATGATGCAATCAAAATTCTAACAAAAAAGTCAGACAAAAGTCAGTTTTGACCAAAGATTACAAAAAAACAGGTACGTTTAAAGG
The DNA here is from genome assembly GCA_017165825.1 of Hepsetus odoe. NCBI lineage: Eukaryota > Metazoa > Chordata > Actinopteri > Characiformes > Hepsetidae > Hepsetus > Hepsetus odoe. The sequence continues at coordinate 10,922,896 of CM029389.1, forward strand.
TATGTTTAAAATGACATTTTCATCTTATATAAATCCAGTGTTTTAGCAGCTTCCATTTTACTATCATGCCAACAGGGACTTAAGCTGATTATGACTCTTACATAAGCCACAGAATAATTATTTGAAAGGTTCCTTGAAAATTTCTAATACCTTTTTCAAACATAGCCCCCTAAAGCAGAACAATATCTGAAAAGAGATTCATGCGTGTAAAGAGCATTCAAGTACTTGTTATAATGTGTTAAAGTTGTGTTGTCACATGTAAAACATGTAAAAAATATATATAATGTCATTTCCTGGCATTTCCTGATTCCTGTCGTGTCATCACAGATCATTTACTTGACTCAGTTCCAGCAAGGTACATAAACAGTCCCTTAAACTGTAAAGAGACAAACCTAATCCTTAATCCTGACAGTGTTTCAGATATTGTGTTTATACAAACTAAGATTTAGTGATTAATTTCTGAGTGTTTACCTCACTTTGACCTTGCTGGGGAAGTGGAATTTCCTTAATCATCTGGGCAAAGAAATGGCTTGCTTTGGCTGACTGACTTTGAACACTTTAACGTAAAAAAAGGAAACCAAAGTTATATATGATGCAAGTAGTTCACACTCTTAGCTTGGGTGTTAAAAAGCTAATTTGCTGGCTCTCAGAGTTATGGTTCAATGGAGCATGACAGGTAAAAGTCACATTACTGTTTGAGATAAAATAAAATCCACACTTTTTGGGCTTGAATCATGTATAAGTCAATATAAAGCTGTTGATTATATAATCAAACTACAACAATGCGCTAACAACTGTACATGCATGAAGACAAAGAAATGATAATGCACATATTTACCACGGCATCTGTATGAGAATGTAAGTGAATGTCCTTCAAGACTTATGGGTGCCTAACAGTCATATATCAGGCCATCAGGTATGTCCTATCTGCTCCATTTCACCTGAGAACAGCAGGTATCTGGCCTTTCAGCCCACAGATTGTTATCAGCTGTTTCAGTATGATCCATAATTACCAGGGAAATTATGTGTAAATGTATTCCATTCCACGCCTTTGATAATGTATATTTCAGGCCACTGGCACAGAGTATGAAACAGAAAGAACACGTTCCAACAGCTAAAACTGCTTTTTACATCTTCTTAAAGAGTAGATTTTGCACACACCCACATAATGGGCTATCACTGAACCATGGTCTCTTCCTCTAATGCAAGGAGAAGCACTGAAGAGGAAAAAAAAAGGTCAAAACCAAAAACATAACTCACAGGATGAGCAGCAATAGAAAAATGCTAGGCCCTGTGTTGCAACAAATAGGCTTTATTATGTTCCAGCTAAGTGTCTTAAGCAACTAAACTGAAATCATTCCAGCACTTGCAACAGATTCTAATGTACTAGTGAAGTACTAAGTGAAGATATTAGTACTAGTTAAGTACCAAGTGAAGATATTAGTTTTCATGGTTATGTGAGCTGACATAATTTAGGCTTCTTTTGCATTAAAAAAGGATAATCTAGAAAAGGGGAAAACAAAATTAGCACCTTACCCTTAAGAGAAGACATGTACATTTTTACAACTTTAATTGTACAATTTCTGTTTATTTGCTGTGCTCTATAAATATTGAAGATGAGCATTCTGATGTGTGTGCATTTATATTGAAACATTCAAACAAATCCATATAAATGTAAAGTCAAAGAGACCACTATTGCAATTCATCTACTTGTCACCGCAGCACACTCACAACCTGCACCACTGAAATATTAAGCAGTTTAGCCTGATCGAGTGTTCCAGCACAGACTGCCTTTTTAAATGAGGTAAAATATAGGACATATTTTCATAGAGTTCAATATTGGAGTATCTAATGTTTGTTAAACACCCAAAACTAGAAAAACCCGGTCACACCCCTGTTCCATAGTATAAACAACACAGGTTCAGGCAGAAAGGACTGGGAGTCTCACATCAGGAGGTATCTGAAGATGAGTGTCAGGTTGAAATGTCCAGCCTGTCTTAAGAACAATGGTGACATTCAGAACATGTCAGTTTAGTGGCACATCTCCCCATAGATATTGAAAATCTGTATCACAGCTGTATCTTTACATTGTCTTTTCATTTTTCTAATAGCTTCAAAGATCTGTTTCTGTTTACGGTTCATTTGTCCCAGACATTTCTTACATAAAGGTCTGTAAAAATAATTTAATGGCCTTGACAAATGTTCTTAAAACTACAGTTGCTGTGAGCTACCTATATTTTTTATATTCTCATATAAGTTCTGTTATTCCTTATCCTTAAGTTGTCCATTTTTTACTCTGAAGTGTTTAGAGGAGCTACAGCACTTCTGTCACAAAGATGTCACTTGTTAGGTTGGCCATGTTTAGACCTGGAAAAAAGACTACACTAAAGAAATGAAAGCAAGCAAATTTAAGTACACACTTACCATATTACCAGTCATTCATGTCTTATGAGTGTAATCTTATAAAACTATGATGGTTACATTCTTTTACGGTGTGCATTCCCGGTGTGCATTCCTTTACTTATACTAGGAAGTAATCTTAGAAAGTCTTTTCACTATAGCAAGAACTCATGTGATCTTTAAAGAGATATTTTGGTGAAGTTTGCACGTAATACCTGTACTGGTTTTCCCACAGTAGTGCCAAGAAGCTGCAAGACATCCCACTGTGAAAATGTGATGTGACAATCATTCAGTAATACTGACTGAAATTCTCACAATGTGGCTTCTTTATAACTTTCACATATTAAGCATCTACAGTCCCAGATGAAGGCCAATTATTTTTGCTAAACTGCATTTTAGGTCAATAACAGTGACGTGTGACACACAGTTTTGCAGTTCTTTCTTTTCTATTAACTGAAACAATAAGTGAAAGTGACAACCCTTGTCATTGCGAGGTCACAGCACTGCACACCATGAACCACAACGAAATTGGACCTCTGCTTTTAACCCATGCACACAAACACCGTGCAGCAGTGGGCAGCAATTGAAAGCGCCCGGGGAGCAGTGACGGTACCTTGCTCAGGGGTACCTCAGGGCAACCTACTTGTGAGGGAATCGAACCCACAATCTTCCGATGTGGGGCCAACTCCCTGACCACTAGGCCACCACTGCCCCAGTTGATTAAACTTGATTTTTCCTTCTTCTGAAATGTTACTATTTTGTGAAAGCATAGTTTTATTTTACCTAAGAATCTAAACAAATGAACTGTAAATGAGAAATTATCCTATTACTATTGAACCAGTTTTAAGCTGTTTTAAGTATTAAGAAATTTAAAGCAGTCACCAGTTATTTCCTGTTTCATTAGGGTATAAAAAGAAGGTTACACAGGGCCCAAATCCATTAGTGAAACAACACCATGATGCACAAAGATTAGAGCACATTCTTGGGGAACGTGTGTTGACTTGCACAAATCAAGGAATGGATTCAATGAAATTGCCACTTGACTTAAAATGGCCATATCACGTGTTGAACAAACCAGCCAGGGAAAATAAAGGAAGACTATTTTGTCAGTGTGATCAGTTTTAGAACCACAGAATTTTGTCAGTCCTATCATCTTGAAGTCACCATATCTCCAACAAATTTACTTGCAAGGCATTCCAGAAATAGGCCTTTTCTATCTTTTTGCTGCTATCAAAAAGCACTTGAACTTTAATCATAACTGCTTTGGTCAGACAAAACAAAAATTAACCTCTTTGGCTCCAAATGCTCAAGATGGGTTTGACAGAGATAAGGACCTATTAAGAAGGATTAAATATGATGGTTAATTTGTGATGCAGTTGAGCTGTTTCTACAGGTTACTTCATGAGGCAAAGTCATTACAACATAAGTGACTATAGCTGTCTTGGGACCCTTGACCCTCAACTGAATTCTCTTGGGATAAAGCTACACATTTCCATGAGTCCCACTTTCTATGTTAAGTCCCCTTGTGCCTGCTAAATCACTGTAACTGGCTTAGCTGTTGCTAGAACAACCTTCCTCTTCGCTTAGTGAGGTGATGATTCCTATATGACCTTTGTGGGAGCTGAACCGTACCGAGACATAACCTTGGTAAAATGAGAATGCTTCCAGGTGTGTTATATATATGTGTGTGTGCTTGTGTGTGTGTGTGTGTGTGTGTGTGTATGTAATGTCTTCTCCCAGACACTTCCTTTGCTCCCTCAAAGTTCAAACTACCTGTAAGAGTCTCATTCCCCTTCCCTTTAGTGCTCACCCCCTCTTCTAGTCATTCTATGAGCAGCTTCCAGGTTCAGGGAGAGAGCAAAGCACATTAGTTGTGTTTTGTCTGTGTTCTAATACGAAGTGCTAACGGATCTATTCTAAGCGCCGACCCGTACTTTCTCTCATCTACTTGATCTTGGGTGCGGGATTCATGTTTGAAGCTTTTTTCCCCCGCCCTGAGACTCCATTTAATTTACAAGTGTTTTATTTGGGTTGTTTCCTTCCCACACTCTGCAAGAACAGAGGAACATGGTAACAAAAGGTGAGCTGACAGAAAAATAGTCTTCATGCACGTGTGCAGTTGTCTGTTGTGAAAGTGCTTTAGGGGCCTCTGTTTCTTCTGAAAAGCTTCATAAAATGTCAGTGTCATTCTCTGTTAAGCAAGAACTGGAACGTTTTTCAAAGGAATACAATGAGGTGAGGGTTAGGTTTAGGTTAGGGTTAAAGTTAGGTTAGGCATGGGCCAGCTTTGGTGTGTGCTCGATGTGACAAATATCTGCAGATCACATTGTTTACATTGAGTGATTGTTTAGCTTCAGTTCAGTGCTGGAGCTATGATGGTAAAGTTCCTGAAAAATGTTAAAAGTCACTAAAATTGTTTTCAGATAAACAAAAATGCACAAAACTCACCACAAACAGCTGTCCATCATGATGCCTAGTCCCTAACCACTAGGCCACTGAGGCTACCTGATTTTAGTTCTTTCCACTTGCTGACAGTTTATAGATAGATAGATAGATAGATAGATAGATAGATAGATAGATAGTGTTGTTCAAAGAAGTCATTTTAGAAACGTGTGGATAGACTCCCTGATGCTTTGCAGGTGCTTGGCAGATATTATTCAGCATGAAATATCTAGACCTATTGGCAAGCTTAAATCTTTTATTGTTAAAAATGTTATGACGTGGTTGTGGCAGGCAGTGAGTGAAGTGAGTGTTGCTTGAATTAGCCCAAAAGATGTGTACATTGATCTACATGAAAAACATCTAAAAATGTTCAGCAGTTTCATCACTTCAGGTACAACATGGCCATTCAGGTCCAAATTTGTACTTGAGATTTATTTGTACAGTTTCAGTAGAAAGTAGAAATCTAAAATAGTGCAGGTGTTTTGAAGTCAGTGTAACTTCCAGTGTAACTGCTATTTATTGAATCCTACTCCTTTAAGTCTTTTAAAGCACCACCCTAGAGATTCTGAAGATAACACCGCAGTGTGACAATTTAGTACTTTTTCTCTATGAGTGTGTTGAAAGGTCTAGTAATGTATGCCCCATGCAGTATGCAAAGACTCACCATTTTCCAATTACAAGACAGAAAATTATGTAGTGAGAACAGTCTGACTACGTAAAACGTAGCTGTAAACTAAAGAAAGCAATTTATTGACACATGACTTTGTTAATCGATTACAAAAGAACAAAGTGGAAAATTGTGTAAATGTGATTTTCCTCTGTTCTTTGAATATTATGTTCATTTGGTCTTTTTATCCAAGATAAGAATACTAACAAGAGAGCCATTCTAATGCAAAGACAAGAACAAACCACCAGAGATAAAAAGAAATGTTGACTTTTAACGAACACAAACTACTCTGAAGCAGATTTTGACTTCTCAGCTTTAGAGCATGTACACACAAGAAAACTTGGAAAAGCATCCGGTTAATTCTCCCAGAGGTGCTGAAAGGCAGTGTGTATCTGGGAATGTATGCGTGTGTTTGAGAGAGATGGTGAGAGCATGTGCGTTTCTGTCTGCCGGCTTGTTTGAATATGAGCTTATGGTCGGTGGATTGGAAGGACTGCTTCAGCCGCCGTTGATGATGCATCCTCTGTGGGAGACGCCAGCACTAGCGAGGGCTTGTGCAAAGAAGGCTGAGTGCCGCCAAATAATCCCCATATCAGCAGCAGCCGTGAGCTCATAACGGCAAAGGCACAGCCCACCTCTCATCACCCCTTAACCCTCTCATGGCTGAGGCCCAACAATAACACACAGACAATACATTAAGCTGTTGCTTGTGATAGGCCAGACTGTTCTTTACAATAAAGTCCAAGTTAATATAATTTTTTTTGTCCTATAAAATGTTTTAAATGTTTCTTAAAATGTCTTTTTTATTAATAAGATCCTGATATTGTAGACAGGTGGAAGAAGACAAAACTCAAGGTTTAGGCATTATCAGGAGAGAAAGGTATCTGTATCAGGAAACCAAAAAGTGCTGATATGTAGGTATTTTGAACAGATATAATTTTGTTTGCCACCTTTATGATATGTTAGAGTCAATTCTTGTTCTGAACACTCAAGCTCACAAACAACAGGCATTCATAGAAAAATGTTCAGTGAGAAACTTAACACTCTTGTCATTCTTGAACACATTAAACTCTATTTAAAAAGTCTCTGTGGCCCTTTTTAAATAAGTGGTTTCTGTATTTACACCACAGGTCATCTTACCTTCATAATCCCCAAATATTTACCACAGTGTAAAAAGCCATGACAATTTTTTAAATAGTGAAATCTTTTTGCAAAGATTCATCAAATGGGTGTAATGTAAATTAACCTTATTCTTATTTGAATCTTGTTATTGTGTTATTTCCCCATCTACTTCTTAGTAAATCTGAAATGGTTTACACAAGCTTTTTAGTGACTGTTTCAACAAGCTCCTCAGTTTGTTCCAATAGATCCTGCCTACAGAGCAAGTTGTGTTTTTGTACTTGCTCTGCTTATACTGTTTAATCCTAGGTTACCGATTCTAGTATTAAAGTTTAAACTGTCCAGACCACTGCTATAATGGAAATGGACATCTCAAAATTAATCTAAATAATTGTATAATTAATGCATTTAAATCTTTTCAGAGCTGGACTGAGGAACAAAATTCCATTGCAATGGATACTGTGAAAAGTGGAGATGCTTTTCCATTTTTACTGGCGATGCAATGTTTTTACGAGAAATGATGATTGTATTAAAAATGTATCTTGCCTACCCTTACAAAAATAAATTTTTACATTTTCCAGTAAGAGAACAACTTTGGAGTTGTGAGGCTAATCTAATAATGGAAACTTAAAACATCACCTGCATTGTTGTCAGGTAATCTCAAAGAGACTTGTTTATGAGGTTCCAATCTCTGTATGACTTGGTTTTTCATAAATATTTGCAGTAAAATAGAAATATGCAGAAGTAGCAAAATTCCTGAACACTGCATTTTGTAATACATATAGAGTATGGTCAGTTTCTGTTCCTATCTTTCATTTACTCTCAAAACTTTTATTTAGCTTCAAAGCTTAGGTGCGATATTAAAGAAACAAACTTTGCCTAATGTTGCCTAATCAGCCATATGTGAGACGAAATATAGTATCTTAAAATATTTATTTTTATTCATATTTTTTTAAGAAGAAGGCATTTATTTGTTGTTAGCATGCACTTTCTTTATGTCCATTATAATATAAGATTGGAGAAAAACACATATGTTCTTAGTAGCCTTTTTGGGAGCTGAGGTCATAGATTAGCTATAGGGAGAAAATCAAAGAGTGATGATAATCATGAGTGTGATTTCAGATCTGAGATTGGAGGGTATGATTCCCCTATGCACAAGGATGTCACTCTTCCAGTCTCTTTGTTGTTCGACTTAAATTGAAATCCTGCAGGGCCAATAACTGTAACATTGAATTTTTCTGGACTTTCTGGATGATCCCTATGCATTCAACCTCAAACAATGCTACACTCTCTTTCACTTTAATCTTCATCAGTCTGAGTATATAGGATAATAAGCTTTAAATCGATTTTAGAGCAAATATAGCTATATTATTTAAAAGCATAAATATTTCTGCATCAGTTTCAGCTAAAAATCAGATGCATGTTATTTTTATAAATAAAAATAATTTTTTAAATAAATTTTTATAATTAACTAAACTTTCAGCAGCCTGCAGTGTCTGGAAGTTTTTTTTTTTTTTCAGTATTAGGATTCTTACTTGCTTTAGTTCCAGCAGCACATATAGCAGATGGATAACTTGTTTAAATTTTTGGGATCAGATGTGTGAGAAGATAATAATTAACCAATCTAAAATTCAGGTATATACTGTGGTACTGACAAAGAAGGAGGAAAAAAGGAAGACCAAAGAGGAGGTTTATGAACGTGGTGAGAGATTACATGCAGGTGGTTGGTTTGAGGCAGGAAGATGCAGAGGACCGGAAGAAATGGAGATGGTTAATCTGCTGTGGTGACCCGTAAACAGGAGCAGCCAAAAGAAAAAGAAGAAGTCTGTGGTAATGTCAAGGCAAGCCAACAAAACAAATATGTCTGCAGATTAAGTTATGTGTAGCAAAGTGGAATATCACAGGAAACAAGTATTAACATCAAATTACAAATTAACATCAGCTGGTTTTAGCCCTAATTGGTGGTCTATAAAAATGTTTCTCATAAGCAATGTATCACACAAGAAGCATCTCATGATGGGTAAAAGCAAAGAGCACTCATAAGACCTTATTATTGCAAAACATAGATGACATTGGTTATACAATTATTTCTAATCTTCTGAATGTTTCAGTGAGGATCATTGGAGCCATAATCTGGAAGTGGAAAGAACATAATTTCACCATACACCAGCCACAACCAAGTGCTCCTTGCAGCATTTCCCACAGAGGAGTCAAAATAATAATTAGAAGAGTTGTCCAAGAGCCAAGGACCACTCATGAAGAGCTCCAGAAAGACCTTGAATTAGCAGGTACTGTTACTTCCAAAAAAACAAAAAGTAATGCACTCAGCTGACAAGGCCTTTATGCAGGCTCACCTTGCAAGACTCCACAAGAAAAAAGCATGTTGACGCCCAATTTAAGTTTTCTGCACAATAGTTAGACAAGGCCGAGTAAATACTGCAAGAATATAGTCTGGTAAGATGAGACCAAAATTGAGCTCTTGGGATGTCATTGCACACACCGTGTTTGGAGGAGAAAGGGCACTGTACATCACCTGAAAAACGCCATACCAACAGTGAAGTTTGGAAGTGGAAACATCATGGTGTGAAGGTGGAAACATCATGGTGTGGAGCTGTTTTTCAACATATTGTACTGGCAGATGTTATAACTGAAGGAAGGATGATTAGAGAAGTGTACCGAGACATTCCTGTTAAGAATCTGTTGCCATCTACCAAGATGCTGAAGGTGAAGCGAGGGTAACATTTCAGGAAGATGATGATCCCAAATACACAGCCAAGGAAACTCTCCATTGGTTTCAAAGAAAGAAAATACTGTAAAGCTGCTAGAATGGTCCAGTCAATCATCTTTATAAAGAACTCAAGATCAGAGTTCATAGAGTCCCCCAGAAGAGTCCCCCAGAACATTTGAAGAAGATTTGAAGACAGATTGTGTGGAAGAATGGGCCAAAATCACACCTGAGCAATGCATGCGACTTGTTTATCCATATAAGAGGCATCTTGAAGCTGTCATTACCAACAATGGATTTTCCGGGGGGGCCCGTTGTGGTCATCACCTGAGTCCAATGCCAAGCTATCATCTGGTCTGTGTGATGCATCTGATGTGCCAAGGGACCCTGGCAGCTCATCGATACCTGGAAGAAACTTGGGACTCCTCACTGATCCTGGAGTTTAAAACCAAACTAACTCTGTACTGTTAGTATACCCAAGGGGGTTGGGTAGCCGGTTGACCTTGGACCCTCAGAGGTTTTTTTTTTCTCCACATAGTGGAGTTTTTGGTTCCTCTCCTCCGTAGTCGTCCGGCTTTAACATCTATTACTGTAACCTGTTCCATCATCGACCATCAATGTAAAGTGCCTTGGGGCAACTTTGTTGTAAAAGGCGCTATACAAGAATAAATTGAAATTGAAACTGAAATTGAAATTAAATAAATTTCAGTAAGTGTGTTCAATACCTGTGTCATTTCACTTTACTACACATAACTTCATTCATGGACTTATTTGTTTTGTATGTGTGGATCACATACATGGTGTAAATTTCATGTCAATAGCTCCAATAGAAATATATTTACTGAGAAAATGTTGACATGTTCTATACTTATTTTCCTCACTGTATATTATCTATTCCTGTATGAATTATACAACACTTACTATTAAGTCAGGGCTGCCTATAAAAATGACAAAAATGGTCATAAAAATATGTTTGTGAAGACCATTCAAGGTAATTTGATTAAAAACATGATGGCAGGAAGAAGGATATTATATAACATATGCTTAAACATAAATTCCTAAAGAGAAAAACTGTAAACGCTCAAAGCAAACTATCTTTACCTTTGTGTAACAAATTTACATTGTGAGATACTATTCATCTGGTTTCTGCTTTTTTTAAAATCATCATTATATCAGATCAGAATGCTCTATCAGACAGATGTGAACAGATGTTTGAACTTCTTAACAGGCTGTTTTTCAGATCTGTGGGTGAATTCCCAGATAGAAAGCATGGATAATGCTCAGGGGCAGGCTTTCATCAAACATGTGACATAGAAGACAATTCTTCCAGGTATGTAAACTGGAAAAGAAGTTCAGGCAGGCTGACAGAGAGGCCTTGTCTCTCTCTCTCTCTCTCTCTCTCTCTCTCTCTCTCTCTCTCTCTCTCTCTTTCTCTCTCTCTCTCTCTGGATTGCACAATGACTGACATGCTTAGGTGCCGGCTGATTAATCACTTCTGGTTACTACCACTGTCTCACATCTCAGATTTGTCATCGGGCTACAAAAAAACCTGAGCACAAACCTGGACATGTTCCAGACGGACTGCAAGCCAACCTGAAAATTGTGCCTAAACAGCCCACTGGTCTCTGTGTAACCCAAAGCTGGGAGGAGCGGATTGCAAATAACTCTCTGGTGTTATGTTCCAGAGCACAATGGGGAAAATTAGGCACATTGCTCACTAGGGAAAAAAAGACAAGTTAAGATGGATGCCTTACAGTGGGCACCATGCTAGTTTATGTCTCAGGACTTTGTATACAGTTGCATACTTTACAATCTCCAGACATCATTGATGCACACAACCTGCTCGTTTGTTTAGATGAGCTGGAGCTGATACTTTATCAAAGCTACCTGCATGAACAGGAGTTTTCTTGGTTTTACGCTGGCAAAAGGCCCAGAGGCCTTGAGAAGGCGCCTACGTGCAGATCATACCTGTGCAGTGTGAACCGGCAGTGGCTCAGGTCAGCCCTGGAGAGATAAAAGGCATTTAAACAAGTCTAACCTGAACAGTTTGGCATCAGTGGCTGCTGCATTCAAAATAAACACTCATGACCATATCGTTTCATGCACATTCTCTTAGGGGTGAGTAACGAGCTCAGTAGCGAATGGCGACTGCAAGTAATGATAAACTGGTTCATGCTTCACAGAGAACTTTAAGGTGATGTGGAGGTTGCGGTCATCACCCGGGAAATGACTTCACATCTTCATTGTAATCTCTGTATTCTGCCTTGCTGAGACACCTTCTCAGCCTTAGGGGTGATAGCTCGGGGTGTACTCAGCTACTACAGCAAAGAGTGCAATGTAAATTAACAGAATCTTTGCTATAACACTTCACAGTGCATTTTTTCTGTTAATGCACTGTGAAATGTTATAGCAAAATGAGAACCTGTTCAACTGTGCACATTTACAGCCTGACCATGAATTTTTACAGAATTGGCATTGTGGTTGTGTAAAGAAATTTACACTGTAAACTTCACAGCCAGAATTTCTAAACACAGGAAGAGATGACCATCAGCCTCATAGTAAAGCAAGGGTTAAAGGTTTTTTGGTTGAATGCTCATGGTCAAATTGTAAAATTTATAATAGAGCTAACTTAGAGGCTTTAACTACAAACTAAAGTGCATTTACACTTGGTAGTCAAATGACCAAATATTGAAAGTAGTGTTAATAATTTGGAAGTAAATTATGCACTGCATTAGTAACTGAATTATATTAAACACTAAAAGGTAGGTGGTGAAGTTTTTAAATTATATTAATAGTCTTTTTTTTAATCTTTATATTACTAGTCTTTTTTTTTTTTAATCTAAGCAGCATATTTCAGTTTTGCTACAGAATGTGGACAGTGTTATTTTTAATGTTACTATATATTTTACCTGGATGGTGTCTATATTTTTGTAAGTTATTCTGAGGGGTGCATAACAAAGCAAAATTTAGATGGAACTTTTGCGTAGAATGTTGGCATAAATTAATTCACTGATAACGTGAATCAGTGAAGAATGTGTCATCTAAAATCTTCAGAATCCTATTTCAGATCGGCCTGGTTTCTAAGCTTGACTTCTCAAAAACAGGCTAATTCTGAGCATGCCCGATACTCCTGTCAGATAAGCTTAAAGAGGACACCTTTCCGTGAGAATCCTTATCAGAGTAGGAAGCAAGAGCCAAAAATGTACTGTCTTCTTAAAGAAGTATGAATCTGCTAAAGCACTGCCTCTCTGATAGTCATCTTATTGTCAAGATATTGTGCATCACTCCTGATAAGCAATCTCCCAGCTGCATCCTAGATTCCACATCTCTCTCTCTCTCTCTCTCTCTCTCTCTCTCTCTCTCTCTCTCTCTCTCTTGCTCTCTTGCTCTCGCCTCCAATCCTCCTCCTGTTTTTGATCATCACCAAGTGGCATTGCAAGCAAAACAGCCATTAGTTGGAAGCCACATCTGAGACACATGGGGGGTTTCTTTCTTTCTTTCTTTCCTTTATTTGAGAGGGGGTGGGGGTAGGAGTGGGGTCATAGAAAACTGGTACGTTTTGAAAACTGCTCACATTACACTGATATGGTGATTTATTTATATGCGCGGAGCAAAGTCATTTGCCTGGAGAGAGCAGGAGAGATGCACTGATTAAGGCCTGACACCTTTCATCGGCAGACAGAGAGAGCGATAAAAGCGGTGAATAACAGCAGGTTTGTTGTGTAATGGATCCATCCCAGTTGCTCTGGACCATAGAGCAGCTACGAGATGAGACGAGACTCATCTGGTCATACTGTAGAACCCTAACCCATGAGGGCCATTAGGATCCTCACAGATAAGAGGTGGACTGCACAGAGTTTGTCTGAAAATATTCAACAAAGTGCAGATTAAACACTGGCAACCTGCTTGTTTTTTTTTTTTGTTTGTTTGTTTTTTTAAAATACCAGAGTCAGAATTTCAGTTGTTTGAAACTAGCCCCTCTCTCCATTTGAATACTATACAGAGTAGTCTCTTACTATAAATTGAACATTTCTGTAGGGTAGTATAATTTTTTAAAAGCATTTAAAAGAAGTTGAATTAAAAATTATCGTTTTAATTTGACATATTTGGTATCATTACATTGTTGAGCATTATGCTGAAATAAGGCCACATACAGGCTACAACAGAATATAATATGGAATTGAAAAATTCATCATAGAATAATTAGCATGCACAGCATTACATGATTCTTAATGTAGTAAACAGATTTTATGTACTGAAATTTGTTGATATTTCCCAGCAGAAATTATAGTGTAAATGTTAAAGAGACTGGTGGAATCCAGCACATAACTATCAAAGTAAAGGGCTAGTTAAGAAGAAAGTGGAGGAAAAACTATCACAGAACCTGTGTGTTCGTTTTTCAGATGCTTCTGAAGCATTTTCCTGACAGGACCAGCGAGAACTGTTTGGGCTGAATTTGGTCACTTATAATGTTTTGGGACTTTTTTTTACGCTGCTGAGTTTGAGGCATGCAGGGCTGGTGAAATGCTACCAGGCATATAGCTAATTGGCAAACATTTGTCAAAGTGTTCTTTGCTACAGCTGCCCAAGTATAGTTACTTAGTAATATCCCCCCTTCCTGCAGCCTAGAATGTTTATGAACAACAAAAGCACACATAGGAAACCATATACTGAAGGACAAGGGCATCTTACCCAAAATTTTAATACTGAAACTGCAGTTTTTTTTTTTTCTGAAAGTGACTATTCTTGTCATTGCGAGGTCACAGCACAGCACACAGTGAAACACAACAAAATTGGACCTCTGCATTTAACCCATGCAAACAGCAGCTATGAAAGTGCCCGGGGAGCAGTGACGGTACCTTGATCAAGTATACCTCAGGGCAACCTACTGGTAAGGGGTTTGAACCAACAGTCTTCCAATCCTGTGGCCAACTCCCTAACAACTAGGCCACCACTGCCCGCAGTTCTGGTGGTACAATTGGTTTCTCTTGTAATGCAATGTTCCTCACTTCTGTTTCACAAATATTAATTTACCTAGTTATAATGAAAAAGAGGTTGTTAGGTCCTATTTATAAATGTTCTCAGAAATAGGTCGTGTTTGCTTACAATTTTCTCTTATTTATTAATAGTCTGTTGCTGTATGTTTTTATGTAAATTATTTTTGTCCTGTTACATTGCACCAATTGAATGGCTGTCCTTTAAACGGAGTATTGAAATATATATTGACAGCACTACAAGCATCTAGATGGAAATATGGCATATTCTTAAAATATATATATAAATATATATATAAATATATATATATAAAATATATATATTTTGCTTCATAAAACACTAATCAGAGGCTTGTCTCTGCTTGAAAGTTTTATTTATTTAATTTTTTACATCGCACCAATAGTTATGGAGTGCTCACTGTGCCCATGTTTTTCTACCTGGGCCCTTACACACGTCAGTTACTGTTATGCTGTGCTGCTAGGAGATAGCTGATTGCCAGAGATGAGGGCCCTGATCTCGGCCTCCAAGTCTTTGATGAGCCTACTGTGATGTTATTGGCTTTACTGTGCGATAAGCATTTCACATGACAATTCTTGTTGTCTGCTCTGATGAAAGTGGACTATAGTATCGGCTAGTTGAGAGACATCAGACGTGGGACCAGTCAGACATGGGACACACATAGGATGACCCCAGAGGTCATGAAAGGGTTTGAAAACGGGTAAAGGTAAAGCTCAGTTCAATATTTTGGTTAAGAGTATGACATGCAGGCTTAGTTTTTTTCACTGTTAAATGGTAGTAAGTGAAAACACCTTAAATATAGATCATATCTGTCATATTTGTGATTATATGAACATTTTAAAGGAATGTGTGTGATTACTGAACTTAACTTTCATTTAAACTTATTTTCAGTTATCTTTAAATACAGTTATCCTCACAAACATATTATTTCCTTTTACATGGCCAGATAGTGATCCTAAGATAGAAGAATATATTAAATAGATGAAATAGATTAAATTATTAAATTAATATTTGATATTAATTCATATGGCAACATTTTTTTGCAATGATTTCAATTGTAATAAAGCTGCAAGATTTCATTATTTAGATATACTTTTAGTGTAACAGTTTTGAACAAAAGACATGTCTTAGATAACTTCGATCACAAGACAGACTGTGTAATGACAACCAAAGAATAAATAAATAAGCATTCACGTGGTTTTCCGACATTAACTCTTTGTTTGCCTTCCAAACAGAGCACAGTGTTTTTGGTGCTAAGGGGACTTCTCCACGGTGACCTCCAACACATTTCATTGCCTTTAGGCTGCAGTGACCCTGAGGCAGGCTAGCGCTGAGTGTTTGGAGTGGAGGGGTAATGAAGGGGAAAGACACACAACAAGCACAAGCTGCCCAACACAAACACAAACTGGGGAAAGTATTTAACGCAAACTTTGCACCACACCAAGTTCAGGCAAGTGCCCCTAATTGTGCCCTTTGTAATCTAATACCTACTATAAACACACACACACAATCTCACACACAAATACACACACACCTTGTGATACACAATTACACACATACGCTTACAGACACACATATGCAGGATAGACAGTGAAAACCCCAGCCAAAACAGCGCACCTGGCTGTCAGGTGTGTTTTAGTGAAAGAAGGGGTTCACTAAGGAGGCTTTGATTAATGATGAGGTGATGGTTTGAAGGTGACTGAAATGTATAGGGGGTGAGACCCCCTTTTGCTGAGTTTTTTTTTTTTTACACATGCTCTAAATTTTGTTTAGTCTTTTTGTGGATTGTCTTGCATTTGTCCATGTGAATTATGTGCTGGCATATAATAATAATAATAATAATAATAATAATAATAAACAGTAATAGTAATAATAATAATAAGAGTATGGGAGTATTTCTCTTAAGTTCAATACTATTGAACTTAATACAATACAACTTCATACAACACTATTATTATATCATAGAATATAAACACATACAGATATCCAGTTTTTCTGTCTAGGTCTGTTTTGGAATTTGGCTCTGAATTAGTAGCAAGTGGTCCAAATCTGCTGTTTAACAACACTGACTGTAGGAGTTGGTGAATAAGAGTGCTGAGGTCATCTGTCTAACATTATGATGCAGGTAAATTGAAATGTTTATAAGTTTATATTTATATCTATTTATCAGGTAGATCAGTGCAGTTTTGTTTTGTCTTATTTTTACTACTAATAAATTAGAACAAATTACCATAAATACAAATAAACAAAATAGTGCTAATTTCATGAAAAGTTTGATTTATGTATATTTTCAGTTTCAAAATGCAGCTTTTACTTAACCTGTCCTTACAGTTCATGTAGACATTGTCCGCAAGACATTTGCTGTTTACTCAGTCTATAGCAGTTTAGCTCCACCCATTAACACTAAACTTATATAGGAGCAGTAATCGTACCAGTCACACACACAGACAGTTTAACTGTGAGGGAGATTGGAAAGATAAAAGGTGTATTTCAGTATATTGAATCACATGTGTGTCATAAGTGGTCTTCAGTGAATTAAATTAAATAGAAGAAAATGTAGGGTGTGGGCCTTTTTTTTCAACACCTGGTTGCATTAAACAGTACTTTACCCTAAACAATAGTATGATTGCACCTTAATTTAAATCAGGTATGTTGATCATATGAAAACATTAACCAACGCAATGGCTGCAAATTGTGAAGGGAATAACTAAAGCCTTGAACCAACTTGCAAGGATGGTGGAAAATTCTTGTTAGTTTTGTTATACTAATATGTGAGAAAAATGTGAATTTCACATTTTATGTCATGTTTTTACAAATAAACACAATGTACAAAAAAACCCAAAGAAATACATGTTTTTAGCCCTTGGACAGTAGCTCCACTGTACTTCTGCAGGGTCAGCGTAAATGTTCCTGGTCTTGGGAAAGGTTGTTGGATGCAGGAGGTCTGATAAGCATCAATTAAGGCCTTTGGGCTCTGCTGGTGTGTGTTGTCAACCACAGGATGAGGCCTTTGAGAGCAAGAGGGTGTGAAGTAGTTGTCACTGAACTCTGAGAGGGATCCCCTTGTTGTTAATAAAACAAAGCCCAGGTGTTGACCTCTCCTTGAGAAAAAGAAGCACTCAACCTGCCCACAAACTGGCATCACCCCCAAAACACCCGCTCTTCACCCCAGCTTTTTACTTTTTTTCCAACTTCTTTGTCTTTGTCCCCAATAATATCACAATGTAGGTGTCTCAGACCTAAAGAACAGATCAGCAGTGTTCACTGTGCCTAGTTAATACACAGTTAGTAGTGGTTTAGGGATGCATTTTTCTGTGGAGGCTATGTAGCAATCTAAAGAATCTGTTTCAGCCAGTCTCTCTAGCAAAAGTCTCTTTGTCCATGACTTATTTTGACATAATGAATATCTCACATTTCACAAAATTCTCACAAAATTTCTTAATGGTTATAACTGGGATTGTAAATAAGTTTAGACTTATTTGTCTAAATCATTTTATTTTGTGTCCCCATTTAATAAAACATCACTGTCATAATATGCATTATTCATGTTAATCATCTTCAATGTACCTTCATTTATTGAATTTTATGCTGTAAATGAAAGGAAACCAGCTCCACAGCACATCTCACAGCAATGTGAAATTGAAGAGAATGTTGTATTTTGTGTCTGCAGCAAAACAGCAGAGTCAGCCTACTGCTCTGTTTAGGCAACAAGCGAAAGCCACTTCATGCTTGAAGATGCTGACTTACACTGAAATGAACACGAATGCTGTTTGCTTTGCTTGAAGTGTTTCTGCACCAGTGCCTGAAAGTCATTCAGGTCAACCATCGTCCTGGTCCTGGCTGGTGTGTGAAGTACTGTCAGGAGTTTTCCTACATCTTTAAGCCTCTTTGGTCAAATCCAGACTCAACACGTCTACAGGTGTGGGATTCATGACGGACCAAAACTGAGACTAACATGAAGGCATATTAGTTTTGATGTGCAGCAGTTCCTGACTAAAAATAAGCATAACTCAAATGATGCTGATTTCAAGTATTTTCTGATTTTGGAAAAGAGCAGAAAAAAAGCAAGATTCTGCATCTTTACAGTGATTTTAATGCAGCATTCAGTGCTTTTAGAACAGTATATGAAAAAATTCACAATTATCATCAGTCTAGGCCTAATTAAACATCTCCTGTGGAAACTGCTACCAGTGATCAATACTATGCTTTGGCTGTATTCATTTTTATATTATTAGTAATGCATGTATTGTTTTTCACATGACCAGTGCTTTGCAAGGCTACTAAACTCATTATGTCAACAGAGCTCAATAGAATGAAACATTTTTCACACATAAACTAATGAAAATGTATGAATAAATAAAATATTTCATCTCATAAATAAAAATATATCTTACAACTTAAATCATAAGTATAATTAAATATATATATTTTCTTGATTTACATGGTGGAGATTTGGCTGTCCAATGCTACAAGATACTTTCATAACCATATACATAAAAATCTTGCATCCGTGGGTGTCATTTTTAGGTCACTTTGCGTGTGTGGCCCCTTATGCTGAAATACAAAATGGAGGTAGTTGAAGAACGCCCCTATGAAACCCAATACAGACAGCTGCAGGATGTCCCCTGTTCTCTCTCTGATGCATAATGAATTCCAATGCTAACCAAATCACGGTTAACTTCTCCACAATTGATGGATTGCCTTCAGATCGTCTAAACAGCTTAAATGTGCAGGTTTTTTTTTCTTTATTTGCTTTCCTTATCTGAGTATCATGGGTTAAGAGGATCCTCAGAGACTAATCTAATATCAGTCAATTTACAATTGCTGTTTAGGACTCAGATGACACTGATTTTATAATGCAGCAGTTCATTCAGTGTTACTATTAACAGGGTAATGTTTTGAGTGGACAAATTTTACAGATAAAGATATATATATATATATATATATATATATATATATATATATATATATATATATATATATATATATAATAACGATTCTTTCTATTTTATATATATATGATAATATATATATATATATATATAATAACGATGTAGGTGATTATAATTAAAATGTGCATTACGTGAAGCTTTTTCAATAACAAGAAATTTGGGAAACACTTTAACCAGTAAACACTTTACTGGTACCTCTATCATAACAAATTATAAATAGAATTATACATTTTCAATTATGTACTTTTAGTGTGTTGATTAATAACAATTGATAATAATAATAACAATTAATAATAATAACAATAATTTTCATTTCATGATCAAGATGGCAATAAAATAGGGATAGAAAATGCAAATACAGTACTGTGCAAAGTTTTTAGGCAGGTGTGGAAAAATGCTGTAAACAATGAATGCTTTCAGAAATATGAATTGTTTATTTTTATCAATTTACAAAATGCAAAGTGAACAAAAGAAAAATCTAAATCAAATCAATATTTGGTGTTACTACCTTTTTCCTTCAAACCAGTATCAATTCTTATGGCCCCCACAGAGCCCTGATCTCAACATCATCGAGTGTGTCTGGGATTACATGAAGACACAGAAGGATGTGAGGAAGCCTACATCCACAGAAGATCTGTGGTTAGTTCTCTAAGATGTTTGGAACAACCTACCAGCCGTGTTCCTTCAAAAACTGTGTACAAGTACATATATATATATATATATATATATATATATATATATATATATATATATTCTAAAAAGACATGTCACCACCACGTCACCTTAAAAAACTAAAATAACCAACACACCAACAGCTAAGAAGCTTTGTAATGTCTTAGAGGAACAGTATGTCCAGTGATATATTTAGTTCATTTATGCTGCTCTGTGACCCTTTACGGATGAGACCGAACGACACTATGAGGGTGTAAGAGTGTGTGTTCGTGTGTGTGTGTGTGCATGTGTGATAATAGTGGTGCTTGACTTCTTCCTTTTTCTTTTTGGAGACACAGCCTAGGTGCACCTGTGTACCCTCTTAAAGGGGGTGCTTTTTTGTGAGTGACAATTAAAAAATTTTTTTTTTACCAGTACAGAGAGAGTGAGAGATGGATATAGTGGTCTAAAGTGCTCTGAGCTCTGTCTGAACCTACCGCCACCAAGCCTTGAGAGGCACTTTGAGGTTGCTGATGATCCTCCAGAACTCCTAGAATTCTTTTAAATTGATTTAAAATGGAAAAAAAAAAAACCTAACTATAAACTAACTATAAGGAAATAAGAATGACCAGCGTTCTCTCAGTTAACCTTGACAGTTTAAGGTTTTGTGTGTTGTGCGAGGTATGCAAAGTTATAGTGGCTAATAGTTAAAAGTGTGGCCTTTCTATTTTAAAAATGAACCAAATTCAGATCACATTTGTCCTGAGAGTCTTTGTTAATAATTTTATTCACATTATTATTTATTTTGACTATATACATTTTAATAAAGTATAGTGTTTTGCTCTGGGTATGCTGTAAATCTGTCAGAGATGCTATTACCAAAAAAAAAAAAAAAATATTGCCATTTGTTTTGGCAAGGCCAGTGCTAGCAGTGGTGCCAATGTGAGATTTCCTTCCTCTTCTAACATAAGTGGCTCAGTATTTCATCAAATCTAATTTATTTGGACAACTAAAACTAGTTAAAAACTATCCTAATAGCTTTTATTTGATTTTCTGCAAAAAAAAAAAAATCAGAGTAATCAGCGGTCAAGAGAAAACTCCCCAGATCGGACAGGTTTAGTGCAGTTATAGCTCCACCTGTCGGTAAGAGTGTAAACAGACGGCAAGAGCAAGTTTATTACTGCTTATCTTTTCAGGACCACTTCTAATATTTAAAAAAAAAAAACTTAATCTAGGACCATGTGGTATTACAAAATTTTATAACCTACTCACGTATAAGTTAACTTACATATTACAGCGTCTACAGAGAGGGTGTAATAAGTGCTCAGTTAGAGCTATTTTTTCTATTATTTCTATTTCTAGTAATACTATTAGATCGTTCTCATTTACTTAAATTAACTTATAAACATCTGGTATATCCGACTGGTATATATTTGTCTCTATTTGCATGGGGTGATTCCAAGCAGCGCTTCCGACGAGCGGTTTCGTTGGACCTACAAGTCCCACAAACCCTTGCGACTCCTTCTGAACTGTGGCGATTGGTGCGCTGCAATAGAGTCCCCGTTACCAAGGAGAGGGTGATACGCGCCTAATCGGTCAGAGCCCAACTTTATCTTCACAACAACTCCCCTATCTTAAGGTCCAGCCAGCGGAAAAGGGCGGTACGTTGTACAAACTGGTGAGTTTCAAAAAGTGCGGTAAAAGGTAAATTGCAGATCAGTTAAACTGCTTTGTGAACAAGGAAACAAACGAAGCGGTAAATGCTATAGCTGTCACTGAGACGTGTCATGCGTCTAGCAGTTATCGTTAGCTTAGCTTGCTACCTCAGCTTTATATCTTTAAATACAATTAAATACAATTCTATAAACAAACAGCAAAAAAAAATTCATTGTGAATTATTGAAGGCAACCTGTGGTAAAAGCATTGTTAAGCACCAATGCAATTAGTCCTGGGGAACAAGAATAGTTTGACTTTGTTTTTTTACTTTACTTATATTGTTTCATGTGGCACGTTCTTGCATTGATTGGTAATAGGGTCCCTTACCTGATATTATACCGCCATACCATCACATGTATATAATGCCTGAAAACTGTTTCTGACATGAACCGTGCCTATATCTTTTTTACGATTAATACGGCTTTGTGTATGTGTGCGTGTGTGTATGAGAGAGAGAGCGCGCGAGAGAGAGTTTGCTTGTTCCTTGACCTTGAAAAGCCTGTTAATGCCTCTCTATCTAATTCCTTCTAAACCTTCTAATTCCTGCTGATCACTCTAGGCCAGAGTTCATTCAGTGGGGAGCATTAAGGCCTCCACACACGTACAAAAGATGTATTGCTCTCTCTTGCTTTTAAACTAGACAAGCCTAAATTGTATAAGAATTTACTGCGTTGCAGTGTGCAAGGAATCAGGTTAAACTTTGCGTCTAACTCCCTCAGTGAGTCCTTGTGCACACTCAGAAGTTGTATTTAACCAATGTAGTATTGAAAACCTAATGCTTTTAATAAATCAGGGCAATTTGTTTCACCCCAGTTATTAATGAGAGTGTAAAGCTAATGCTTCCGCAGGGTTGCTCTGAACTTCACATTTAAATGCTTTCTCTTCTCCAGCACACTAAATTCAACCTCATTAAAGGCTTTATTAATATGGCAGGATTGAAGAATACGTGGGAAGAGTGAAGTGTTTCATAGTGTAGCCCTCCCAAAAGATTTTTTTTTTAAGATTTTAAATATATGATTTGACACTTTTGATGGCAGTATTAGAACTGCAACTCCTTTTTCTAAACAGTGCCAATTACTTACATATTGAGTGCAAAAATGTAATATCACAAGCCTGGATTTATACTAAACCATAGCAAATTGCTCTGCCTTGACAAGCAGTTTGATCCTATTTACTTTTTGAGTGTGTGCTTAATCGCCTGGCCTGGCTTAATCATAGGGGGTGTGGCTCTGTGTCTGGAGATTTAAATGCAGGAAAAGAGTGTGATGTCATGGGGAAATTATAGCTTATGACTGCATATGAGCATCAGGTGAGATGTAAAATGGAAAAGCATTGGTTATCCTTTTTGGACTTTTTTGACATTGTTGCTGTACTCACTTTTATATTAAAACTATTTTAGAAACTGCTGCAAATTATCCATTCATGTTTTATATCATGTCTTAAATTTAATAAATTAAGGATATCTTGTTCTCATTGCTTTAGATCTGACTGGGATGGCCTGGGCAACATAGGGAACGCAACGCCACACAAATCACACAGTTATTTGGAGGCATAGTATGACAAAGTGCACAGCTGCGTGTGAGTGAGCTGCATTGCTAAGCTAACAAGGCAGGAGGTTAGCTGTATTCTCTGTTTCATCTGAGTGGTGGAGGGAATTGCATGGTTCTGCAAGAATGAATCGCTACACTACGCTGAAGCAGCTGGGGGATGGCACCTACGGTAGTGTGCTGATGGGAAAAAGCAATGAGACCGGAGAGCTGGTGGCCATCAAAAGGTAGGAGGAAAGATGGAATGCAGTAGTTTGTTTTCAGTCCCAGTAATATGTCCCTTATAAGCTACTGGGTTTTTATGTTCTGCACTACGAAATGTTCAGATTATCAGGTAATTATCAAGGCCTATTAAGTCAGGTGTGCCATTAAGGAAAAAAAACATGTGCAGCATGTGACATTTTTAAATCACAAGTGTGGTGGTTCCACAATGAATTGAGCACTTAAAATGAAGTGCCACAAAACTTGTTTAAAAAACAAAAAAAACAAACAAACAAAAAAGACTTGTCCTATTAAAAATGTATCTATACTGGTTTTGTTGCAGTAAAAGTTTTGTTATAAATGAAATGCAATAGCCTATCAACAGATATATTTGTTATAAAGCTCTCAGAAAAATCCAAGGTAGGTTTTTAACATGGCTCCCTGAAAGTGTGTCAAGCCCTCTCAACTCTGCAAATAAACATTCTGACCTAAACACTTACGTCATCCACTCTGATCCACACACCACTATGTAGTGTACAGTATAGTCCTCTACTGTAGCACTGAGAGGACCATATCAAACCCAATTTACCAAGGGCTGATCTCATCACCAGTTAGGGCACTGCAGTTTACAAGTCTGCTCTTTCAGCTGGGGCAAGTAAGCTAAATTATGAATGACCCAATGGGACATTGTTGTAGCTGCCAAGGAAAAGGCGGTTGCCATGTAAAGCGATACTCCTGTGACGGTGAAAGGAGTGAAAGTGCATAGGCTTGTGTTGCCTCGGTGTCCCATCAACAAACGTACAATATAGGCATCGTGACTTGGGTTACATAATTCTTCATGCACTTGTAAGCAGGCTCAGATGCCTGCCTGGATTAATTTTCAAATGCTGATTTGCTTGCCTACTGCTATGCTATGGCAATACAGTACAGTACAGTACAATACAAACACACCATTATAATTAAGCTGAGCTATTTTTTGGAGCCATCCAAGGGAAACTTGTTCTGACAGAGTATTCCAGGTTGGTCAGTTGAAAATGATTTTGAGATCTAAAGATGAATATCAGATGAGCACTCATATTTTCACTGTTTATTTCCTTGTATCTGACCAGTTGAGCTAGGGAAACATTTATGGTGGATGACAGACAGATTATGTGAGTTGTAGAAATAACATGCCAACAACAGTCAATGGCATCATGATAACCTTCACAGGGATGTTAAAGAAGGGCCAAAATTTTACAAAGGTCAAATTGTGGAGAAAGAAAAGATATGCTCAGGATCCAAAACATACAGGCTCATTTGGAAAGCAGAGTACAGAAAATTTAATGGCTTGGGTTTAAATCCGTAGATGTTCTTTATGGTTCTTCTATGAGTTGTCTTCTATGAGCTATTATAATAATTTTCCTAAACTGGTCCTTCTTTGGGAGATTTACCGGAGTTTCATGTTCTCATGGTGATTCACTGGAGTCTCAGAATTTGAATAAGTAACATGAATAAGTAACACTTATTTATGTGTTAATGTTTTTATTCAAGAGAACAAGCGATAAACAAAAAAAGAATGCAGGCTTTCCCCCCATTTTTCACAAAAATCCCCCACCCAACCTCACAAAAAAAGATAAAAGTGGGTAGCACTTTGGCTCACACTGAGAAAGAGGCCTGGGACTTTTTGTGTGGAGTTTGCATGTTCTCCCCATATTTTTGGTGGGTTGCCATCAAGGCGCTCTGGTTTCCTCCTACTGTCCCACTCACCAGGGCACAGATTAGCAGCTCAATGATAATACGTGGAACTGGGCATAAATCCTTTATTGATCTTTGAATTCTTGCCACTCCACTAAAAAAAGGATTTCAAGGGGAAAAAAATAGGAAGACCCTGGAATAGGTATAGAAAACTTGTCTGGAAATTAATTTTCACATGCTTATCATAGCAAGCTAAAGTGACCTGGAGATTATTCCAATTCTGAAGATCAAGATTAAGTATTCTTTAAAAATGAAAGGTTTAGTTCAATGGTCTTTTTAAAAATATGGCTGTTAGAGGTTTTTGGAAAATACGTTGGTTTTACTGAAGTTGCTTTTTTGTAGCGGTGGCGGGGTGCGGGAAGGACCAGCTGGAATTATGCAGTGTTGTTGACTTGATTTAAAATAGCCACAAATATACTGCCTGAGCTTTGAATGTTTGAATAATAATTAAAATGGCTTAAGTTAAAAAGCTCTTAAAATCTGTGCTTAGCAACATATTTTCATTGCATGTTTAACAGGCTTACTGAGTGTAAGGTCAGCTTCATGATCCATTAATTTCACTTACATATCTTGTCTTGTTTCAGTCTATCAGAATAAAGGGGTAATTATGCAGAAGTATAATACTGAATTGAAAACATACAAACAAATAAAAGCAAAAATTAAATTGATTTGGACCAGCCTTACAATGTTTCTTTAAACAACCTCATATTCAGTTGTTTTTATGGGGACTAGTTGTGGTTCTTCTGTGAAATTGGTCAAGAACTCTTTCTGACATTTTTAATCATAAAAATGCAAAGTCTAGTGTCGAATATTACAGATCCCAATTAAGTCTTGCAAACAAAGGGCTTATAGCAATAAGTGGTGTTAAGGTGTGAAAGGTGATGTGAAAAATATGGGATTCAGGACAAAACACCTGGAAAATACAGCAATGGGCCAAAAACATTTTTTTTTAGAAGTACTCAGATTGTCCTCTAGAGTTCTGTATTGCTTTTTGACAAACACATGGAAAATACATTATTTGAGTCAAAGGAATATCATATCAGAACAACCTAAGACAGAGGGAATTTAATTTGAGGTATATTGTTCACTTTATTGTTATATAGTGAAGCCTGTATGATAAATAAAACAAAATATAAAATAATATTAAAAGTCTAGGCACTACTGGTCACTGTTTTCACAATTGGGATGTTTGGGCTGCAACCTATTAGCCTTTAGCATCATGTAATCTGTAAGAATCAAATTGGTGATTGTTACTGGGGCAGCAGTGGCCTTGTGATAATAGAGAATAGGCCCCAGGATTGTGGGTTTGAATCCCAGACCAGAAGGTTGCCCTGAGTTGCCCTTGAGCAAGGTATCGTCCTCATCACTGCTCCTAGGGTATTTAAATAGCTGCCCCCTGTTGCACGTGTGAGTATGGGATGTTATGGTTCATTGTATGTTGTACTGTTTCACAATGACAAGTTGCCAGTTTCACTTCACTTCATTTTTCATTTAATGTAAGCAGTGTTCGAATTTCAGATTGTTCATTTAAAAGCTGTTTTTGGTCTACTTGTTGCCAGTGAATCTTGGAGGTTGAGCTACAGACCTTATCCAAAATGTCTGCTATGTGTCCACAGGATGAAGAGAAAGTTCTACTCCTGGGAGGAGTGTATGAACCTGAGAGAGGTGAAGGTAAGGACAGCAGCTGAAGTGAGCAGTAAGGCTTTCCAGCCTAAAATAAACCTCCAGTTGCTTGTAGACTATGATGTGCTTTTGGGATTACCCTGCAATTTTATATAATATTGGGAGATTGCCAGTTATGTATGGTAAATGTGTTTTTTCAGTCACTGAAGAAGCTGAATCATGCCAATGTAGTGAAGCTAAAGGAAGTCATCAGAGAAAATGACCACTTGTACTTTGTCTTTGAGTACATGAAAGAGAATCTCTACCAGTTGATGAAAGACAGGTATGAGGTGCACATTTATTACACCAAACCTCCACAGGGCCAATTTGTTTAACTTGTGTTGTGTAGAAATATAACATTTCAAGCATAGGTTACCGATTGCTACTGGCTTTTACAACTAAGGAGTATCAACACATTCCAGAACACTGCCAATGAGTATTATTTTTGAAAATCAGAGATGAGTAATTTGTGCCTAATGAGTAAAGTTTTTGCTCCATAGATATACCTAATTCTTCTGATAAGGCTGGTTTATTTTAATTCACTGACTGCTCTTTATTAAATACAGATGGGGACAAAGGAACTTTTTAAAATTTTTTTATTTATTTATTTTTAATATTAGGCATCCAGACAAGGTCCTTGCATCTTGTTCAAAATTTTACCATTCTCTGGAACTGTACTGGAGGGACAGAACAACATTCTTCAAAAAATATTCTTCAAATGGTGTCCCTCATTTGGTAAACAGTGCTTAACGCATTAATCCAGAATCTCCCATAGGTGTTCAATTGAAGACTGATCACTGTAAAAACCACAGCATATCATTTACATCCAAAATAGAGTTCAACTGGGTTTCAACCTCTCTGGAAACATCATGCCATGTTTGTCCAGACATTTCTTTGAGTTTTTCTTTGTCATCCATCTGAAGTTACTTCTTTAATGTGTTTCAAACTGTGAAATTACAGTTGTAAAATGCATTTGAAAATCATTATATACAACCAATTATAGAATTAAACCATTTGACAGTTGTTGATTCTCTTGTCTCCAGAAACAAGTTGTTCCCTGAATCAGTCATCAGGAACATAACCTTTCAGATATTGCAGGGACTATCATTTATTCATAAACATGGTAGGTTAACTGTATAAGGACTATGGAATTCGTGTTTAACAAATTAGGCCAGCTGAATGGGAGCCAAGTATTGACTTGTGCTGGTTGTATAAGCCATCAGCAGGTTTAGCACGCTCCCATGATGCCTCAGCTTTTCTCTTTAGTGACAGGATGTGCGAGTGTCTCAGGTGTGCCTTTAACATTGGACAAAATTTACAAACATTTTGACTTACAGAGTTGCGCCACATAACACTTAGACTTTCTCGCACAACCTTTGGGTGAAATGCTTTGGGGTTTTTCTTTCTTTCCTTATTATCTGCTTTTCTTTTTCCTGTCCTTTTGTGTGTGAAAATATCTGTCATCAGGGAAAATAAGATGTTCACTGAAAATGAAATAAGGAACATCATGTTTCAAGTGCTCTCTGGTTTGGCATTTGTACACAAGCATGGTAAGAATTTTTATCTGCTCTATTGTTTGGTTTGCTCTTTTTTCTTTTCATCAAAAGAAGTTTGACTGTCTGTCTAGCTATAGGAGAAGCAGTTCCCCTATATCTAGATAGAGAGCCAAACTACTTATTGCTTCTACTAGTTCAAAGCACTTTGTCAGATATTTGTTAAAAAATCATGAAAGACCGAATCACTGTCAGAAAATCAGTGTTTGGGTAGCTACTCAAAAAAGTTACTAGTTACAACTTTGTAGTTACTCATCTCCAAATGTAATTAGAATATGTAACTTGTTACAGCCAGGATCATGGGTCACTAATATTTGGTCTAATAAGCCCTAATAGGACTCTTGTCAGCAGTCTTAGTCTTAGTCTTAGCAGTCAAAATTAAAAGATAGAAGATAGAGACCAAAGCAGACCCATTGGGTGAAACATATGCTTTGAACCAATAGCAATTGCATTTTGTTTGGCTCCTGAGAGAACAGCATTTAATTATTAACTTTTCTGTGATCTTCAATTTTATTTGGTACTGAGTTTACTATGACTGTTTCCTTACTCTTTCATTACTGCTGATTATCATTCTGTAGGCTTTTTTCATCGGGATATGAAGCCTGAAAACCTGCTGTGCATGGGCCCTGAGCTTGTCAAAATAGCAGACTTTGGCCTGGCAAGGGAGATCCGCTCTCGTCCTCCCTACACAGACTATGTCTCCACACGATGGTAAGAGAATTTCTCTCAAGAATAATAAAAATCAAAGAATAATACAAAATCATAAAAACAAGTCAGCTTTATTTATGCAATAATATCAAGTCAAGATTTACATACATTTACAGTCTACAGAATTACTGTTTAAACACAGCTTTTCCACAGCTGAGCAGATTTTACAGATTTGGAGCATCCTTACTGCTAGGTATTAAAATAATTATATTTATATTTGTATCAAGACTGTACAGGTTATAAAAGTACTGGTGGCATGAGTTGATCATGAGCCATTACAGTGGGTGTAAGAGAGAGGGAAGAAGCTGGTACATTAATGGAAACTAACATCACTAAACTGCATTTTTAAACTAAAAATAAATTGTTTCTTGCTGTGGGCGGTGGTGGCCTAGTGGTTAGGGCGTCAGCCACGTGATCGGAGGATCGGGGGTTCGAACCCCTTCCCAATGGGTTGCCCTGAGGTACCCTTGAGCAAGGTGCCGTCCCCGTCCCGCTCCTCCCTGCGATGGGCTGGCGACCTGTCCAGGGTGCGTCCCCCGTCCTCGCCCTGTGTGCGCTGGGTTGGACCCCAGCACTCCCCCGTGACCCCGTTTGGGACAAGCGGCAGATGATGGATGGATGGATGGATGTTTCTTGCTGTTCTACTTTTTGTATGCATCTTTGAGAATGAGATATATTTCTCTGGAAAGTTTTAAATACCCACTTTGAGGCTTTACGATCCAGTATCTTGCAGTGATATTTGATTGCATTCCGCTATCATAGTATTGTTGACAATAGGTGCTGATATGGGATCATTGCTTCTTGATCTTCTTGATTAAATGTAACTCCAATATACATGACTGTCAAAATCTGGAGCCACTTCTTTATTTCTTTTTACTTCTTATTTTACATTTTGCTAAGAAAATAGCAAAAAGAGAGTTTGATAATAATTATAATGAGCTTTAAAGGCAATATTTGGAGTGACCAACATTATTCTTCAGCACAACCTGAACTCTCTTAGGTCAGTTCTTTTTTTTCTTTTTTTTCTTTAAGTATACTTCAGGAATAGTCTGCCAGGCTTCTAGGAGGACATTCTAAAACTCTTCTTTGGAAATTGGCTTTTTTTCATTTCTGTGTCAAGATGATCTTGCTTCTTCCTCTAAGACTTGTCAGGTACAGTTACTGGATTAAAGATGAGTGTCAAAAACATCTTCATGAGGCCTGGAGAATTATTTCTTCATAAAAAACAGAAGAAAAAAAAAAGTCTTTTTGGAAGCAAAATATGAAGAAATGAGGTGACTCAAGAATTTTGCACAGTACTGTATCAAAAGGATTTAGATAGGACTCCATCAGCCCAAAGAACATATTTTCACTACTTTATGATCCTTTAAATAACATTTGGAATTAGAACAGTTGGCCTTATCTATATGTGACTGCTCCAGAGTATTGGTTACTGTTGCTTATGCTTTTGTATGGCGTGTAAAAGGAGCATTGGTATGAGCAGCTTTACGAAGTTGAATTCACATATTTGGCTGCAAACATTTGCGAATGTTAGCATATTTCAGCTACTGAGACAACTGTCTAAATAGTTCAGCTGCATTTTTGGGCTTGTTCTGCTTGTTAGGGCCTATTTTTTGGAAACAACAGTAATACATTGCAACTGCGCATGATGTGTGCAGGTATCGTGCTCCAGAGGTCCTTCTGCGATCATCCATGTACAGCTCACCCATTGACATGTGGGCAGTGGGTTGCATCATGGCAGAGCTCTACACCTTGCGACCTCTTTTCCCTGGCAACAGTGAAGTTGACGAGATCTTCAAAATTTGCCAAGTGCTTGGTACAGTCAAGAAGGTATGTTATTTACTGAACCAAATTCTAATACGGTAAGAAAGATAAGAATGTTGCTTCAGTAAATGTAGTTTGTGTTGGGGCTGCATAACTTATGAATGGCAGTTGTCAGTGTGGTTTCAGTTGTTCATTCATAGCTTGTATCTCAAAGAATTCTAAGAAGAAAGAGTGTTTTTTTTCAGTTACAAGTACAGACATTTGCAAAAACCTTTAGTAATTTTGTAAACCCCTGCAGACAGACTGGCCGGAAGGCTATCAGCTGGCTGGAGCAATGAACTTCCGCTTCCCTCAATGTGTTCCAACACCTCTGAAGACCCTCATCCCCAATGCTAGCAATGAGGCTCTAACGCTAATGAAAGACCTTCTGCAGTGGGACCCAAAGAAGAGGCCAACAGCTGTACAGGTTTGTTGACTCAGGTATTGCTCTCAGCAGTTGTAATTAAAACACACAACATCTATGCTTAAATGGTGTTTATTAGTAAACCGAAGTCAACAAGGGATTTCTTAAAGACTGACAATGTTAATTTTTCAGGCACTAAGGTACCCCTATTTCCAAGTTGGTCAAGTGCTGGGCCCTCGGACACAAACTCCAGACCTACGCAAGCCACAGGCGAAACCAACACAGCCCAGTGAGCCCAAGCCTGAGCTGCAGTCGGCCTCAGAACCAGTCCTGCGCTCACATGCCAAGGTCCAAGGAAGGAGCCTCCATCAGCCACTTCAACAGATTCCCCTGCCTCAGGCAGAGTGCCAAACAGAGCCTTTACCACTTAATATTCAAAAGGTAAAAATTTCAAATGAATTTCAAATAGTTTACAAACATCCTCAGTAGGGTAATGAGTACATAAGTAAGCTTAGGTTGGAATGAAAACATTTGTCTGGATAAAATAACCTTCAGTCAGCAAGGACTTTTTAATATAAAATATAATCATATTCTGGTAAAAAAAATAAGTTTAATCTAAATTACACATCACCGAGTCTCTGATCAGAGCTTTTCAAAATATCAAATGAGTAATCTGATGGTCAGTAATATGTTTTATGTTGTAAAGGATTTTTTTTTTTACTGCATTCAGGTATTTAGTTTTTAGATTCTTAGATTACTTTAGTATTTAGGCATGATTCTTAACATAGATTATTTTAAAGAATACACAAAAATAATCCGCCTATAAATAAACACACATTTAAAAGCTCTGACTCTAATCTCTAAGGTAGTAACACAGTTTTCCATATCAGTATTGTAATAAATGCCCTTATTAGTATTGAAGTTTACTTCTTTTTGAAGTAAAAATACTGGAATCTATGTAAGGTTTTAGATTCTATTTTTTCTATGCAGCCAAACATATTGAATTGGCTAGTCTGATTTGACCAGTTGGGATTTTGTCATGTAGCAAGCCAGGTTTTCTAACCCAGTACTGATTGTGCATGTATTCCTAAAGAGGTCTGTGGGAAATGAGAATAGTCTGTCTGGATTAAAAAGTGGGCGTAGACGTTGGGGGCAGACCAAACCCTCTGACAGCTGGGATGAATCCGATCACTCCGACACTGCTGTGTCAACCTCCAAGAAGCCCAGCATGGGCATAGAAGAGGACAAATCCAACAAGGAGTTTACTTCTCAGTAAGATATCTTATTTTTCTATGTGGAGATTTAGGGTTTTATTTATTTATTTATTTATTTGTTTAATTATTGGAATGAATAAATAAATAAATAAATAAATAAATATATATATAATTATTATTATTCTTTTCTGCTTGGATTTAGGCCAAAGGAACAAAAACCTCTTTACATGTTTAGCACTGTGACAAAGCTACCAAGCAATATCAAAATGAACCAGCCAGAATCTAGTCTCCAAAGCACTTCTTCAGCCAGACAACATTACTTGCGCCAATCAAGATACCTGCCAGGTGGGTCTGATTTAATACATTATCAAATTTTAAATGTTAATCACAGGAAAACAAATATCTGTTCTATCCCTGCAAGTGATTTCTTGTGCAGTGTGTTAAGTTTGTTTAGAGACTTTACCGCAGTTAACTAGTCCCTCAGCACCACATTACACCAAACTAGTAAAAGCATAATTAACTATTTAATCTAACTAGTTATTTCATCTAATTTGATCATTAATTTCAGGCTTGATAAGTAGGAGCACACCATCAGCAGGAGAAAAAGAGTCTCAGAGAGAGAACATGTCAAACCACTCCAACAAATCGCTTGCCCCCATAGGAGGAGCACCAGTGACCCGAGTCACTCCAGGTAAGCTTACATACAGCAGAGCAAGTGTGCTAGTTAGCATTTGTCAGAAACCCAAGCTTGTGCACATAAGGGGATGACTCACAATAAAGAACAAGGGTTCCTAGCTGACTGCTGATTTTCACTTCTCAGGCACAAAAAACTGATTTAAATGCTCCTACTTGGTTCAAACAAAGTAGCAACCAAGTCTTCTTCCATTAATAATGGGCCAGATCCTTGCTTTATTCAGAGGATCTGGCTAGGGTTGTGCTGCTATCAAGTGACCCTTAGATAGCTGTCCAAAGAGACATTAAAACTCAGGCACAAGATGTTCACACACCCCTTCTCCTTAAGATTCTTCCAGGCTTCCTTGCTCTATTTATGTGCTGCTATGTGAGTTGCAAATAAATAAAGACTGGTGCGTTAGATGTCAAATCGTTGTATGTATTTTGACAAAATACATAGTTCATCCTTAAGCTGGATGGGATTTTTCCCAGTACTCATGGAGTAGGGATAGACAAACTTTAAACGGAGCCATGTAGCAAGCCTTTATGATGGGTTATAGTTTTGACTACAGTTTGCAGGAGAAAACTATGACCAAAAACAGTAATCAATGCAAATGTTTTGGCACCCGAAGCAAACTACAGGTTCCTTTGATTTTATTAAAATGATTTACATTTGCTGAATTTAACACACAATAAAAAAAAAAACATAGAAAGGACTGAGAATAAAAAGGAACTGTACACTAAAATGTCCAGAAAGGTACAAGTGCAAGTGTATTTACAAATGTACATCATGAAATTAAGAAAATAATTGCATACTCAATTTAAACATTTTGATTAATTATTACAATATTAACTGTGACACAGTAGATGCTGTAAAATTTATAACATTATTGTCTTATAGGAAGCTTTGTCAGCACTACATACAATCTCTCTGGAGGTTATATTCCTTCGTTCCAAAAGAAAGAAGTTGGATCGGTTGGACAAAGGATTCAGCTTGCACCAGTTGGAAACCAGCATGCTCGTATGTTTTAGGACTTTATGTTCATTTAGCATTTACGTTACTTTCCTCTTGCTTATTCATCTCCCTGCCTATCTCATTGGCTTATTTCTTTCAAGGTTGAGATTCACTTTTTTATTTTTAGCTGATTGTCATTTTCATTCGTTTCAGCAATAAGCAGTGGACGGTTTAGTTTTACAATCTGTGTACTTGGCTATGACTGAGGAGGCAATTAGTTTTATTTCCAAATATGGCTTCTGTGCTTGAGCTTGGCACTTAATTTTAGGATACTCCTGAGTGACCATCAACTTAACAGACCCTGGCGACCCTCTCTGTCTATGGCTTCTTTCTCCATCTATGCTCCTTCATGTTTCCTTCTTCTTAGTTGACCTTTCTACCACTGCTGATTCTAAAACTGGCAAATCCAAACCTTCAAAGCCAAAAACGTCTGCTTCTTCTTCACTGAATGACAGTTCTGAAGGTAAAGTTTAAGGCCTCATTGTTTCATGAAGATGGAAATTTGTTTTAATTGAGATTAGAACTATAAACTTGTTAGTAGGATCAAACCAAAAAATGGGCCAGTATTTTCAAGTGAAAAAAAAAGTGAAAAAGTGAAAGTGACAACCCTTGTCATTGCGAGGTCACGGCACAGCACACATGAACCACAACGAAATTGGACCTCTGCATTTAACCCATGCACACTCAAACCCGTGCAGCAGTGGGCAGCTATTGAAAGCACCCGGGGAGCAGTGATGGGGACGGTACCTTGCTCAAGGGTACCTCAGTGCAACCTATTGGGAAGGGGTTTGAACCCCAGATCCTCCAATCATGCAGCTAACGCCCTAACCGCTGCCCCGACTTCTGCATTTAACCCATGCACACAAACACCATGCAGCAGGGGGCAG
Organism: Hepsetus odoe; assembly: GCA_017165825.1. NCBI lineage: Eukaryota > Metazoa > Chordata > Actinopteri > Characiformes > Hepsetidae > Hepsetus > Hepsetus odoe. The sequence goes on from CM029389.1 coordinate 10,957,941, forward strand.
CTATTGAAAGCGCCCGGGGAGCAGTGATGGGGACGGTACCTTGCTCAGGGGTACCTCAGGGCAACCTACTTGTGAGGGAATCGAACCCACAATCTTCCGATGCGGGGCCAGCTCCCTAACCACTAGGCCACCGCTGCCCAAGTCTAAGTGTTCTAGACTAATGCAATCTCTTAAGACTGTTGTCATCATTGCAGCAATTTGAACACAAAATCAAGATATAAACTAGTGGCAATATTTATAATATACAGTATCTCACAAAAGTGAGTACGCCCCTCACATTTATGTAAATATTTTATTATATCTTTTGATGGGACAACACTGAAGATATGACACTTTGATACAATGTAAAGTAGTCAGTGTACAGCTTGTATAACAGTGTAAATTTGCTGTCCCCTCAAGATAACTCAACACACAGCCATTAATGCATAAGCCACTGGCAACAAAAATGAGTACACCCCTAAGTGAAATATGTCCACATTGTGCCCTAAGTGTCAATATTTTGTGTGGCCACCATTATTTTCCAGCACTGCCTTAACTCTCTTGGGCATGGAGTTCACTAGAGCTTACAGGTTGCCACTGGAATCCTCTTCCACTCCTCCATGATGACATCACGGAGCTGGTGGATGTTAGAGACCTTGCGCTCCTCCACCTTCCATTTGAGGATGCCCCACAGATGCTCAATAGGGTTTAGGTCTGGAAACATGCTTTACCCTCAGTTTCTTTAGCAAGGCAGTGGTCATCTTGGAGGTGTTTTTTTGGGTCGTTATCATGTTGAAAAAATTGCCCTGCAGCCCAGTTTCCAAAGGGAGGGGATCAAGCTCTGCTTCAGTATGTCACAGTACATGTTGGCAGCACTCATGCAGCCCCAAACCATGACACTCCAACCACCATGCTTGGTCAAATCAGACCGCAGGACATTATTCCAGTAATCCATGTCCTTAGTCTGCTTGTCTTCAGCAAACTGTTTGCGGGCTTTCTTGTGCATCATCTTTAGAGGAGGCTTCCTTCTGGGATGATAGCCATGCAGACCAATTTGATGCAGTGTGCAGCATATGGTCTTAGCATTGATAGGCTGACCCCCCACCCCTTCAACCTCTGCAGCAATGCTGGAAGCACTCATACATCTATTTTCAAAAGACAATCTCTGGATATGACACTGAGCATGTGCCCTCAACTTCTTTGGTCGACCATCGAGAGGCCTTTTCTGAGTGGAACCTGTCCTTGTAAACCGCTGTATGGTCTTGGCCACCGTGCTGCAGCTCAGTTTAAGGATGTTGGCAATCTTCTTATAGCCTAGGCCATCTTTATGTAGAGCAACAAATCTTTCTTTTCATATCCTCAGAGAGTACTTTGCCATGAAGTGCCATGTTGAACTTCCAGTGACCATTCACACCTGAGACCTTGTAACACTAATGTGTCACATGACACTGGGGGGGACAATGGCTAATTGGGCACAACATGGACATTTTTCACTTAGGGGTGTACTTGCTTTTGTTGCCAGTGGTTTAGACATTAATGGCTGTGTGTTGAGTTATTTTGAGTGGACAGCAAATTTACACTGCTACACAAGCTGTACATTGGTTACTTTGCATTGTATCAAAGTGTCATATCTTCAGTGTTGTCTCATGAAAAGATATAACAAAATATTTATAAAAATGTGAGGGGTTTACTCACTTTTGTGAAATACTATATAACGGTTTTCCAAGGCTCTCATGTTTTCCAAATAATAAAGATTAATAACTACATATTTAAAATATTATAGTCTTTACCAAACATGCTAATATTCAAGAAGATTAGTGTTAATGTGCTGAATTTCTGAGGTCGTTTTAATGATCATGTGAAACTGAACTGGCCAGTGTTATTAGTTTTATCAAGGATTATTGATACTGATTACAGTTTATACTGAATGAAACATATTTGGCAGGCATGTGTTTTAAAGTGTGACTACATGTTGAACTCTGCTCTTTAGATTATGATGGGTGGAAAAGGAGAGCTGAAAGATCCCACATCAAAGGTCCAAATTACCCAGCCTTGGGGAAAAACTCGGGAAACCTCCTCTCTCGTGCAGCTCCTGTCCATGCTGTCCATGGCCGAGTGGACTGGGCGGCAAAGTATGGAAGCCATCGGTAGCACTTCTTCTGATTAGCTTGAGCGGTTTGGAGTAGGTCCATGGGACTGAAGTGGGACTTTATTTCAGCTCTGCTAATTACAGAGTACAATCCGATGCTGTCAAAGCTGCTAAAATCACTGTGCAGATTTCTTGTTGGGACATGTTGGATGTCCTCACCTTGACACAATGATATCCAGTTGAAATATCATTCCTACAGTTTCATTATTTAAACGTGCTTTAATAATAGTGTGGTAAAGTCCTAAGAGTCTAGGCTGTTGCTAACTTCCATCCCAATCAATTGATTTATGTTTGTTAGCAGTTGTAGACTTTTTTTAAACTCAGTGTACTTTGATGGTAGAGTGTGTAGCCATGGCAGTTTAAAATATTAAGGTTTCTTAGGATTAGAAATTGTTTTAATCACATGGCTTCAATGATTTTATATTTTTCACTTTTTATCATGATGTATGACCCATTTTTGTTTTTTTAGAAAAGTGTTCATATTTTTGTATAACTGGTAAGCTGAAAATGTGTTTTTATTTTCCCCCCACTAAGTGAAAACAAGATTTCCCAATTGAAGTTGTTTTAGGTGCCGTATAAACATCACACTGAATTTATTTTTGAGGGTCAGAACTGATTCAATTTCACTGTTTCAGTTCAGACTGTATGGAATGCATTTTAAAATATCTGCATAGTTAATAAAAATAAATAAAATGTAAATTCATTTAGCAAAGTCATTTAGATTGGTAATCTGAAATACATGGTTAGTTGTGAGACATTGATAAATAATGTAAAAAGCTACAACTTTTTTTTTTTTTTTTTTACAGGCAGGACTTTAAGGCAAAATAATACCCAAAGAAAGAGTTTCTTTAAATTGATCACTATTTTAAGATCACATGTAGATTCAGTTGTTGCTTTCATTAACTACTGAAATGTTTCAGCTGGTGTCAGAACCCCTGGTATCTAGAATTATTTTTGCAAATGAATTCAAGGTGGAAAGTTTCACAGCTAGATACCATTTTACATCAGACCTCTCTAAATAAATCATTTGCTTCAGAAGGTTGCTACCCAAATATTTCCTGTTTCTCTACATAGTGGCTCAATACTAGAACTAGACCTAGAGTCATAGCTGAATATATACACGTTATGTAACTCAAACACTGTTGAAGTTAAAAATCACATAGTACAGCATATCCTGTGGCATGAAAGACGAAAGTGTTCAATGTAAGTGCAGTCTTATGAATGAAAAGATCTGTTTCACAGACCATCATGGATAAAAATCTGTTTAATTTGTATTATTTATTAAACATTTTATAAAAATTAACAACCACAATTAATGACAATGTAGCTATGAAAGAACAGAACTTCTTTAATTCAGTAGCTTTCATGGGGCATCAATTTATCGTGAGCTTTGTGGCTTCTGTAGAAATCCTACACCAAGCTTTGCCAACATCAGGATACTAGAAATAAAAGTAAATTAACATGAATTAAACATTTCTGATTTCTGAAGAGTGACTAGCATGACTAGCATGATTCTCTCTTAATATAAATGATATGATTATACAGTTAAACTGTGTCACACCTGGCTTAGGAGTTTATTGAAATACATGGCAAATGTCTGTTTTTGGTGAAGTGTGATGAGTAGGTACCTTGCTCCAGCCACTACACCAGCAGGAAAAACCTTCCAAGAACTAAAAAATCTCTTCCCCATGATAGCAGCCAGGGTTCCCGATGTGGCTGCCCAATGAACACAAACGCATAGTAAACAGATGTCAAAAATGTAAGAAAATCCCTAACTGTAGTCTCATTAGTAGGTCATTTAATCATTTAAACTCAAAATGGCTGCTTTTTTATAACAATTGTTCCCATAAGTGTATGGGTCAATATGAATTCTCTTGTACGGAATGGGTTTTTTTATTTATTTTTTTTAACATGATGCTTTGATATGGGCCCTGCAGGACCAGCATAGTCTGGTGATTTTTCCACTCTAAAAATTAATTTAGACAGAGGTTTCACTGGTTCGTTTGAGCAGAGAATACCCCAAACTGTTGGCCCACCAACACAAAAAATTTAATATTTCAGTAAATTAACACGATCAGAAAAAACAGGAACAAACATTCCAAATGAACTCAATGGCATTTTATAACAATTACTACTGGTCTTCATCATGACAATTTGACACATTGTAAAAAACAGCTGGGGTTCTAATAATGTATTTAAAAAAAAAAATCCCCCCCAAAAAACAAACAGTTTAGTTTCAACAGTGATCATGCACAGATTCAAACAAGATCATCTTTTAGTATCAATATGTATCACAGGGCACAAATGTAGCAATATTTAGGAAAATACTAACCTAAAGATACCCAAATGTTCTTGGGATTTTGTGATATCTGGTAAGCACCAAAACCTGCCAGACCTCCAAAGAGCAGGCCAGCTGCCAAGGAAGGGACACTGCCTGTGGAAAGAGGTTACACACGGCTACCAGCAGATCTCTTTGCTTAAAGTGTAGAAAAGTTCATACACAGGAACCAAAGAATCAAAACGTATCACATGTGAACACATTAAAAGCATCAGTTTATTCAAACTGTTAGAGAAGTGTCGGCTAGTGTTGGACATGGGATTACCAGCCAGCCAGCCAGCCAGCCAGTCCCTGTAGCTGATTATGTTAGAGCACATTTCACTTTACCTGCTTTGACATAACCCATGACTCCTCCAGACGCAACCAGGGCTGCGTAGCCGTATCCAACCCAGTCAGTAGTCATGATCAGAGCCTGGCAACACCGATCAGAAATAACACCGATCAGAAATAACACCGATCAAAACAAACAAACCTCCTCCCTCTCGAAAAACAAAACAGTAAACAGACCTGCTTGAAACAGACAATAACAGCAGTGGCATTCATAACATTCAGGCAGACAAGCAACTGACAGTCCAGCACTCAGCACAAGTTTATCTTACAAAACTTCAAATGCTTGTGCGCCAGATAAACCCGAGCGAGTGAACGCACCTCCTCCATTCACCATTACCTCCTCCAGCAAATCAAAACCACCTCACAGCTCATCTTGGCCAGAAAGTATAGTGCATAGTGGAAGAAAACCTTGTACATTTTTGATACTCACAGCAAATTAAATCAATATACTCACTTGAATAGAAATGGAGCTTCTCCTAGAGACGTCCTCCGACTCTCAGTAACGTGACAAAACAGACAACCAATCAAATCGCACGCTTATAACGTTTCCTCAGATGGTTGCTGGGAAGTGGAGTTTAATAGGAAACCCATTGTAGTTTTATTAACAAAGCTGTCATTTTTATTGATTTTCGTTTTTTACATAAAACATTTATCCGTGTGGCTTGATATAAGTAAATGCACATTAAAGTCTACCGTCATCCTGAAGTGTGAAATTAAATAACTTGACCATTACTATGCACTGACATTATTCAGTTTAAAGTGCAGTGCTGCCCTCCAGTGGTTGATCAGCGCAGCACTACAATAATTAATAATGAGGCTTTATAAACTCTGCATTAATATAATTCACTTCGTAAACATTTTTTTTCCACAAACGCAACTCTCACACGGTTAGGTTTTGATTTATTGACAGAAATGCCAGAAGCAGTTTAAAAAAAAGCAGTTTTGGTCTGTTTATGAGTTATGGAAAGGTAAACTTTGCAAAGTACCAGAGCTCATGAAAAGTGCAGCAATGCAGTTTACTGTAAATTACGTATATTTTTTATTATATATATTTAGCTTGAAGCTGTCTAATATAACATCTTTATCAGTATTACACTTAAGATCATGGAGAATTACCTACTGTATATTAATATTACAAAGCAACTTCTCTAAAGTGAGTGAATATGTAGACTAAGGGTACATGCTAATGAAAAAATCAATATGCCTTGGAAAAAGAGAAAAATCACAGGTTTACTAGTTTAAGGGACACCTGCCCTTTCTCAGAGGTCAAAGGAGCTGCATTAAAAAAATTTGAACTTATGGTTCTCTGCCACCCATTGGGCCAGAGAGCAAAGCCAGGGTATAGAGGCTGAGTGAAGTTAGAATGGGCTCTGTGAAGCAGGGTCATGGTGCTGGAGACACTGTAAAAGGACAGAGTTCCAGCCTTGTGATCTAAATAGACTCCCACTCTGCTAGTTGACTTGGGAGCTGGAATTGTGGTGTTTTCATTGCCATGACGAAACAGGTAGCTCAGATGGAAGCAGTCCAGTCCCCAGGACAGAGTGTCTTGCCCAAAACCATTTGCTAGAAGCCACCCCTTTCTCTGGCTTCCTTCACATAGGCCTATTGTGCAAAATCCACTGCCGCTCCACTCTGCCTCCCAGTAGCAACGTCCTGTCAGGCCTTCTCTGCATAAGACCTGAGGCCACTTGCCTACTGATGAAGCACATGCAACCCATTGCACAGTCCTGTTGCCCAAACACACGCTCAGGTTTGGGTGTTCAGCGTCAGGCTCCAAAGTAAGGAAACAGGAATCTGGGAAATAGAAAAACTGCCTTCATAATAGAGTACTAACCAAATAAAACTATTATATATAAGGTAATTTAGTTTCCCCACACCAACATGTTTGCAATGGGTTTCATACTGTTCTAGAACAAGAACAGATAAAAAAAATTCAACTCATTAAAGGGCCCATACCCTTGGAAAATCAATCTGTGATATGCAAAATGTTAAAGTGTCAAAACATATTTCTCTCACTATTCTACATAGTCTGCTTATGGAAACTAAGATGCAACGATAACAAACTTTATATTCGTTTTTTTTTTTTTTTTGCAATAAGATATAGCTTATTGGCCTGGTCAACCTGCAGTTGTCTTTTTCTACAACTGCAGTTATGAGCAGTGTTTAAGTCTGTAGTTTGTTTTTTAGCAATGTACAATACAGGCCATTCAAACACAGCAGTGAGTATTTCCATATATATGCCTGTTTAATTCTAAGAATCTAAGTAAAAAAAAAACAGTAGGGGGAAACACAATTACTAACTATAGAACATCGTATGTTATGCTAAATTTATCAGCCTTCCTGTCTATCTCCACCCTAGTCACCCTCTAGCCCTTCATAATTGGATTCAGGCCAACCACTACTTGCTTAAAATTTCTTGTTGCCAGTTTATTCTTAAACAGCAGTAAAACCTGGAACACTCATACCAGCTTTTGCCCATTAACATGCCACAACCATGCTAGTGGGCCACCATCCAAATAATATCTCATCAAATATTGCTCTATGGTGGTCCTTCATCTACCTTATAACTATAAGGTAGGTGTATGTTATACACAGGCTACTTGGTGGAGTAGTGTTTTTATGAGTGTTTATACACATTAAAAACCAGTTAAAACTGATTAATTTCTTTTGTTAATGTTTCAGTATAGATTCTGTGTGTCTATATCTGTTTATACATGTACAAACTCACAGTGTAGGAAGTCTTCCCTTGTCATTGGTTCTGGAGAGACAAAGAGTACATATTATATTAAGATTTGCTTGATGGATCAGAAATGGTATGGTATCATCCATCCATCCATCCATCCATTATCTGCCGCTTGTCCCAAACGGGGTCGCGGGGGGGTGCTGGCGTCCAACCCAGCGCACACAGGGCGAGGACGGGGGACGCACCCTGGACAGGTCGCCAGCCCATCGCAGGGAGGTATGGTATCAATTCTAAGATAATCTGACCTTGGTTGAAATTCAGTAGTGGTTTAAGGGCTTCTGTTTGAGAGAAAAGCAAGAGTTAGAGCATTATAGTCATTTCTAAAAGTAAAAAAAGCAAAAAGTAGAATAACCACATACTTTGACGTTTAGTTTGCCTTGGCCTCCGCCACCTAAAAACACTGACCTCCTCAACTATTGAGATAAAAACAATGCAGTATCAGTGCAGAAACTATTAGATATATCTCATAGTGTTTCACTAATTATAGAGAGGGAAATACATTATGCAAAATGCAAACATGAACGAATTTTGTTGAAAAATACTGATTTAGACCATTAGACTCTCACTTTTTTCTGAGATGTTGCTCATCTCTGTGCTGTAGATGTCCTCCAAAGTCTTCTGCAGTTTTGAGACAGAGTGAACAACCCTTTCAAATGTAACATTGGTGTTAGGAGGAGGGGTAGCACTGGCATCAATCCAGGATGGATAGGTCAAAGACAGGAAATTCTACGAAGACAATTTAACAAAGTGTTAATATCTGATGGTGGACTGTGGTGTATATATAAAACCATCTGGCAAATTAAATAAATAGTTCAGCCATAAAAGCTGATATATTGGTTCATGTGTGCTGTGCCGTGACCTCGCAATGACAAGGGTAGTCACTTTCACTTTTTTTTTTTTTTCATGTTAACAATCACACTGTGTGCACAATTATTAGGCAGGTGAGTATTTTGGTCATATCATTATTTTTATGCATATATTCCAACTCCAAACTCTATAAACTTGAATGCTAATTGTATTTAAGCATCTCAAGCCATGTGTATTTGTGTAATGAGGGACGGTGTGGCCAACACCCGATATCAAGGTGAGCAAAATTATTAGGCAGCTTCTTTTCCTCAGACAAAATGGGCCAAAAAGAGGTAGAACTGACTCTACAAAGTCACAAAAAAAATCTTTCAGAGGGAAACAGCATTCTTGGAATTGCTAAGCTATTGGGGCGAGACCAGAGAACCATCAAACAATCTGTTGCAAATAGTCAACAGGGTCAGGGCTAGTTGGACCTTTTTGGGTTGAAGCTGGCTCAAAATCAACTCCCAAGCCTACTGCCAATTTTAGAAGACACTTTCTTCAAGTAGTGGTTGTAGGTAAAAGTCTGGAAAAAACTTTCAAGGAGACCATGATTTTTATGCAGAACAATGCTCCATCATATGCATGGAAGTACTCCACTATGAATAATATGAATAATCATATGGCCCCCTTCTCACCTGACCCAAACCCTATTGTGAACTTTTGGACCTTCTTAAATGGATGATTTACAGGGAAGGAAAACAGTCCACCTCTCTGAACACTGTCTGAGAGGCTGCTGCACAAAAAGTTGATCATCAACAGCTCAAGAAAATGACAGACTCCATGAGTGGTAGGCTTTTGACTGTTATTGAAAAGAATAGTCAATTATTTATTGCCAAATGTTTATTTGTAAGTTTTGAGTTGTTTGTTTAGTTGCATAATAATTCTGTGCATTAATAGTTGATTAACAATTGTGCACACATGTATTCTTCTAAGAGAATATTCAGGTTTCAAGGTGTCATGTAAGACAGAAGTCTGCTGAGTGCTGCTGGAGACTTCTGTCTTTCTCTCAGTGTACAATATTAGCATTACTGACTAAACCAATGATGTAAATCATTAAATGATGTAAAAAGACTATGCTGGACTACAGCCCAGGTATGTGATACTCCTGAATTATTCTATAAATGTAGTACTGGAAATCTAATGCAACTATGAAGTTTAAATAAGCAGTTGAATTGATATTAACAAAGCCAAACCTGTAGGAACTCAATGTGATCACCAGTTTGTAAGGTTTCTTCCAGTTTAGCATTTTTTCTCTTCAGATTAACAATCTCCATCTCTGCCTGCTCCAGGACTCCCTCTGCTCCTCTAAGCTCATTCTCCTCCTGTGCCCTCAGCTGATGCTTCACCTCTGAACGCCACCTCTCAATGCAGGCTAGGAGCTCAGTAAACATTCTGTCTATCTCATCTGACTGTGCAGAACACTGTTCAGAGAAGCACAAAAGCAACATGTACATTACAAACATGTGCATTCATATTCTCATGAAATGTGCTTGTCATTTGCCTTGGCATGTCCCTTGAGCCGCCAAGTCATGTCACCATACATACAACATCCAAACTCAAACTGACCTTAACATTTCCTATAGCTTTTTTCAAATCCTGACACAATTTTTCTTCTTGCTGGATCCTCTGATTCATCACCTTCTTCCACTTCATGAGCACCTCCTTGAACAAAGACAAATCATTCATGTTTATCTAAAAACCAACAAAAGCAAAATAAATGATATTCCAATTAGAAACAGCAGTAATAAAGGGAAAAAAAATAGGAGAAATGGCATAAAGAACTACAATAAATCTTTGTGCTCAGAAAAGTCTTAATATAAAAAGCTTAATATAATATAAAAAGAATATAAAATTAATATAAAAAGAGTAGAGTTCAGCAGAACAAACTATGAGGTTGTTTATTCTGTTAAAGAAGATATTAACTGTGTTTTGAGTCACATTTTTCATGAAAACTGCTGAACCGGAACAGAAACTAAGAAGTCTTAGCTGATCAACACACATCTGAAGCAATTGGAAAACTGCAATTTGACTAAATTTGAGCTTCAGCTACACTTAAAATTTATTAGGAGACTTTAGATGCAGCAAGTAGTGTGCAATGCCACATTGAATACTTGCAACCTGTCTCATGCCTTAATCTCCTCTCACGCTAGTGTGTTTTGTTATATTTATTTCATTCCAACTTGTTTATATTTTTATGTATATATTTTATGTATATAATATTATATAAGGATCCATATGTTACATTTTTCCTGCTAAACAGTTGTGCAGTTCATTTAATATGATGTTACAAAAACAGCCTCTTATTGCTGCTTTTAATTTTTGCATACGGATTTGAATAAACAGTATGTTTGGCAATTTTAACAATATTTTCATACAGTTTCAAACAGGTGAGGGTTTTGGCCTCTCTGTGGGTTCTTTACTACAGCATTCAGATTCAGTAGAAAACAATTAGTACACATACTTAATGAGGATACTTGATAGTTTTTATAGTTTTCTTGTATTTTACTTATTTGTGTGTACCAGAACAGCCATAATATATATATATTTTTTTTATCACATGTTAACTTCTCTTTAGCATGAGTAGGCAACAATGCTACTCACTGCACCACAATCTGGCAAAAAAAAAAAAAAATGCTTTTAATGCTTGTAATGCTTGTAACAAATGCTTTGATTACAGCATGCATTCCCTCATATATTTTGATACATTTAATAAATGTCATCATTTATTTCCATCCACAGTTGCAGTCATTTTCGCCAAGATCTTGTCTTTTTCATCACATATACACATATAAAAGATTCTCAATGGGGTTAAGGTTTGGACAAAGTGGGGCTGGAGGTGGAGGGCGCAGTAAGAAACCAAACAGACAAGACAGGAACTGACGGCGGGCTGCTTTTCAGCGCTGCACACGTCGCACCGAACCTCCTGAGAACCTGATGCGGAGAAAGCAGCGGACCTCTGCTGAGAACTCTGGCTCGTTTCCTTGAATTTCTCCACCAGCGCAGCCAGTACAGTATTCCGGTTCAGATCAGGCCTTCCGGCAAAGCTGTGCCTGCACTGAGGACAGAAACACACTCTGTCCTTCCCCCAGAATTCTCCGATGCAGTCCATGCAGTAGCTGTGTCCGCAGGGAATGGTCGCGGGGTCTGACAGCAGGTCCAAGCAGATTGAGCAGCACAGTTGCTGCTCGTCCACAGAAATGTTAGTATCCGCCATTTGCCCTGAGCTCTGTTGTTGCGCTACGATTGACTTTCACTTTTGCTTCACTGAAACATGAGCTTGCACTGCACTGGACACACCCTTAAACTGAAGTCCTGCAAGAATGTGATCTTGGGGCCTATTCCCAGCCACTAAACATGTCAGAAGTGGGATCTTTGTGTCTGAACTGCAATAAAACAGAGATCTGTTCAATGTGTTTCTCTGCCTTTTGCCCAATGAGCATTTGGATAAGCTCCAGCATCCTCTGCAATCCTGGTTAGGAAAACAGCTAAAATGGATGGATGGATGGATGGATTGATGAGCACAGTTTAAGTGAGAAATGACTTTTTAGTGCTGGAAATTTAAATGACAAATTCATGCCTTTCAATACTGTGATTTATCAGACTTAAAGCATTCTGGTTATATTAACAAAATTATTGTTTTTGTTAAAATTATTTGTTATAGTTAACAAAACTATAAACAAATCCCATGTTACAACAGTAACAATCAAGGAGAAAACAGAGAAAGCATGCAAAGACAACATGAACCAAGACAAAATAAATAAACACTACACTCCTGTTCTCTGAACAGAGTTGACTTGGTAAAAAGGTAAACAGCATCAAACATCATACTATCAAATATTTCTGTCAGTGTATTCATAATTATGTCTATTTATTGCACATGAATCTCAAAAAGGCCAAATACAGTGAACTCTCTAAAATTACAAGTACATTTAGCCAACATTCTAATCAACATGCCATTGATTGGGCTGAACACAAAAACAAATGAACAAAAAGTGCCATTAATGACCAGTCTTTCCAATACACACATTGTTTTGTTGCCAGATTGTTTTAATGAGTTACACATGGGGATTTTCCTTAGCTAAACCAGATGCTATGGCTCCTGTTTCACAGCCTTTTACAGTGTGACAACTACTACCTGTTTTTATTTTGATGATAATGTAATACTTTGGGTAAGAAAGACCTCTCTTTTTATCCTATGGCAACCAGGCAACCAAGAAAAAAAATTAAATCTTCCTTATTGCTATAATTCTTATGATTTTGTTGCGTCTAAGCATGCACAGTTTTTACTCAGTTGGTTGTAATAACTGTTCAAGACAACAGACAATAGTCTTTGAATTTTCTGGTCAGAACATATCTATAATCTTTCCACTTTCAGCTTCTTCGGTTAAGTTTCACCACAGCGAATAATTTATTCCTGTTTTTTTTTCATCTTCCTCTGTTACACTGACTGCCTGTCTCTCTTAATACATCCATAAATGTCCTCTTTGCCTGGCTGCTCCTTTCTCAGCATCCTTCTCCCAATACATTCAGTATCTCTTCTATGCATATGTCAAAGCCAACACAATCTCGTTTCTCTGACTTTGTCACCAAACCACCCAACCTGAGCTGTCACTCTCATATATTCATCCTTTCCTGTCCATCCTTGTCTTTCCTGAGCAAACATCAGCATTGGTAATTTTTTTTTCCAAAAGATTTTCAAAAAAAATGGATCTCTGAAACATACCATGCAGCAGCCATGAAATCACCCAGGGAGCAGTGACAGTACCTTGCTCAAGGGTACCTCAGGGCAACCTATTGGTAAGGGGTTTGAACTCACAATCTTCTGATGCTTTGACCAACTCTCTAACCACTAGGCCACTGCTGCCCCTAAAGCTGGCCTCCCTACCAACAAATGCAGAACAGATGCAGTTATGCAGTTTCTCATTGTGATCCTCAAAGCAACATGGCAACAAAAAGAAATTCTAATTTCTCACAGAGGAAAGTTTGTATCTAGACATTTTATGAAAAATGCCAAAATGTTAAAGTTTTCAAAAAGGAACAAATGTTTGCAGCAGCACCTATGAGTTTATGAGTTTGAGCCAGTGCAAAATCAGCACACAGCAAGTATGTATCTTAAGTGAAAGTGACTATTCTTATCATTGCAAGGTCACAGAACAGCACAGTGAACCACAGCAAAATTGGACCTCTGTATTTAACCCATACAGCAGTGGGCAGCTATGAAAGCTGCCCAGGGAGCAGTGATGGGGTTGGTACCTTGCTCAAAAATACCTCAGGGCAACCTACTGGGAAGGGGTTTGAACCCACAATCTTCTGAGAATGTAGCCAACTCCCTAACCGCTCAGCCACCGCTGCCCCAGAAAAGAATGGATGTTCAAGCCATGGCTGTAAATAATTTAAAGTGTGGGAGTCTTGTCACATACTGAATGGAATTTTAATTGACGGTAGCTATGTATTAACCTGTCTGAGCTTTTAAGCCAAATGCCAGGACTCAGGCAATATTTTGAGTGAAATTACAGCATTAAAAGATTGCCATTAATCCCCAGGAGAGTAGAATGCATGTATTAAAAAGCAGACAAAGTAGTCATGTAAAAAATAACAATAGTTTTCCTTTGAAACCTTTGATACACATGCCTATTGTTACCTGTGTTTGTGTGGCTTGTGTTGCATCATGAAAGTACTTACTATGCAAAAGGAACATTATCAAAAGAACATTTAGAACAAGTTACAATAATGAACTGTATAAAATTAATCAAACTCTATTAAAGAACTATATATACAGTACTGTGCAAAAGTTTTAGGCAGGTGTGAAAAAATGCTGTCAACAAAGAATGCTTTCAAAAATGGAAGTGTTAATAATTTATTTTCATCAATCAACAAAATGTAGGTTGGTAGGTTGTTCCAAACATAACTGTGTTTCAACCTACGTGTGACATTGATGATCATTAGCACCTGTTTGGTAAAATTGGTTGATCATACACTGACTATAATCCTACAAAATCCCTGACTTGGTGCAAGTGAACCTATAAAAATTGATGCTGGTTTGAAGGCAAAAGGTAGTAACACCAAATATTGATTTGATTTAGATTTTTCTTTTGTTCGGTCACTTTGCATTTTGTAAATTGATAAAAATAAACAATCATTTATATTTCTGAAAGCATTCTTTGTTTACAGCATTTTTTCACACCTGCCTAAAACTTTTGCACAGTACTGTATATATAACACTTAATTCAGGTATGGGTGGGAAATGTATCTTTTTTAACCAAATGGAGAACAGACCCCTAATTTTTCTGAAATGAATCAAGGGCTCCCTGCGATGGGCTGGCAACCTGTCCAGGGTGTGTCCCCCGTCCTCGCCCTGTGTGCGCTGGGTTGGACACCAGCACTCCCCCGCGACCCCGTTTGGGATAAGCGGCAGATAATGGATGGATGGATGGATGAATCAAGGGAGCAATAGTTTAATCTTTTTCAATAGAATGGAAATAAAATATAGATGATTGGTGATGAGAGGGAGATGGTCATGATTTTAGTTTAATCGTTCTTCTTTAAAAGAATAAATACCAATATTTGGCCAAATAAGGAAAGCACGGTCAATTAGAGAGGAAAGAAGAGCGTCATTAGCAGCAGGCGGGCCATAAGAAGAAAATGACTGTATGCCAAAATAGCAATTAAAATGAATCCAAATTTAGATTTGGATAGTGATTTTAACAGTCACATTCTTAATATAAGGTGATATAGATGGCGGGCTGAATAGTAGAGTGTCCTAGGGCCTTCAGTGATACTTACTTGAGTTTGCCTCCATAAATAGTCATGTGAGGATCTAAGGCATCATATTTAAGAAATCTAATACTACCTGCTCAATAATAAATCCTATAATTTGGCAAAGCCAACCTCTAAGCAGCATGTGCTTCTGCAAGTACCGTTCACACTACCTAGACACTTGCTTGCCCCAAATAAATCCTCAGATCAGCAAGTCTAGTTTGCAAGAGAAGAATAAATAAAAAATGGTAGACGCTGGAACAAAAAGCAGAAGCAAATAAGAATATACATTTTTTTTGATGGAATAGGTGAATTTTGACTGAAGGGGTGTGACCAAAGATCAGCTGTACATGGATCAGACTTTACTGTCATTTGGGATCTGAGAGAACTAAAGGGACCACTGCCCTTTTTACTGAGTAGATTCTAAACACCGTACACATTAATTTTAACACATTAATTGTCTTCATTGACAAGAT
The DNA here is from genome assembly GCA_017165825.1 of Hepsetus odoe. Lineage (NCBI taxonomy): Eukaryota > Metazoa > Chordata > Actinopteri > Characiformes > Hepsetidae > Hepsetus > Hepsetus odoe. Next base: position 10,973,561 of record CM029389.1, read on the forward strand.
GAGAAAACAAATCAACCAAAGCTTGCTGAAATGATTCTCTCCAGCTTGCTTAAATGATTTTTCTTTCCTTTAGAAATGTGTCCCTCTGAACCCTGGGGCTCTCATGAAACATTGTTCCTCCTGGTGACTGGGGATCCTCAAAATAAGAAAAAGACCGTCCCTAATTCAGCATGCAACTCAACTTGGTACAGGTCATGGTCATATCTCACCTAAATTACTGCAGTTCTATGCTAGTATGTATTCCAGCATGCAAAGTGACCCCTTCAGATGGTCCAGAATGCAATGGTGTGCTTGGTATTGATAAACCAATAATGAATACAGATGAATGAACACAAGTTTTTACTATACCCGTGGGCAGCATGACAAATAGCATGGACAGTGGGAATCATGCCTCATAAAACTGGTAAAGACTTAGTGGTATTAGATCTTTGTAATAATTTATTATCTGCAGCAGAACCAATGTGCATCCTTTGTTGTTGTGTGTTTGATTGCATAGCACAGAATTTACCAAACATTATTATTCTTCCTGTATTTTATTTGGTGTATTTTTTGCTTTGGGTAGGGCTTTGTTCGTCACGGGTTTCCACAGCTGTTAACTTTTAGTAAGTGGGCACATTTGGTATTAAAGCAAAGCAAAACTTGTACGATACTAGTAATTCTAAAATGAATAAATACTACATTCTAAATTAAAAATAAAATATTTTCACAAAATTCAATAGAAAGCAACGTGGTCACTTTAAAAAGTTTAAAGCAAATTATTAGAATTTCCACAAAACATTATAAACAACTTTGCTATTCATTAAACAAGGTAACATGACAAAAAACCACCAAAATACCAAAGGCTGCCAAGCAAGAATATGTTTCCACATGTTTCCTGCCACATCTTCTAGTAACTGCTTATAGAGGTATGTTCTGTTGTAGTTATGATTTATTCTTCTCTGTGGAGAATAAAAATAGAAAATATTCAGTACTTCAATGATTAAACCATTGATAAAAGAAGAAGCAAGTTGGGTGAGGGTGTGCAGCTCTTCAGTACGTCAAGACATAGCTACCTTAAAATGTTTTTTAGCACTGAGAATATTTTGAACTTGCCCATAAACTTGCCCAGATAGGTTAACTACCAAAGATTGCTGTTTGTTGTTATGTTTTGCCTTTAACAGTATAAATTAGAAAGCTTAACTAGACACATAGCTTTCTGAACCATAGTTATGTAATGCTGGGTTTATAGCCAGAAAGCTAACTATTTAATGCCAATGAATATTAAATATTTAAATATTTAATGCCTTTAAGTTTCCTCCCAGGAAATTAAGGAGTTGACGTGAAAACATGATGTGATTATGAATTAGTCACCCAATTATTATTATTTTTATTATTAGTGGTAGTAGTACAAGTAGTAGAAATATTCTTACTCCTTTAAAGGGGAACATTTACACCTTCTTTTACAGTAAATGATATTTTTGGTATCTGCAAAAACACATTTATGTTCTTCAAAGTTCCAAAAATGCCATAGATTTCCAATATTGTACTTCTTTTTCTGTCCTGTTTTATTCTTGGTCTGAAATGGTGTGTTGCTTCTATGTCTTTAAGACTCCTTTATCTCCATGAAACTTTGTCAACAAGGAACCAGTGTGCTCTTAATGGCCAGCTTACCAGCATCTACATTCTGCCTCTTCTCTCCTGACATTCTGTAAAGGCACGCATTTGTACACTGTGTCCACAATTATTAGGCAAGTGAGTATTTTAAGGATTTATTTTAATCTGGAACAAATACAGTGCTAGCAGTCAATCCAAAATATTAATACCACTCTAACTCGATTGTTTTACAAAGGTAATGTGAGTGTGAACATTTTAAGGGGAAAACATATGTGTGTGCAATTATTATGCAACTAAATGGAAAACAAAAATAAATTCCCATCTCAATTATTTTCATTTGTTTAAGTGAAAGCAATAAACAAATAACTCAAAATTTGCAAAGAAACATTTCTGACATTTAAACAAAATAAAATAAAATCAGCGACCAATAGAGCCATTCTTTTTTTCAACAACAGTAATAAGCCTGTTTATTCGCAAGCACAGCCTTCACTGGCATTAAAGATGAAAGAATAATGACACGGCCCCTTTCTCATCTCCTCTCATTTCATCTCATCTCATCTCATCTCATCTAATCTCATCTCATCTCATCTCATCAGTCCATGAAACCTTTGAAAAATCTACCTTGAGATATTTCTTGGCCCAGTCTTGAAATTTTAACATATGTGTCTTGTTCAGTGGTTTCAGCTCTTCCTTACCATGGCTATGTCTCTGAGAACTGAACACCTCTAGACACTCCAGGTAGGTAGGTTGGAATATGACAGCACTGGAGGATAATTGGTTCCAGGCAGCTTCACATTTGAGTCGTCACAAATCTTTGGCAGTTAATTTACATCTTTTTCTCTTAACACATTTCTTTTACCACATCTTGTGACCCTGTTGACTATTTACAACAAACTGTTCTGTGATCATGCCGAAATATCTTGTGATCATATGATCATATGGTCAAAATACCCACGTAATTTTTTTGCAAAGGGAACTTAATTAACTCTTAAAGACAATTCCTTAGTGTTTCTAGTCCTTCTATAAGTGTTTCTATATATATTCTATATATATTTTATATATACTTTTATATATCTTTAGGACTGAAATTTCTATTTTGTTAAAAGTTAACAAAAATTATAATGATGTTTTTTTTCAGCATGCTAGACAAAATGCCCATGCTGCTGTATACATTTTTAGCCAATAGGTGGAGACAAAGTACAGTAAAAACAGACAAAGACGGTTAACCACGGTCATTGGGGTGAAATTGAATCTTTATTTTGTTTAGATTGTCTTCCCATGTTTATTTACCTTCTTTTGACCTGTCAGAAGGCCTTAGATATATGACATCAAGTCAGACTTGCCAATCAACAGTTCAGACAAATAATGAGAGAAACAAATGGTTAGGTGATAAAGGTGATAAAGGTGATAAAGGTTATAAACTGCTTTTAGAGAGTGTCCAGGATTCAATAAGTTAACTTTGTTTCATTTAAATCAGCTAGCTTGAAATTAGTCATATTAACTAAATATTTTGTCTTTTTGCAGTACTGTGCAAAAAAAAAGGCAGGTGTGAAAAAATGCTGTAAACAAAGAATGCTTTCAAAAATGGAAGTGTTAATCATTTATTTTCATCAATCAGCAAAATGCAGTGAATGAACAAAAGAGAAATCTAAATCAAATCAATATTTGGTGTGACCACCCTTTGCCTTCAACAGCATCAATTCCTCTAGGTACTCTTGCACACAGTTTTTGAAGGAACTTGGCTGGTAGGTTGTTCCAAACATGACTGTGTTTGTACCTACGTGTGACATTGATGATCATTAGCACCTGTTTGGTAACATTGGTTGATCATACACCGACTATAATCCTACAAAATCCCTGACTTTGTGCAAGTGTACCTAGAAGAATTGATGCTGGTTTGAAGGCAAAAGGTAGTAACACCAAATATTGATTTGATTTAGATTTTTCTTTTGTTTGGTCACTTTGCATTTTGTAAATTGATAAAAATAAACAATCATTATTTATATTTCTGAAAGCATTCTTTGTTTACAGCATTTTTTCACACCTGCCTAAAATTTTTGTACAGTACTGTATATAGTCAAGACAGCATGATTAACTATGTCACATATAAACAACAACATCATATCATCATAATGATGATTACCCTAATGATGAAGATGAATTTTGCAGTTAAGGGGAATATTTTGAAATATGAAATGAAATAGAAAACTGAAATATTTTTTAGATTCAAGTCTTGCATAAAAATTTTCATTGTTTTCCTGTATGTGTCTTTTGTGCTGAGAAAAAATGGTCATAATAAATCTATTTTTTATTGGCAAAATGTACAAAGAATTTTCCTGTTATCCTGTAAAAATGAAAGGATACTCAAGACAAAGGAAGAAAGGCAGCTCTCTGAGGAACTTAAAATAATTTATTGGAGCTTATTTTAATGAGTTGAATCTCTCATTTATAGCCTTCATTTATTTAATCTTTAAATCTTTCCACAGGACATTATTTTTATGTGTTTGTAATTTTTTTGTGTATAAACAGCTAAATTTTTGCATGTGATTAATGTCATTAATAATATTGCTGAAAGCAATCATTGAGCTAAAGTATGAATTTGTCCACAAATGCCTGAAATTCTCTCTCTCATACTTTTTGATGCATGTTTCATAATTCTTATTATTTTCGTCACTAAATCATCTTGAATACCTTGAGCAGAATTCCCACTGGCCTTACTGTAGCCTTGAATAGGCCCCTGCACCTGGGAGCACAGTGATGATACACACATATATACACCCTCTGACGTCTCCTACCCCATCATCTCTGACCACTGTACTCACATTACCCAGTGGGTATAATTATTTTGCATCGGATGGCGTTCTTCTTCTCTCTCTCTCTTGTTTACTTGCACTCTGTGTTTTTTCCTTGCGCACTGTCTGGGTTGTGCTCCAGTGGCCTGCAAGTCAGCCGTAGGGACTCAGTGGGTTTATCTCTAAGAGCTGAATGCTGCTGATGGTGGCGTGGAACAGGTGGAGGATTACGCATGACCAGCAACCCTGGAAACAGCACTACCCTTGGAGCAAAGAAACCTGCCTCAACCCCTGATCTCTCTGTCTTTCTCTCTCTCCCACCATCTATTGTTCTTGGCATATACATCTAACTTGATCTCTTTGTTTTTGTTCATGTCTTTCTCTACTTCTCTGACTCTCGCTCTTGACTCTCTCTCTCTCTCTCTCTCTCTCTCTTTCTTGCCCTTGTTCTAATGGTGTATTTTTCTCTCTGCCCACCTTGTAACACCTTATTCTCTCTCACTTCTTCTGTCTGCTCCTCTTTCTCTCTTTCTTTCTCACCCTCACACATTCCTTGTCTCTACTGCTCTCTCTCTCTTGTTCACTAAGCCTCTGTTTCTAACATGCTCTCACTTTCTCTCCCTCAGCTGTTTCCATAACCCGCTGTCTCCCTACATATATCTCTATCTTTCCTCCATCATCTTGTTGCTCTTTCACATGGCGAGGAACAGGTCACTAATCCCAGCCCCACTTTACCCCAAGTGTCTGAGCAAGGAAAGACTATGGGAGAGGGAGAGAATGAGTAAGAGACATAATGAAAGCAAAGCAGTCAGTGTGTAGACCTTTGTGGTCAGTGCTGCACCTCGTCACACTGCACTAGAGTTTGTCTCTGCTTGCTGTCTGGGGAGGGGATGAGGGACTCCTGTCTGAAAATCAACATATGCATTCATCATCATGTGCTTTTCTGGAAGAAGCCTGTTCGCCTGTGCCCACCGACCTTGTCAAGCGCGTCTCGCAATGCTAAACTGCAAAAGCTCCTTGGGTGAAATCATCCTGTCGCTTAAGATTAGTGTTCACAGCAGGCCCCCAGATCGGAGGGCCTGGGCCTGGGTGCATGTGTGTTTGTACATTTCTTTCTATGTATGTGTGTGGTCTGTTCTCGAAGCTTGTTGTCGCTTCTCCCACGGATTTGGTCCCACGGCCCACAAGCACCGGTGTGTAAGTCAAACTGCCGGCAACAGGCGGAAAGACGAGCAGACCTGTTGAGACTCATCAGAGTGACAGGCTTGCAGTGTGTGCAGTGTGTGCAGTGTGTGTATGTGCACATATGTGAGAGACCAACAAGTCCCCTGGCAATTCTCAAACTCTAACCCCCCCAAACCTCCCCATAACTGTCCAAAGGAGTGGTGTGCTCTCCTCTGTTGTCTGAGGAAGTTTTTTATGGGGGGGGCCATGTTTCTTTTTTTTTGTTTTCCTGCATGGGATGGGAGTCACCCGCAGGGGTGTGTGTGTGTGTATGCGTGTGTATGTGTGTGTTGGTAGCAGTGCCGTGCTGGATTAGGAGCTTGCTGGCTGCGTTTGATGGCAGACCTGGACAGACAAGCCCTGCCAGGCACAAACTGCTCAGCCCCATGATGTCAGGAGGATGAAAAAAAAAAAATTGGCCTAGCCAGCGTTGGAGCACGGAGACAGATGACACCCAGCAGGAAGCTCCAGCCAAATCTGTAAGCAGCCACGATCCAGCTGACTCGCCCTAGGGTACCTGTCTCCGTGAGGAGGAATCCACAGCACACCGTGAGCTGTCAAATTAGCTCACAGCTCCGGAAAGGCTGAGGAGATGTGGCCCCATGTCGCGAACAGGGACGATTACAAAATGTTATTAATTCATTGTTGCTTCCCTTCCTGTTTCTGAAAAAAAAATGTCATAATATATGAACCGTTTCATTCCTGAATATTGTACATCTGTTTGAAACAGTTTTTAATATAAAGAACTAAACAAGAGCTGGGGCTCAAGCAAACATTTTTGCATGTTAACATGATATCATTCATAACCACTTTGACATTTCTTGTTTGTACACAGACTGCTCCCAGTTAAATGTATCACAAAAAAAGCTAAAAGTGGCTTTTAAAGTTGAATATAGAATACTCTATAATATATACCATGTAAATTATACTGTACAGTACTTCTGTAGAATTGCAGATGGATGTTCTGCTGTGGCCACTTCTCAGGAAGTAGCACAGAGGCAGCCGAAAAGAGAAGAAGACTTCTATAGTTTTTTTCTAGAGTGCTTGTACATATATATATGTATAGTAGCATAGTAGTATAGTAGTAATATAGTTGAATATTTATATGCACCTGCATAATATCGACACGCACTTTTCATTTTATCAGCTTGACTCACCACAAGTTCACATACTAATTTACACTTATTTCTGACCAACCAAAGCACAAGACCTCTTAAGGTGTGCTGTGGTATCTGGCACCAAGCCGTAGCAGCAGATCTTGTATAAGTTGTGGCCTCCAAGGTTTAGACCCCTTGTCAGCAATTTCAATTCTTTGTCTTGACCCTCAAAAATTTTAGAAGTATGGCAGGGCACATTGTCCTGCTTAAAAATACAATTGCCATAAAGGGGTGCACTTGCTCTACAAGAATGTCTAAATGATACATCTCTATTATCCACATAAATGCTAGGTTTCTCAGTAAACCATTGCCCAGAGTAGCACATTGCCACCACCAGCTTTGCTTCTTCCCCATATATTCATATCCAGGTTAAACATGTTCTGACCAAGTCATCCAGCCATCACAATTTTGGTTCTTGGCACAGATCCTTGCATTCACCCATTTTACCTGCATCAAACACATCGCCTTTTCGCAAACTGCCTAATGTATCCCACCCCTTGAAGGGTGCCAAATATTTTACTGCCAATATAAGGAGATAATCAATGTCATTTATATGACATGTCAGTGGATTTAATGTTATGGGAGACCAATGTATGCTTATCAAGAAGGAGGATCACTACAATCAAATAGATGTCTAGCAGTAGGAAATAACATGATCATCAAAAATAACACACAAACACAATAGGAAGTACAAACAGCTGGGTATATTCTTGTGAACAAGCTTTCTCATTGCCACAAACACACACACACACACACACACACACACACACACACACACACACACACACACACACACACACACACACCGTTAGGTTCAGGAAAAAAAGGGAAGAGCTTGCCAGAGGCAACTTTGCAATTATTGCCCATGTTGAGCAGTCACCTGGGAAAAAATGTGTAGTGGTGTTCGTGGGAAAGTAAATAAATAAATATATAGACAAACAAAAAATGCTCATCCAGTTTTGTGTTATATGTGACCCAATTTTTAAAAATTGAAAAAAAAAGTTAGGCATAAAGGCTTAAACATAAAGGTAATGTCAACAAAGATTTTAGAATCCAAAAGCAAATTCAAGAATGTAATAGGTCATGCATCATTCTCAACTATTAAGAGCCAAAACCCAGTGTGAACAAGAGACCTTCAGCTTTACTTCTATAAGAATGCACACACTTTTAAGACACAAGCAACCCCAGATTACAAACCCGTTCTTATTTCAAGGCATGAAGTGAACTCCTTGGCCAGCTGTGTCTGTGCTGTGTCACTCATCTGACCCTCAGCAGAGAGAACAAGAGAGTATCCTCTATACCAGGTTGTCTCCTGAGGAACATGCTGTGGCTGTGAGATGTGTAATAACATGGATGGAGGGTATGCCCTTCTTCGTTTTCTTTATACTCCTTATCACTTTTCCTTTCTCCCCTCTCTCTCCTCTTGTATCTCCACTCTTGTCCCTGTGGGTCATTTACCAGTGTTCTTGACTCAGCCCCAGAGAACCTAAATGCTGACAGTTTTTATCAAGGCGAGGAAAAGAGCAACATCGTGAATGAGGGTAAAGATGTTTGAGGGAATTTGATCAAATTTATGCTGCAAATGGCAATGTATTTTGACAGTATATCATCACCATTGAAAAACAACCAAGAATGTCTTCAAATGAGTAACATATGAGATGTGAAAAAAGGTGGCTTATTTTGATATTTAATGTAAAGTACTGTATAAAAGTCTTAAGCTACCTCTTGCTTCTGTACATTAGACTCTCTCACTCATTTTCTTAGCTGCTTGTCCTAATTAGAGTCATGATGGAACTGAAGCCCAGCTCTCACATGGCGTAGAAACACCCTGGACAGGTTACCAGGGCAATTGCAGGGCAAGCACACAGACAAACACACTCACAAACACATTCACACCTATGGGCAATTTAGCATCTCCAGTCCACCTCAGTCTTTGGACTGAGGAAACCGGAGCTCCTGGAGGATATCCACATAGACAAGGGGAGAAGATGCAAACTCCACACAGAAAGGACCTGGAACATCCTGCCTGGGAATCAAAGCCAGGACCTTCTTGTTGCCCTATATTATTTATTTATATGCAAAAATAGCAACTGTAATATTCCTATCAAACCGTCAGAAGATATTTACACAGAACTGTTTTCTGATATAATTAATAATAATTTCTATGTGTCTATTTGTCTATTGGTCTGAGGTGGCGGTGGTCTCTGAGGTAGGATACTTGCCTATGGACCTATGGCTCAAGAGGTACCAGGTTCAAATCCCACCTCTAGCACTACCACCACTGGGTCCTTGAGCAAGAGCCTTAACCCCGAGTTGCTTCAGGGGGACTGTCCCTGCAATAAGGGTATGGAAGTCACTCTGGATAAGAGCATCTGCTAACTGCCGTAAATGTATTTGTTGTGAATTGCTCATAAAATGTAAAAGCGATGAAAATATGAAATATTTAGAAATATATTTAGAAATATGAATAGTTATAAATAAAACCCAGCCACTAGGGATGCACAAGCCAGTGTATTTCTTCGTGCCGGTCCCAAGCCCGGGTAAATGGGGAGGGTTACGTCAGGAAGGGCATCCGGTGTAAAACTTTGCCAAATCAATATGCGGACAACGATACAGAATTCCATACCGGATCGGTCGAGGCCCGGGTTAACAACGACCACCATCAGTGCTGTTAGCCTACAGGGTGCTGGTGGAAATTGGACTACTGTTGGCCAAAGAAGAAGAAGAAGAGGAGGAAGGCATGTCCAGAGGGAGAAGGAGAGAAAGAAGGAGAGGAGAGTGGAAGTGAGGGTAGGGACTTTGAATGTTGGCAGCATTACTGGTAAAGGTAGAGAATTAGCTGATATGATGGAGAGAAGGAAGGTTGACATTTTGTGTGTGCAAGAGACTAGATGGAAGGGTAGTAAGGCCAGGTGTATTGGAGGGGGGTTTAAACTGTTCTACCATGGTGTGGATAGAAGGAGGAATGGAGTAGGTGTTATCCTGAAGGAAGAGTATGTGGAGAGTGTTTTGGAAGTGAAGAGGGTGTCAGGGAGGGTGATGAGTTTGAAGCTGGAAGTTGAAGGTGTGATAATGAATGTTGTTAGTGCTTATGCTCCACAAGTTGGTTGTAAGATGAAAGAGAAGGAAAAATTCTGGAGTGAGTTAGATGAAGTGATAGAGAGTGTACCCAGGGGAGAGAGAGTGATGATTGGTGCAGATTTTAATGGTCATGTTGGTGAAGGGAACAGAGGTGATGAGGAGGTGATGGGTAGGCATGGTGTCAAGGAGAGGAATGCTGAAGGTCAGATGGTTGTTGATTTTGCAAAAAGGATGGAAATGGCTGTAGTTAATACTTATTTTAAGAAGAGGGAGGAGCACAGGGTGACGTATAAGAGTGGAGGAAGATGCTCACAGGTGGATTATATTCTTTGCAGGAGGGTCAGTTTGAAAGAGATCAGAGACTGCAAAGTAGTGACAGGGGAGAGTGTAGCTAAACAGCATAGGATGGTGGTCTGTAGGATGACCTTGGAGGTCAAGAAGAGGAGGAAAGTGAGGGCAGAGTCGAGGATCAAGTGGTGGAAGCTGAAGGAGGAGGACTGCAAGGTGGAATTCAGGCAGGAGTTAACACGGGCACTGGGAGGTGTCGAAGAGCTACCGGATTGCTGGGAAACTACTGCAGAAGTGATCAGGCAGACGGCTAGAAATGTACTTGGTGTGACATCCGGAAGGAAGAAAGAGGATAAGGAGACCTGGTGGTGGAACCAAGAAGTCCAGGAGTGTATTCAAAAGAAGAGAGAGGCAAAGAAGACATGGGACATACAGAGAGATGAAGGAAGTAGACAGGTGTACAAGGAGATGAACCGCAGGGCGAAGAAAGCAGTGGTGAAGGCCAAAGATAAGGTGTTTGGTGAATTGTATGAGAGGTTAGACAGTAAAGAGGGAGAAAAGGACCTTTACCGATTGGCTAAACAGAGAGACAGATCTGGGAAAGATGTGCTACAGGTCAGGACGATTAAAGATAGAAATGGTAACGTACTCACAGGTGAACAGAGCGTGTTGAGCAGATGGAAGGAATACTTTGAGGAGCTGATGAATGAAGAAAATGTGAGAGAGAGAAGACTGGATGATGTGAGAAGAGTTCACCAGAAAGTGCAGCAAATAAACAAGATGGAAGTAAGGGCAGCGATGAAGAGGATGAAGAATGGAAAGGCTGTTGGACCGGATGACATACCAGTGGAAGCATGGAGATGTTTAGGGGAGATGTGCAGTTGAGTTTCTGACCAGATTGTTTAACACAATCTTGGCAAGTGAGAAGATGCCTGAGGAGTGGAGACGAAGTGTACTGGTACCGATCTTCAAGAATAAGGGTGATGCACAGAGCTGTAGTAACTATAGAGGGATAAAGTTGATCAGCCACACCATGAAGTTATGGGAAAGAGTATTGGAAGCTAGGTTAAGAAAAGAGGTGAGGATCAGTGAACAGCAGTATGGTTTTATGCCGAGAAAGAGCACCACAGATGCAATGTTTGCTCTGAGGGTGTTGATGGAGAAGTACAGAGAAGGTCAGAAGGAGCTGCATTGTGCCTTTGTGGATTTGGAGAAAGCATATGACAGGGTGCCTAGAGAGGAGTTGTGGTTTTGTATGAGGAAGTCTGGTGTTACAGAGAAGTATGTGAGAGTAGTTCAGGATATGTATGAGGGCAGTGTAACAGTGGTGAGATCTGCAGTGGGAGTGACGGATGCATTTAAAGTAGAGGTTGGATTACATCAAGGATCAGCACTGAGCCCGTTCTTGTTTGCAGTAGTAATGGACAGGTTGACGGACGAGGTTAGACAGGAGTCTCTGTGGACGATGATGTTTGCTGATGATATTGTGATCTGTAGTGAGAGTAGGGAGCAGCTTGAGGAGAACCTGGAGAGATGGAGATATGCTCTGGAGAGGAGAGGAATGAAAGTGAGTAGGGCAAAGACAGAATACATGAGTGTGAATGAAAGGGAGGAAAGTGGAGTGGTTAGGATGCAGGGAGTGGAGGTAACAAAGGTGGAGGAGTTTAAATACTTGGGATCAACAGTTCAGTGTAACGGCGAGTGTGGAAGAGAGGTGAAGAAGAGAGTGCAGGCTGGTTGGAATGGGTGGAGAAGAGTGGCTGGAGTGATTTGTGACAGACGCGTACCAGCTAGAGTAAAAGGGAAGGTTTACAGGACAGTAGTGAGACCAGCTATGTTGTATGGGTTGGAGACGGTGGCACTGACGAAAAGGCAGGAGGCGGAGCTGGAGGTGTCAGAGTTAAAGATGCTGAGATTTTCGTTGGGTGTGACGAGGTTGGACAGGATTAGAAATGAGTATATTAGAGGGACAGCTCAGGTTAGACGTCTTGGAGACAAAGTTAGAGAAGCAAGGTTGCGTTGGTTTGGACATGTGCAGAGGAGAGACGATGATTATATTGGAAGGAGGATGTTGAGGATGGAGCTGCCAGGAAAGAAGAGAAGAGGAAGACCAAAGAGGAGGTTTATGGACGTGGTGAGAGAGGACATGCAGGTGGTCGGGTTGAAGCAGGAAGATGCAAAAGACAGGAAGAAATGGAGACAGTTGATCCGCTGTGGCGACCCCTAAACGGGAGCAGCCGAAAGAAAAAGAAGAAGAAGAATAGTTATAAATAAACAAATACAGTGCCATTAATTTTTAATTAAGTAAAAGAACACTTAAACATGTCTAGACTATCTGAGGCAGCGATGGCCTAGTGGTTAGTGAGTTGGCCCCAGCTCAGAAGATTGTGGGTTTGATTCCCTCACCAGCAGGTTGCCCTGAGGTACCCTCGAGCAAGGTACTGTCCCTGTGACTGCTCCCCAGGCGCATTCAATAGCTGCTGCATATGGGTGAAATGCAGAGGTTGAATTTTGTTGTGTTGTGCTGTGCTGCGTTTCATAATGACAAGGGTTGTCACTTTCCCTTCACTTTCAGTGTGTACTCTTAAAGTTCCTAATTCATTCTTGACATAAGGTTCTGCAATCTATCATTATTACATTTTTTTCTTTTTGCTTGTACATCCCAAGGACATTAGTTCTTAAAAGAATCATCAACCCACTCTGAAGAGCCTTTATAAGACTTGTCTATATAATACCTTTCACAATCTTAGAACCACAGACCATTTTGCATCATGGCAGGCTGTGTGTTTTTATACACCTGCTTGTCCTTCCACCCCTTTGGGTCCTCATAATGAATTTATTCACCCAGCAACATGGCATGAAATTACATTACTGCAAATAACACAGCAGATTATTACCAGTGGTGGAACTGTCAAGCATCCAGAGAGGTCATCACATGTTTGTCCTCATGTATGGTGAGGATACATTCAATCACTTCCACCAAAGGATGCCCAACATGACTGTAGGGTCCAGGCTAGTGGTAAAGAAATGAGGACTATTTCTTGCTGAAAGTAAATAAATGAGATGTTTCAGTTAAGAATGGCAATGGCGCTCGTGAGGGCCCATAATTTTTACATAGAAGGGAGGGACAGTAGGCCCATTGTGAGAGTGATGGACTTGATGGCGTAAAACACTGATATAACCTTCTTCAACAGTAGTGTGTTCATCAACAGAGTCTTTGAGAGACCACACCAGCCCGGCACCTCAGGCTAAAAGAGCTGCAGGCCCGGTTCAAAGACTCTGGGTTTGGTGCAGCAGGCGTTAGAAAGAGTGACCCTCTTTAAAGAGGGAGAAGATGGTAAGGGAGTTAACATAAGATGAGGGGGAAACACGAGACTAGAGCAACTGCCTCGAGGGCCTCCTGCACACCAACACAATAACGGGTCTTTGTCCCACGTCCTGATGCACTGCTCTTGGGTGCAAATGTCGATTTCACGCCCGCCTCGAGCGTGTGTGTTTTTCAAAGGAGCCAGCAATCAGCAGTGTGTCATGTGCACTTAAATATAGCCTGAAAGATTTGCTTTCTTTTAAAAGTCCCCAATAAGCAAACACTCAGCTTGGAGAGATGATCTTCTCACTTGGATAAGATGTCCTTGAGCTGAATGACCCCAGGGTGTGGAAAAGCACAGCTTGAAGCCCAGTGCATTCTCTGTTTCCTAACAGGGCAAGGCCCAAAGGCCTTCTTCACAGGGCTATGAGGCTAACTGAATAGAATAGTAAGCTCCATTTCCCCAATAGTAGCAAAAAAACAAACCCTCCAGCGTCCTATGTTTTTCAAGGTGTTTCTGGATGGAAGTGTAACTGATTTCATGGTCTGAATGCCCATTAGTAAACTAGATGAGATTTGTTTTGGTGTTAAAAAATTTGCTGAACTGCTGTACATCGTAATGTTAGTATATCTGCTCTTCATCCAGATGCATCTGGATGAAGAGCAGATATGAGCCACTCTTCATATTTAGACATGAGCCACTCTTCATATTTAACTTTCAAAAGGCAAGACTTTCTTATATTTTAATGTATTGTTGAGCCACACACTGGCAACAAAACTTTCTAATTTAAGGCATGAAACAGTAAATTAATATGTGTAGATCAGAGGTGTCAAACTCCAGTCCTGGAGGGCCAGAGTGCAGCACAATTTGGTGATTTCCCTCCTCAAACACACTCACCCGCCACTAAGTGTGAACCAGGTGTGGTTAAGGAGGGAAATCACCAAATTGTGCTGGCCCTCCAGGACTGGAGTTCGACACCCCTGGTGTAGATGATTCCAGATGATTAAGCAGGAATTCACTTTTCTGGGCACCTTTTATCTTTAGGCACTTTGCTGCCTGTTGCAGTAAAATATTTCCATTTCTTTTCTTTGATCTACACAATATGACAAATAAAAGACTAAATAAAATAGCATTTCTTTTTGAAAGAAACATCAACTTTAAAGTTGTTTTAAGGAAACAAACTATTCCTTTGAGACACAAGGCATATTTCGCATCCCCATAGTTTCGATCGTACTGAGGATATAAAGGGTGGGAGGAATTTTTCTGTGTGTGTGTCAGATTTTCACTAAGCTCTAGCTACATGCCTTCAGTCCAAGATAAAGGCAGTGAGCAGTGAAGCCACTTGCCCGGGACACACTCAGGCAGGAGGGAAAATTGCATTTCTGATTCATAAGTATGTCCAGCCAGTGGTCAGTTATTGCAGAAAGGCAGTATAGTGCATTTGTATGCTCAACCATCAAACCTGCATCAAAAATATACAGCAAAATCGATGGTTATGTTTTAGGTATATTTCATGATATGGTTTATTTCATGCTTGCATTATTACCTACTAATGTCTAATTCACAGAATATTAATGTCAGTCTTCCATTCACAGCACTTCATATCATTAGTTAATTTCAGTTTTTCAGAATGCATTTGAGTTGTTTGCTAAATTTACTAATGTTTACTAATTGATTACGTTTCCTCTTATTTCAGTGTAGCTGATGTTCATGCTCTTTGAATGTTGTGTGCAGCTGCCTCAAGATGAACCTAAAATTCTGCAAATTATTTACAGAGCAGTTTTTAGAATTATACTATAAAGTATTATACTTTAGAATTATATTCCAAATACTCCCGTAAAGCCTTGTTGAATTCGATTTACTTTATCGATTTATCTTTATATAATGTTTTTTTTACTGCAGAAAACATTATTTGTACCACCTGCATGCAGTTTGCAGTTTTATTGTACCCAATTATTTGATAGTAATGGTAGTTTTATACTGATTATAATATAATGTGGTTATCCAAATTAGTAGAAATAGCATAAAATTGAAAATCAAACTCAAGTTGAACTTAACTGGTGTTGTGCATGGCACATTAATGAAATGATTTTGCTATGCAGCAACCCCACTGTTGTGTTTTGAACCATCCCTTGGTGGTTACATGATTTGTTAGCACAAAATAACAAACTCCTATTTGACATGATCCCTGGGCCAGTTTGGTGGTATATAGTGTATCACCCAGAAATCAAGTTCTTCATAAGATAATTGCTTACCAGCTACATTTGGACAACAACATGCAACAGATACACATGTATGTTTTAAATGTAAATGCTTTTTCTCGCTCAAAGGCAAAGGCAAAATATATCATACAAGGCAAATAAAGCAGCGACAGTGCTTTTAGCAATGATGCTACTTAAATTAGATGCATACATAAAACCATGCTTGTCAGCAATTTATGTACAAGCATTAGTTTTACACTGTAAACCTGATTACAAAAAAAAAAAAAAACTAAAAAAAAACAAACTCACATTACTTAGGAGTCCAGTTAGGTAACAGTTTATCACAATTAATTACATCAACTCATCCTCATATTCTGCAAAAGAGACATTTTTCAGCTTCTTTCACTAGGGAAACATGATATGAAATGAGTGTTTTGGGGGCAACAAGAGAAAGCGAACCTTAATTTCACTCCAGGTTTAAATAAATTAGTCTATATTAAAGATTATTCTGTAGTACAACGAAAATAAAAAAAATCCAGCACAGGCCCATGTGTGACGCATATGCAGATGAGACAAGGATCTATGCTAATGAGGGCTTGTTTTTGTTGCTTGTTTTCTTTCCCTTTGATGGTGGTCATTATGGGGGGTAGCTAAGGGTGCTGACCCCCTGTTGCCCCCCATCTCACAGCACACAGACCCTGTAACACCACTGCAGGGTGGAGTCCCATCGCTCAGCCTCTTGCCTCCGAAGCCCTAAGAGATCTTTTAAAAAGGATCCTCTTTGTCATGCCGTTTCAGTTGCAATTACTTTTAGTATCACTTCCCACAGAAGCCTCTAGACATCCTATCAGAAGACATTAAGACAGGAGGTCTTACTTAAGTTCCCTGGCAAGACCTATAGGGGAGAGAGGGCAGCTGGGGGAGGTGGGTAGATGAGACTGATACCTTCTCATTTCTGAAACACACTCTATAATGGCACTTCAGTGAGGACACATGCAGAGAGTTTCTTCTCTAGCTCTCTCACATAAAAAAAAACAGGAACCAGGCCAGTTTAACACTGGATTACAGGTTATGGATTTAAGTTGGGAGTGACTACATTCTATTCTATTCTATAATATTTGACTTACATTCTACACCATGTGTTTGAGTCTCCCATTCAAAAATATGCCAAATGTGATTTTTTTATAATGGAAACAAATTCAGGTTAAAAAGATCTCTATGGATGAACAATAATCAGTCCTCAATAACATCACACAGCAAAAAAATTTATAAGAAATTGTCATACAAATCTTTTTTGTAAATACATTCCAAAATTAAGCAAGTATTGGCCTTATGCAGTTCCACTGATGTTGTGCAGACTTGTAAATTTAGTCTACAACATTTACTGCAAAACTCATGACTTACTGGGGGAAAATGTCATTATGTTTTGACCAACCAGTTTAGAGAGCATGGTCATAAAAAATAACATGGATTAAGACTAGCTCTTAGGATTGCTTTGTGAACACCAGGCTAAAGTATGTCATACTGTGGTGTCTGCACCAGGTTAATGAAGAGATGAATGTGGATTGTGCTGAATGAAAGAAGTCCGGCACTGCATTTTCCTAGAAATAACTTGTGTGGCAGTTCACTTGTAGTGTTAGCAATTTTAGTTTTGTAAATCTTATTTAGAAAATCTAGACTTATACAAACTATTCCTTTAACCTAAACTGAAGTCTCCTGGACACTATAAACTGCTTGTAAAGCATGAGATAAGTATAAATGTTCTTCTACAGCTGCAAGACAGTGACCCCATGAAGCAGTCATAAGACCTCATAAACACAAACTTTACTGACAAACACATATACAATATCATGACTTCCATCTAGTCTTAAGCTGGATGACTTGCTCATCTCTTCCCATACATGTCCTCCTTCAACCCTCCTCCTTCTCCTCCAGGTGCCCTCGAGCCATATCCACAACCTCTTGAGTGAGTGGCTGAACACACATGGTGCACAGGGGCTTGCACATCTACATTCTCCAGAGCGAAAAAGAGGAGTTTCATGCAGCTGAGGCAAGGGTTCCACAGTGCACAGAGTCTAATTCTGGAACAGTCTGTCATCCGTGGCCAAGTTAAAGTGCCATCCTGGTGCCTGGGGTCACACACATGCTCTTTAGCACCTTTTCTCATATCTGGAACTCTCTTTGATTGATGAACTGAAAGAGGAGCGTCTTGTGAACTCTTGCACACACATATGCACACCTGGGATCCTTTGGTGGTCTTGTGGCAAGACATGGCTTTCATCAAGATGGAAAAAATCAAGAGTTAAGTCATTGCGTGCTGATAGATGTTACCTTACTGACTAAAAGCACTTCTATAACATTGTTGCAGACATGTGTCCACCTAAAGTGCCACTAAAAAAAGAATAGGTTCGGGGAGGTGAATTTTTTTCCACAGGCATGTAGAAAAAGTGCTGGGTTTGACAGAGATATCAGTGCCAGTGCATCACTTTCCTCATAGACCCCTTCCTCTTCTGCCGCTACAGTCATCTAATTGCAGCAGACAATCAGATGCCATCTTTATGGGCGCATGGTAGAAATGTCACTGCCTGTTGGAGGCAACAAGAGCAGGAGCTGTCACAACCGTTTATGTGGTGCTAACAGGCCCCCACACGGCTCCCGTTTGTTCCATCGAATCAATCAGGGGGCCACTCCGTTTTGCCAGCTTTGCGTCGCGTCCGGCATGCATGTCTCTTTATCTCGTTAACGAGACATAATGAACAGTTGTTGAAAAACTTCAGAAGCACCGCAGGCTGACTCCACATAAACACAGTGCTCTACACTGTTCTTGTAGAGTGGCCACCTATCCGTCCACTCCTGCAGAGCAGTGTCTACAAAGCCAGTTCCAATTTCCAGGCAAATGTGTTCTGAAATACTCTACTTTCCCTGAACAAGTGAGGAAGGTTTGCCTCTACCTTGCTGTGGCACCCTGGCTCTCTGCTGAGTTCCCTGCTGCCTCAAAAGTAAGAAAAACCCAAAGTGTCATCATACAGATGCTCAGGTGCCTGAGGCTCGCTTCCTCTGTTCTCTTAGAATTCACTGCAGTCTACAGTGATAGGTTAGATGGTGATTGGACCCCAGCTGAGAGCTGAAGTCCCCCCGCATTCTTGTTGATACCCTGAACCATTTGCACTTTGACTCAAACCTTCATAGGGGGTAAGGCAAATTAACTGTATCTAGACCACACAGAGCAAGAGGTGTGAGTTTTACCTCCTAAAAGTAGCCCATTTGTGCAGACCTCCTGTGCTCACCTTCAAGCACAGAAAAAGGGGCATGCTAATTGGACTTTCCATGAGAAACACCTGCTGTGGGTTTCAAAAGGTTTTTATTGTTAAACAGGTTTTGCTGTAATTATTATAATTTAAATCCTGACAGTAATAACAGTATTTATACAATGGCATTTGAAAAACAGTTTGATGCTATTAGACTTGAACAGTCGATCAGACCCGAGAAAATGTTTTGTGGCATCCTCGGTGCCTTAAAATACCCTTAAGAGGAATAAAAACAGTCCACAATTTATGGCTAAGTGAGGTCAATTAAATGCTCCTGGTACATATCAGTGAGGTTTCTCTTATATTATCCCAACAATTAAATGTGATTGGTACAGAAATAAAAAGGGGAACAGAGGCCCTGCTGTATGGATATCCGTTATCTGGTCACAAGGTCTGTTCTGATGACTTGATTTGTGTTCCTTCCCTAGTTTGCTCTTTTTCCAAACACATGTTGCTTTGTTCCAATGTTTCTCTCCAGACACAGCGAACACTGAACGTGAAATTCATTGAATTCTGCAAAAGGGTGACTTGACATGAGAACTCAGAAGAAACAAAGTATTGCGATTTCCCATTTTCTTCCATTTATTGGCACAAAACAATTTTCTGTTGACATTAAATAACCAACTTCTGCTTGGGAGCAGCAGCCATTTCATAAAGGAGGCTTATGAGAGAGGAAATACAATAAAAAGAACAGAGAGATGTTTGTCAGCATATGCACAGCAGATAGTTCTAACGTGCAATAGGTCTGCTGTTCCCAAACTTTCATTATCAGAGGATTTTCCACCACAAAGACTGCGGACAGTACGGCTCCAAACCAGCCTGGCCACATGGTGCGTGTTGCAGAGACTGGCTCAAATATAATCAGGAATACATTTTTCAGATACACGCAGTTCATAAACAATAAATCTCCTCCAGTCTCAGAAATGCACATCCATAAATTCTCCTATTTCACAGGTTCATTTCTGAACAAACTTCATATGTAACAATACGATTGTAAAACAAAGATTCTCATATTCTAAAACTGTAACTCTGAAATGTTTACATTTTTCACATAGCAAGTACTTAAGCCAGTTCCCAGTTGGACAGAACTGAAAAACCACTGCAGTATTGTGTCACAATAGGATTTTCCAGCCCAGGGCTGCAGAGCAGGGGACTGTGGGTGAAATGACGTGTAGTGCGTGGTTGTCGCTGCCAGGCAGCTGGCTGGCTGTGGAGGAGAGACGAGGAGCTGGCTTGCCTGCTGCAGCTGGTAGCCTGCCCTCTGCCCCAAAGCACAAACACGCCAAGCCAGGCTAACCATTCCACACTGCCCACACAACTACTGGTACTGCAGCTGAGAGGGAGTGAGACTGTGCAAGTTTGAGCAAGAGAAGATGAAGAGTTGATTGCAGGGGGGTGGGGTGGGGTGGGGGGGTGCACTAAAAACTAAAACAAGGTAAACGTAAACAGGTGTGAGTTAGTCCTGAACACTGTACATACATCCGATTAAGGCTGATTATATATTTTTGCCCTGTAGATAACCTAGTTAAACTTTCCTTAATATATAAGGAAATAATGTATTAATAAATAGCTTCTGGCTTACTGCCTCTGTGTTCCTTCAGAAGGATGTTTTCAACTTTCCTCCTCCAAAAAATAAAGTAGTTGTAGGTCAGCCTTAAAAATAAACTCGATGCCCATGATCTCCCATACAGGTTCCAACTTGGGAAATGTTAAAGCTAATTCATACGCAGACACAAATACATACATATACAGAAAACAGAACATATTAGCCAGACAGACTCAAAACCAGTCTGTGTCTCTTGTCCTAAAGGTCTGAACAGCCCATCGTGCTTTTTCAGGATTGGTTTTCAAGTATAGAAAACCTAACCAGCAGGGGGCTGGTCTGGATGAGTAAGGGGTAAAGTCTGAGGCCTCCAGGCCCAGTGCCCATTACCACACTGCTAGGTGTGTGGGGTCAGTGCTGGCCAATAGTGTACACTTTGTTCCTCAGAACAACCACAGGGGGCAGGTGGTGACGTACTCCTGGATAGTTTTGGATATGGTCAAACCACCGGGTCACGTTCAAAAACTTCTCTTTCTCCTGTACTGTAAGGTCCATCTGAGAAAGGGAAAGTGAGAGATAGTGATATTTTTGGCTAAGCTAAAAGTTAACTTGAATAAACATTTCCTTTAATCATGGTTATATTTATTTGAACTAATAAGAATAAACTTGTACAATACAAAACATTTATTACCAGCAATGAACAATTACCTGGCTCCAAGTTTTTATTAAACTTTTATTACATTTAAAACTCTTTCTTGCTTAAACCGGTAGCACCTTTTATAAATAAATAAATAAATAAATAATTAATTTTTTTTTTTATTAAAGTTTACTAATTTTGTTCTTGCTCTTTATGAGCCTTCTGGCTCCTTAAGCTTACTTCCTTGCTGACCTCTGGCTTTGCTCCTGATCTCATCAGCAGTTTAACCATATGCCTTGAAAACGTGACTAATTAAAAAACTTGTCATTCCATCTTATTTTTCTTCCCCTCCAAGGTTCATTGTCTTTATCCTGCTGACGCTTGGACACCATTTCTCTTGTCTAACTGAAATTATTCCACCTTATATTTCATGCAGCTTAAATCATGTCAACTCTTTACTCAACATTTACGGCTTATAGTCTAGTACAAAGAAAGGTACTCACAATAATGTGATGGATGCCATAGTACATTAGTGCATCTGAAAGAGTAAAGTTGTTTCCAGCCAGGTAAACCTTATCCTCAAGATACTGGTGCAGTTCCTGAAAGGCGAAGACAGTGAAAATATTTCTGCTTACTTGCGTAGGTAAACTTGTAAATGCTGAAAATAACTATGTGCAAGCACTCCACTTTTATACCTTGGTTACAGTGAAAAATATTTATATGCGGTTTATTTTGCCATACCATCAATTCAATTCATAAAAAAAAAAAAAAAAAAAAAAAAAAAAGTAAGAGTAGAAGTAGAAGTGCATCAAGGTATACATTTTATACTATCAGGTAATCTTTGTTCTTCATTCTTTAACATTAGAGCTGCCCCCAAATTTTAAGATCGCAAAGCAAATCATAGTTATACCTTGAAGTGGGAAAGAGACTGGATGTACTGAATAATGACTAAGGAGGTCATTTCATTTTTCTGATAATTACCATGTTTACCTGTGCATTTTCCTCTGTCAGCAAACAGTAGCTCTCAATCCAAAATATTTCACAATATGCTTGTGCTTAAATAAATCAAGAGTAAATATTCAATTCTGCATTTTAATTCATTTAATTTTCTTTTCAGAAAATTGAAATATTTAAGATGTGCTGGTTATACATACCCAGTATGGGATAAGTGCTGACTATCATGGGGACTAGAAACTATGAACCAAAGGTATCAAGCTGATTACAGGCAGCTCTTTATTAAGAAGCAAATTTTTTTGGTGAACTTAATAAATGAAAACTTTCCACAGAATTTGGAATGCAAAGATGATACAATGCGAGGGTGGTGTGTGTGCGAAATATGTATGTATATGAGCATGCAGGTCCCATGGGACAGGACCATCTTTAGCACTGTGCAGTACAGCTTAGCATCTTGAGGGCTAATGGAGTCAGTGAGTGTTCAGTGGGAATTTAGGCATGAAGGCTCCCTACTGAACAGTGCTCGCCCAAACACACACACACACACTCTGCTGTCCAATGCTCGCCTGCTTGCTGTTTCCCTCCAGCTATACAGCCAGCCGACCCCCGTGCCTCCCCCTACACCATTATCTTCTTACCGATATGCTTAAACATTAAAATGGAAAACAAAGAATGGAACACCAGTGCAAACCTTTAGGCTCCCAGTTTTATCTGCTTAAGCTGGTGAAAAATCTTTCTGATGAAATGTCAGTATATGTAGCTAATAAGAATCTTTCTGGAAGAGAAAGCAACACTGGGTATTAAATAAACTTCCAAGCTAAAATAATTGCTTTAACTAGTAAATGCACAAGTGGGCAGTTTTATTTCACCTTCATTCAAAGAAGTCATAGCACTATGAAAAATTCTGCCATTCAAATACCGATCAAGCTGGCAGGTACAATTTTTTACAGGCTAAACTTAGTTTTTTTTTTCCATTTACTTACTGATTAAACCAAAAACCTCATAAGCATTCAAGGGTCATGTTTCCAAAAAATCAAGTAGGAATTCCCAGCATTAAAAACTAAAATATTATAGCAGGGGTGCAAAACTCATGAGGAAAAAAAAAGAAGAAGAAAAAACTAGGGCAGACTTATATTAAAACCACAGCCCTTGTGATTAGAAAAATTTGTTTATGATTTTTTGATGTATTATTAAGTGGTACTTTAAGATATTTTCAAGATAATTTTTTTGTGTTATGTCACTGTAGGTTGTGATGCCATACCCAAATTAATTATTGTTGAGTCCTCAGTTATAATTTATATGTATCACAACAGTTGAATTAAGTATCAGTACTTCATAGCTAGTCAAATAATTAATTTTCAAGTATATACAACATAACAAATTTCAATAAAATAAATTATTTGTTTGAAAATGCAAAAATCCATTCCCAATCAATTTTGTCAAAGGTTTGTGTCTTGTGCTGGAGGAGAGAAGTGTGCGATTTATGGTTAGCTTTTCTGCATATAGCTCTAATATTAAGAACATTTTCTATACTGCAGACTGCAGAACAAACAACTCTTCCAGTCCCATATATATACTCAGCGTATTTTTAAAAATATAGTCAAATCAAGATTAAGAATTTATGAACCACTGAACCAATTATTTAAGAATTGAGAAATAATAGAGTTCTCAAGAGCCACAATCCTGCAAACCCAAATGCAAAACTCAGAGACAACAATGTCTTTGCTTTTATAGTTTCTTGGCTCTTCGCTGTAGCCTTTTCTGCCTCTTCTCTTTCCCTTGTTTTGATCCGCTGTCTTAGAGTCCTGCTGAACTGCTCAGACAGTGAGCAGCCCTGGGCACAGCTCTGGCCCTTCATTACTGTTTAAACTGACACTATTAAGCACCAATCACCACATAACTGCTCCGGACCAGCAAGACGTCACCAAGGAAAAGCACCCCAGCTGTCGGTGGTGACACTTAGTGCCGAGAGGAACCTGTCCTGCCAAGCATCTATGTCAAAAACATTGTTGCATGCTGTCCATACGCAAGCATTTTAAAAGCTTGATCCATTCTGAATTGATTTTCAGGACAATGTGTGATTTCCCTAAACCTCAGTATGTCAGTTAAACCATATTGAGTCAGCCTTCAGCCAATAGAAAGGTTTGCTGTTCCTAATATCACCAATAATGTTTGGTGAGGAACACAAGACATTCTCAGTTCATTTAAGAAAAGAATAACTATCTGTCTAAATTATTGCTAAGAAAGTCTGTAGTGGCTATATTTTAAAATGAGTAATACAAATTGTTAGATGATAAAAAAGGACACCCTTAGTATGTCTTTAAAAAAACATTTATAAATGAGTGTCTAGAGGCTGAGTTTCAAGCTGATTAATTTAAAATATGTATTAACATGGAGGAACCAACTTATTGGCAACTTACAGAAAAATAGATTTTTTTAAAACAAGTTTAATAAAGTAATCCTGGCACTTTATAAAATAAAACTTGAGAAAATACTTTTTATTTAAGTTTTTTTTGGTAATAGTTTTTTTTTTTTTTTTTTTTTTTTTTTTGCACTTATGACCTTATTTGATGCACCACAACTAAAATATGAGCAAGATATATTTAGATTTTTGAAATGGGTTTTGCACTCAATAACAGGGTTTCTATAAAATCACCATCACCCATGGTATTCTGTCAGTTTTTTTTAAAGAAAATATCACAAATACAACTTTTACAAGATGCATCCTGTGCATGCTTCTGTGCTCACTTTACACAAATAAGTGTAAAATAAAGCTTTCAGAAGCATTATTTTTCAGTTCCCATTAATTCTGCAATGACATCAGAGAAGGAAACAATGTGAATTAAATAGACAGAACCCACCCAGACCATATAAAACCCATCAAGAAACATGTGTTAATTTCCACACTTATGCTGTTTGCATCAAATGATTATGTAATTATGCATCCAATAGACTTTCCTTTAATAATCTGACCATTCAGACAAAGTAGTTGTATAAAGGACAAAAACACAACAGTGTGTTCAATGTTTTGAAAGTTAAGGTCATCATACCTAGAAGGAAGCAAAGATTAATAGAACTTTGATGATATATTTAGCCTGTATTTTATATCAATAGAGCACTCAAAAAGAGCAAACACCAACATATAATACCACAAGTTTCAGGCAAAAAGGGTATCACACCACACAACATGCTTTTTTAATGGCTTACATCAGTGGTGGCTATTTATTCATCTATGAAAACTGTTCAAAGTAAGAATTAATAATGTTTAAATGGGTGCTCTGCTAGAAATCAAATGCCATTTACCTTCAGTATGATCATCATATCATCTTTAGAGCAGTTTTCCAGTCGGGTTACTCTGTATTCAAGCCATTGCTGGACCACTGCTCTCTGCTCAGGTGAATCCCCCAGCAGCTCTGTCCTTTTGGCCTCACGAACCAGGTGTGATGCTATGGTCACCAGTCCAACCAAAGCTGGGCCATTGTTCTTCTGCAGGACAGGGAGCTTAAAGGATTTATGATAAAAAAAAACAAACAAACAAACAAAAAAAACATTTATTTTTAGAGAGAAGCAAAAACATTCTAAAAATATATTCATGGAGCCTCCAGCCCAGCCTCTGTGAAAAAAGTCAACTAACTTGTTAATTAGCTACCTATTAGCATAATCTCTCAGATGTTTCTAAAAAAAAGCTATGTTCAAGAAGACCAGCTCTGAAATAGTACTAGCCTTTTTAAGTCCTTTTTTGTACTACAATTACAACCAACAATATTTCTACTACCTACCGTAAATATAAATGTAATATAATACAACTCAACCCATTACACTTCTGTGCGTAACATACAATGTAAATATTTTATAATCTCAATCTACATCACTTACGCTACTTTTAGCTATATTTGTACTATTCTTTGGACTTCAGGTTAGATGCTAACCATTTTGTTGCCTGTGTATCTGTACTCTGCATAATTACAGTGAAGTTTAATTTAATCAAACAATCCAATATCCATACAGTCGACCCTCGTTTATCGCGGTTAACCGGTTCCAGACTCTACCGCGATAGGTGAATTCCCATGAAGTAGGATTCTTTATTATAAATCAAATATTTTTGTATTTAGAGCATAGAGAACAAGGAGAGGTTGACACACAAGGAGTGGTTGAGCGGTTGCTCCTGGCGTTGAAAGATTTGCGGGGGTGCTCGAACACTTATCCTACATTCCATACGAGCAGTAATTTTTATTTTCATTGTAATACAGGGGTGTATAATTGACTCAGGCAACTGAGCGCGTCTGTGTCATTTTCACCGTATTGATCAACTTTTTAATGAATATATTTGAAAACCCACGATGGAGCGAAGCCGCGAAAGTCGAAGCGCGAAGTGGCGAGGGACTGTATATGCTTTCTTCATAAAACTTATTTAGACTTCATAAGTCATCATCCCCATCACTGCTCCCCGGGCACTTTAAATAAATGCCCCCTGCTGCAAAGGGCACTTTGCAGCAGGGGGCTGCTAGTGCTTAGGGAGTAGGCCACAGGATCGGGAGGTTGTGGGTTTGAATACCAGACCAATAGGTTGCCCTGAGGTACCCTTGAGCAAGGTACTGCCCCATCACTGCTCCCTGGGTGCTTTCAATAGGGGAGATTCAGTGATTATAAAAATAAAATAAATGAGCATAAAATGATTAGAAGAGAAAGCAGCTGACTCTAAGGACCCACTGGTGGAGACAATCCCAGAAGCTCTACCTGTGGCTCTAACTTGGGCAAAGACATATTTGTGGACCCCATCCTGAGAGGGTCTTCAGCACAGAAAATACTGTCACCTGCATGTACTCGCCAGAGCATGCTAAACTTTTAAGTGATTACTCCTGAAATTTTAATAGCCTGAAAGAGTTTGCATAATTTCTTATTTATTATTAATAGTAAATTAATAATGATATAAATGTATATTCTATACAATTCAGTTCAGGGTCCAATTACTGGATATTCAAAAAGTCAACGATTAATCGTGTTAAATATTTGAAATATCAGTATTGGCCAAAATAATATACAAATACAGAGTAATCATGTTGGTAAGACACATTAGCAACGTGACCTCATTCATTTAAAACGAATTTAAAATGAGGACTGCCAAAATAAAATCATTAGGCTTTTGTAATTAGTAATCCGAGCTCTTTTCAAGCCTGTGTGGCAGTATATTGTGGCGATATTAAAAACACACAACCTGTCTGTATCTTTTTTGTTTCTGCTCCAGACTGCGAAGATCCGCTAACGTCTGCTAGCAGCTGCAGCATGCGGTTTCAAACTTAACGCTGTGGTAACCACATAACTACCTTCATGGACCTAAAACCTAATTATAATACTGTGCTACGACGCAAGCAAGTGGGTCGAATTGCCAGGTTCACCTTTCGTTCTCCCTGTGTACTATATTTATTCGGCTTTTTCAAGCCCAGACACTTCTCCAGCGACGACAGTTCTCTCAGCGCCATGTTCGCCCAAACAGGAAAGCGACGTCAGCGCGATCTGTCATTGGTTTTGGCCACGCCCTCTATTTTATGACGTAACGCAAGCTTCTTTTTCATGTATGAAATTATATCTAAAATATACAATGAATTCAAATTATAATACAAAATAAAATAAAATACAACACATATTTAAAAACTATGTTTTTTATCATTTTAATAGATTCACTCCTTAGTTACTGAAAGTGAAAGTGACTATTCTCATCATTGCAAGGTCACAGCACAGCACACAGTGAACCACAACGAAATTGGACCTCTGCATTTAATCTATGCAAACACCGTGCAGCAGTGGGCAGCTATGAAAGCACCCGGGGGGCAGTGACAGGGACGGTACCTTGCTCAAGGGTACCTCAGGGTAACCTACTGGAGAGGGAATCAAACCCACAATCTTCCGATCCAGGAAGTATGCTTAACTTGGCCTTCTTAAGATTCTGGGTTTGATTCCTAGCAGTGGCCTTCTGTGGTTTCCTCCCACAGTCCAAAGTTATGCACAACAGATGAACTGTCAGTCAGTCATTTTCTGGGCCACTTGTCCTAAGTAGGGTCGCGGGGGGTGCCGGAGGCCATCCCAGCTCACACAGGGCAAACATCCTGGACAGGTCGCCAGCCTATCGCACGGAGGAGCGAACTGACAGGGACGGCACCTTGCTCAAGGGTACCTCTGTGCAACCCACCGGTAAGGGGTTCAAACCCACAACCTTCCGATCCAGAGCCAACTCCCTAAACACTAGGCCACCGCTGCCCCAAACAGATGAACTGCTGATTCTAAATTGCCTACTTGGTGTGACTCTGTGTTTGTTCAAACCCACAACCTCTCAGTCCTGGGGCCTTCTTAAATGACATGCAACAGTTTCTTGTATCAGCCTTAAGCACACACACACAAACCCACACACACACATACACACACACAGACACACACACACACACACACACGTACACACATATTAAGAGTGTATTTTCATTACAAATTCTCTCTTGTGCAGTCTTCTCTTCAGCTCACACTCAGGTTTAGTGAGTTTCAGGTAAGGGTACTGAGAGGGTTATTCTGTAATCAAAGCTTTGATTCCCGAAGTGTGATTCAGTAACCATTTGATTATTTTTGTGTTCATAATTTCTTACGCTTCAGATCATTATCCTATTGAAAAATCCAGTGATGACCCAGCTTTAGTTTCCTGGCAGAAGAACAAGATTTAGATTTAAAATGTCACAGTATTTTGTGAAGTTCATGGTACCTAAAAAGGTTTTCATGGTATCTGGAGCAAAACAGCCTCCATCATATTTTATGGCTAGGATAAGGTTGTTTTTACAATAGCCATCCTATTTGCTTATGCAACATGAATAGTGATATCTGGACTATTATTGGGGACTGGAAAGCCTATAACTTCAATAGTAATAAATAATGTGACATTGTAACCATACAATGGCTTTTAACAGTATTTGGCACAGACAAGCCAACAAAAGTTAGGATTCAATCTGGATTGAACATTAGCAGCCTATGTTTGAAAAAAATACAGATAATGCAAAAACATTTTGACCAGTTATAATATATGCAGAAAGTAAAAAAGGCAAAACAGTTATAAATCTCAATTTATAACCTTTTAAAGGACTTTTTCTAGAAAAATACCTTTAGTGCAATTTATCTCCAGTTAATTGCCCAGACACTAAACTACCCACCAGTGGTATAATCTAATACAATCTCTGCAGCTAGTTTGGTAGCGCTGTAAAATAACAATACAAAATAATTTATTTAGCTTACAAAAGCAGTTCTTCTTCTTCTTCTTTCAGCTGTTCCAATTTAGGGGTCACCACAGCGGATCATCTGTTTCCATTTCTTCCTGTCGTCTGCATCTTCCTCCTTCAAAACAACCACCTGTATGTCCTCTCTCACCACGTCAATAAACCAATCTTTAACTCTGACACCTCCAGCTCTGACTCCTATCTTTTTGTCAGTGCCATTGTCTCCAACACGTACCACATAGCTGGTCTCACTACTGTCCTGTAAACCTTCCCTTTTACTCTCGCTGGTACCTATCTGTCACAAATCACTCCAGCCACACTTCTCCACCCATTCTAACCTGCCTGCACACTCTTCTTCACCTCTCTTCCACACTCACTGTTACTCTGAACTGTTGATTCCAAGTATTTAAATTCCTCCACCATTGTCACCTCTACTCCTTGCATCCTAACAACTCCACTTTCCTCACTTTTGTTCACACTCATGTATTCTCTTTGCCCAACTCACTTTCATTCCTCTCTTCTCTACAGCATATCTCCACCTCTCCAGGTTCTCCTCAAGTTGCTCCCTACTCTTGCTACAGATCAAAATAACATCAGCAAACATCATCGTCCATGGGGACTCCTGTCTAACCTCGTCCATCAACCTGTCCTTTACTATTGCAAACAAGAATGGGCTCAGCACTGATTCTTGATGTAAATCCTTGATCTGACCTCTAACTTAAATGCATCTCTCACTCCTACTGCAGATCTCACCACTGTCACACTGCCCTCAAACATATCCTGAACTACTCTCACATACTTCTCTGTAACACCTGACTTCCTCATACAAAGTCACAACTCCTCTCTAGGCACCCTGTCCTATGCTTTCTCCAAGTCCAAAAGGCACAATGCAGCTCCTTCTGACCTTCTCTGTACTTCTCCATCAACACTATCAGAGCAAACATTGCGCTTGTAGTGCTCTTTCTCAGCATGAAACCATACTGCTGTTCACTAATCATCACCTACAGTACTGTGCAAAAGTTTTAGGCAGGTGTGAAAAAATGCTGTAAACAAAGAATGCTTTCAGAAATATAAATACTGCATTTCTGCAGTAGTTTCCCAGCAATCCAGTAGCTCTTCAGCACTTCATAGTGCACGTCCACCTTGCTCCCTCTTTAGCTTCCACCACTTGATCCTTGACTCTGCCCTCACTTTCCTCCTTTTCCTGGCCTCCAAGGTCATCCTACAGGCCACCATTCTCAACACTCTCCCCTGTCACTACTTTGCAGTCTCTAATCTTCTTCAGACTGTCCCTAATGCAAAGGATATAATCAACCTGAGTGCATCTTCCTCCACTCTCTTCCTTCTTCTTAAACTAAGTAGTAACAACAGACATTTCCATCCTTTTCGCAAAATCTACAACCATCTGACCTGACATTCCTTTCCTTGACACCATACCTACCCATAACTTACTCTGTTCCCATCACCAACATATCCATTAAAGTCATCACTCTCTTATCCCTTGGTACACTCTCTATCACTTCATCTAACTTACTCTAGAATTTATCTTTACACCAACTTGTGGGGCATAAGCACTAACAACATTCATTATCATGCCTCAAAGTTCCAGCTTCACCCTATCTGACACTGCTGTCATTGTTAACCCGGGGCCACGACGATCAGGTATGGAAGCTTGTTTTGATGTCCACATATTGATTTGGCAAATGTTTTACACCAGATGCCCTTCCTGACATAACCCTCCCCATTTATCTAGGCTTGGAACTGGCATGAAGAAACACACTGGCTTGTGCATCCCTAGTGGCTGGGTTAGCTTATTAAAGTGGTTACCACTTTAAATACAACCTTGAATGTATTTCCAACATTCAATAAAGTAAAGTATACAAGTATAATTTTCATTTAAAATTACTTTAAAAACTTCCTTTTCTATCATTATTCAGCAAATGTAAACCCGTAAATGTTTACTGTATTTACACTAAATATTTATTAAATAATGTATATATATATATTTATGCAGAAACATGTGTCTTTGTTAAGTGAGTGTGCCAAATCCTCATTGTTACAGATTTATACTCAGTCTCAACTTAATTACATTTCTGGGTATAAATTGAATAATAAACATAAATGATAAATAAATAATCTTTTCATTGCTTTTATCATATTATGCCCTCTTAAACAGAAAAAAAAGATGATATATTCAGTCAATAACCACATTTTCAATACTTAATCTATTCATCCTTCATCATCCTTCAATGAAATAATAACAAAAAAAAAACAGTAAATGTGACAAAGTGGGGGTCTAAAGTTTAGGGAGTCTCCCCCACACTTACTCATGTCTGTCTTTTGGTGACTTTATCTCTTTGCCTCTGTTCACTATGTCTGTCTGGATTTAAAGAATCACAAGATAACTTGCTCATAAGAAAATGTCAACTGTCAATCAAATGAAACTTATTAACTCTGTGTGGACCAGGTGTGGGTGACATCCTCAGTAGAAACTGAAGGACAGGAGCGCCATGTGTCTCTTCTTTTCATCTTCACGGCAGTCAAATGACAATTTGTCACTCATATCTAGAGATTAAAGCTGAACTGTCTGCTGTTTTCAGAGGCAGAGAGAGTGAGAGAGAGAGAGAGAGAGAGAGAGAGAGAGAGAGAGAGAGAGAGTGTGTGTGTGTGTGTAAAGGAGGCAGCGAGAGAAAGAGAGGCAGGAATACAGTGAAAGAAAGCGACAAAGAGAAAGAGAGAGTGTGTATGTGTGTGTGAGAGAGACAGAGAAACAGAAATAATCAGATGCATAACTCTAAAGTAAAGTAATAATTAAACCTCTTAACTCTAAAGATAACAACAACGTTTAATGTGTGTCCATGGTTGGATTTCTTTTTTGTTATTTCAAAAGAAGTCACAATTATTTTCTGGAACATATATAGGAAATGCCTTTCCCTGATACCAAATTAATAATGAGTACAGATATCAGAACTTTCAGAAGTAATTAGGTGATGGAAAACAAGGTAGGCCTAATTTGGCATTTGCCTTCTTCTGCATTTTGTTTGTCTGCTGAGGACCCCCGTCACACACTTTTAAGGCAGTAGGAGTAAAATAAATGCATGCCTGCAGCTAGGCAGAACACAGAAACAGCAGAAATGCCTCGCAGCTGCCACTTCCTGTATGTATAAATGGCCTTGCAGGATAGAGATGCCTGCTCTGTAGCCTGTGGGAGTTTTGCTGATGCCCAAATACAATACGGGGTCACATTAGCTAAAAAATATACAGAGGGGTCACTTATAATGCCAGGAGGATCCACACAAGCCCTGTTCTTGATCTTTCTCCCTCATTCTTTCTCCCGGTCTCTCTTTCTCCCTCTCTCCTTTCTCACTATCCTGATTTTGTCTTGCCGTGCTGCCTGGCTTGCTCCTAGTTGTCTCCCCAGCTGCCTCTCATAACCTGTGAATCCAGCAGCCCATATTTATTTCTACAGCAGTGGCAGGCAGCGTCTGACTGGCCATGAGAACAGACGTACAGACTGTCAGGAGGGATTGGTGCAGTCGTGTCTCACCCAATCTGCAGTCTCTTGCAATGGGCCAGGGGATGGCTGGGTGACAGAGGGAGTGAGGCAGGCCTGACGCCTGATGCAGCGGGAGGTGCATGTCATCCTGAGCAGCAATGCATCAGTGAATTCAGCTCACCTCTCTCTGTCTCCTGCAGACTAGACTGGCAATCTTGAGCCCCCTGAGAAAAGCTCACGAAGTAACACATAATAATACATAAGAATGTTAAACCTCTTAAAAAGAATACTCCAGACAATTTTTACATAAAAGCTGAAAGCCCATTAATAATACTTAATAATAAGTTTTCTTAAATTCTTTTCTAACCCCAGAGTATGCCTTATGTCCCCTATAGCCTAATAAGAAATTACTTTGCATTGTTTTCCATGTAAACGTTAAGTTTTTTGTTGTAAGGTGTCAAAATGGTCAAAACATCTCCAATGCCAGATTCCAGGGTCCCTGTTTAGATCTGACCCCCTGAATCATTCAACCCCTATGGCCTGGAGTTCAGAAAGGGGGGCTTTCATAGAAACACTCAGGAATGTGTGTAAAGGCAGTAAAAATAAGGGGTTTGTAAAATATGGAATATAAAATTTCAGGTTTGTCCTTGTAAACCAACACTTTTATATTCAGCTCTAATTATTTAAAGAATTTCAAAGGCTTCTTTTAGATGTTATGAAAGGCTATGAAAGAAAACCTCTCATAGGATTGGCATAGAGTTGCACTCAACACACACACACACACACACACACACACACACACACACACACACACACACACACACACACACACACACACACACACACACAAATTAAGAGTGTAATTTCATTACAAATTAAAAAAAAATGCCGATTTTTTTTTAGTATTATTTTTTACAGTGTAGAGTGATGAGGACCACTCTTATATGGCAACTTTAAATCTCTTTATGTCTTATTGGATTATTGGAGTAGGTCATTACAATTTTTCAGTTGGTTTCTTTTGAAATGGGAAATGTTTAATGCATTGCATTTTTACTAATTTGTTTTGCATCACTGACCTTTTAATAAAGGAAGGCATAGGAAATGTATTAAAATTAAGATAGAAAAATGATAGTAATTAATGTAAAACAGTGTTATACTAGGTTGTTCGTAATGAAATAAAATTATTAGTTTTGATTAAATGTTTGACTTTAATATATCACAAATATATTACAGTCTTATTTAATTTCCTTTTATTACTTAAGTGAGTTCCTGGCCAGTGTTAGTATGTTTGTCACTGGGAAAAGGTGCGGCACATTAGGTTGCAGGCTGGAGCCATCTAGAAGCTCCAGACTAATGGCTCATGTCCCAATGTGGGGCAAAAATCTTGCCCTGTCTGAGAAAATAAGAACATTGTTTGGCAAACTGCTGCTGCTTCTCTCTCACAACAAGCATACACACATACACACACACACACACACACACCACATGTAAATGAACCATTGGGGTTGGGGGTATATAGTGTAAAGATGGCAATTTTGTGACATTTCTTGTTGTTTGCTTCTTTTTTAAGATACAACATTAGCATGTCCAGGGCCAAAAGCCTGGAGAGACAACTGGATATATATATATATATATATATATATATATATATATATATATATATATATATATATATAAAAATATTAGAGAGAGAGAGAGAGAGATTTAAGAAACTGTAGGTCAGTGAAAAAACACTTTCTTCATCCTTATTGCTTGCCAGCAGAAAGCTGAGGGTCATGCTAGAGGGCACAGGACAAACTCAGCAGTCCTAGGTGTGCAAGTCTTGCCAGCAGCGCTCACTTAAGACTCTTAATTACTCTGCAGATTTTATTTAAGCAGCACTGTCTCCTCATAGAGAAATAGCACAAGAGCGGTGAGCATTATACATAGTCTTTTGAAAGTCAGATAATTTTTGCTTGAATTATGCAATGGCCATACCAGTTGTCTTTGTGACTTAGAAAATTCTTGGAGAACGTGTGAGTCGTTCTTCTTGCAGATGCCCTGCTAGAATAATTACTACTTTTTGTGCATTTTACACTAGCACACACACAAACTATAGAAAGCAAGCAATCACACCCACACACCTACATTACATACTAACTGTTTTCTTAATTAAAGAATATATGGGATCGATGCTTACATTCTATGTAACTATTATTTATAGAATGTATCTAGGGTAGAAATATTTCAGTGATGTATAATATCAATATTGGAAAAAAAACCTCACATCAGATTTGCTCTTTTTAATTTTTACGAAAATGTTTAGATGTCTACAGTTTCATAATGTTAACTGAAAAAAAACGTCTTGCATTACCTTCAATTAGTACAAATTTTAAGTTTACAAAATTTAAGTCTGAGCCATATCATTAAAACCTAAAAAACCAGGCAATTTGAAAAATAAATAATTGTTTTTGTATATTTAAATGTTTACATTGATAATATATCTATATTGAGCTTATAACTGAATGGCTTGTACATATTTCAGTTAACTCTCAGTTTAGTTGATCTTCGCATCAATCTTTTGTATATGTGAAATTAAAGACAATTCCAAATACTATATTCAAATATATTCTAAACAGGATTCTACATACTTGAGCCTATACTTGAATGCTACAAACTGTCAACACACAATTTTGCTCGGTCTAAGATTTTAAAGACCCTGCTGTAATATCCGTTATATGTATGTTATGTGATAATGTTTGGGTATAGTGTTAATAGTGTTGGTCAAATACTAATGTCTATACAAAGACACACACAAACGCACACACACACACACAAACACACAAATATATGTATATACATATATTTTTGCACCTTTACCTTTTTCAAATATGTCCGGAAAAAGTTACAATACATGCAATAACACACAAACATATCTCACGTAACTCTTCATTTGCCAGATGTGCTTGATCAGACTCCACAGTCGACTCCTCGCCAGCCTTTCATGCAGCAGGGGGCACTGTGGGTCTTCAATCTCTTTCTACAACCACTCTTCACAGAAAGGCCTTTTTCCATTCCGTTCCTTTTCTTTTTCTTTTCTTTTTTGTCCAGTCCTTTTTTTACATACAAAAAAAAACCCTAAAATGCAATGCCAAGCTGTTGTGTGGCCCCACAACCTCCGTTTAAATCAAGAATTAATGAGAGAAACAAGTCACAAAAGGAGCAGGGAAATGCCTATCATCAATTTGCCTCTGACAAAAGTACAGTAATGGAAATATGATTAAATATAACATTTCTGTCAAGCCTGTTTATGCTCTTTCAGATTAGCACAGGGGATGATGATGTACTGGCATGCAATCTGTAGTGGACTCCAAGCGATGGGACCAGCAACATGCTACCCAGGGAGGATCTGTAGAGAGTAGATCAGGTTAATGACCTCAAATGCAATCAGTCATACTGTGATTATTTTCGTGTAATTGCCTCTGCAATATATTTTCTAAATCTCAGAATTATGCACTGTTATTTGTTTATTTATTTATTTGTATTATTTATTTTGATGCAAAAATTGCATTTCTCTTCTATCTGCCTAATTTGAATGTCTTCATTAGGGTTTATGACAAACAGGAACAGGAAAACGCTGCTTTTGGGACATGATAAAATTGACTGAATATAGTTTTTCTATGCATTTTATTCTGTTAAAAGAAGCACTCTGTAGAAAGAGAGAGAGGAGAGTGAGAGAAAAAGAGCGAGAGAGAAACCCAAGAGAGAGAGAAAAAGAGAGAGAAGATGATCTAGGTGACAAGTCCACACTTTCCCTGCTGAGATGATCTATATGAGTTCAACTTTATTGTAATTTTAGCTGTGGGACAGCTGAGGCTCATGTGATGAACATACACACACGCACACACACACACACACACACACACACACACACACACACACACACACACACACACACAGGCAGAGAGATAGACAATTAGAGATAGAGATAATATAGAAGTCTATTCAAGACACACCTGTTGATTCATAATCAGCACATCTAAATATGTGAATTGTATTTTGCCCCTTCTCAAAATAAAAATAACTGCGTCTTTAACAAAAAACCCAGTAGTGGCACAATTTTTAATTTTTTATTTTCATTACATATAGTGATTGCTTAGGACCATTCAACCCCAAAATGTGTGTAATAGGGAAAGCATTCCTTTACACTGAGAAAACAATGGAACTTACACAAATACCTTATGATTTATAAAAATTAATATTTTTTTAGATAACTATATAATTAGCTATATCAATTATTTCTTACCTAAATTCTTACCTAAGAAATAATTAGTTAAATAAGATATCCAATGCAAAGTTCACAAATAAAGCTGCTGTGTTTTGATCACTAAGTCCAGGGTGTCCAAGAGACACAGTAATGAGCACTAGGCCTACTATCTACTTCTGCATGCTAACGAATCCTCTGCAGATTAATCATGTGATTGGTTGCTTCTTCATGAAAGCAGATTTACATTAAGACATTAGACTGATTATTCTCCAGAAGTCCGAATCCTTCCCCAGAGCGATCCCACCAGCATGTTGCCAATTTCATTTCTGGGCAGCCACCAGAATCGCAGTGAATTGGCTGCAGTGGAGTCTTGTGGCTCATGCACTGTTCTTCCGCGCTGTGTTTTCCTCGGGCGATTCCAGTCTGAAAGATGAGCCTGCAGGTGATGATGAGCTGCTGAAATAGGCCTGTAATGAATAATCACGCACTATATGTTTCCAGCAAGACAGGGCACCATTAGCACTCTGTGTCTCTGTGAGAGAAATCGATTTGTGCACCTCGTACACCAAACACACTCATGCGCTTTTACAGTTTCACTTCAGACAAGCTGAGGCCTTGCACACTCCTCAGATGTTGCACAAAAACTAGGGATGGCCATTGCCTCTGCATTTCTTGCAAATACCAAGCTTGTATCTAGTGTTCAGGATTGAAGTTCACAAAACTGTTGTTAATAAACCAGTAGTATACATAGCTACATCCAAATGATCGTTAAAAACAGGCTATAATAGTTGCTGGCTTATGATCCCCAATGAGACAATAAGCATGCTTTCTGAAAGTTAGATTGGCTCTAAGCTCATGTTATTAAATTTAGATCAACCCAAACAATACTTTAAAACATTTTCCCTCATCTTTGCTAAAGCACATCCAATTTTGGCTTGTCATTTTAAAAAGGTCTCTATTATAGCATTTAAAGGTAGTGTATTACCAATGTTGGAGTATCTTAGAAGTCTGCAGATGCTGATACCCAATACTATGCTTTCCCTCATTTTTAAACAGCTAAACTGTCAAATATTATGTGTGTCTGGATACGCTTTGTATGCACTCACATAGCTGACAGGATGAAAGCACCATCCTTCATATTTGGTTTAATTAACCTTTTTCCCGATACTTTCAAATAGTGAATGGTATGGATGATAATTTTCCCCCAACCAAGCTCAGATGAGTTTGATCTCAGAGTGGTATGTATAATAAAATGTGTGTGTATGTGTGTGTGTGTGTGTGTGTGTGTGTGTGTGTGTGTGTGTGTGTGTGT
The DNA here is from genome assembly GCA_017165825.1 of Hepsetus odoe. Taxonomy (NCBI): domain Eukaryota; kingdom Metazoa; phylum Chordata; class Actinopteri; order Characiformes; family Hepsetidae; genus Hepsetus; species Hepsetus odoe. The sequence continues at coordinate 11,011,951 of CM029389.1, forward strand.
GTGTGTGTGTGTGTACACATGCCAGTCTGTGTGCACCCGCGCCCAATCTGTCCCTTCTTCTCCAGCTGTTATCATCATGACAAGGGCCCCTCACTCATCTCTCTTCCTCTCTTTCCTCTCTTTCGACTCCTAATTAAGCTGATCAGCTGCTGCTACCCTGACATTTAAAGGCCTCATTTGCTTGTCGGAGGAACATGGAGGGACCGGCTACAGCCGTAACAAGAGCTGACAGCATCACAGCATAGGAGCATTTCTTTTACCAATCACATATGAAACATATATATCTTCAGCCGCAGCAGCAGCAAAATTAATGATAACAGAAGATTTGGGATTCATAAATCAGAGTTGTTGTTGTTCAACACTCTTTTTAAGATGGAGTTTTGTAATATGAAAGAAATTCAACTGTATAAGTTATAATGTGATAAAGAATATTTGTAATTTAGTCTGAACAAAAAATTACATTCTGGATGGAGAGAATTACACCTCAGGTGCATTCAACCACAGTGACAACATAGTACCCAGGAAGGATTATGGCAAAATGGGATAGTTTACAGCAGCGATGGGATACCTCAAATTTATATACCTCTTGAATGGGACTCAAGAGATCACTAGGCACTGGATACTGGCCAATATAAGGTGGGTCACTCTTGGCCAGTTGCTAGTTAGCTATATTGTCTTGGTTGAAATCCAGTTTGCATCAATGTTAATTGTTAAATCTATATTTTTTAACAGTATGTTTTGCACTTCTTTGTGTGTATATTTACTTCATCAGCAATTTAGTTTTCTCTATTACAGCAGTATATATATATTTATGCTAGCATACAGCTAGTTACAGTGGACATGTTTTACTTTACTGAGTTATAGTATGTTAATGCAAAACTCATATAAGTGTGCCAAGGTGTAACTCATGAATCATGATGTTTTTGTTTTTCTTTAATTGTTACACTTACGTGGTATACTACACCAACTCAAATCAAAGCTTGTTAAAGCTAATTTTTGGAAAGACACATGTAGTCTCTGACCAGAGAATGGGAACAGGCCTGTCAGGCTTAGGCAAAAGTTAATAAAGGGTATCAATTGAATAGTGTATGTGTGTGAGTGATGTGATGCTATTGTGCATCTGTGTTGTGCCTTTCTCTCTCTCTCTCTCTCTCTCTCTCTCTCTCTCTCTCTCTCTCTCTCTCTCTCTCTCTCTCTCTCTCTCTCTCTCTTTCCCCCAGAATGTATTTATCTTCAGATAACTTTGTCAGATTGTCAACCAAACTCTCCGGTGGGAGCTCAGCCCGAAGCCCATTAAGAGGAATTAACTCGGGGCCTGGCTGGCCACAGACAGCCAATACCATTCCCCAAGCATCACTATGACAATGTTTACTGGGCTCTTGTTACTGCCCCATAGCCGGCCAGCAGCGACTAATCGCATTTTCGACCGTAGCCAACAGACTTTGTTTCGCTGATTGCAAAACAAATAAATAAAAAATGAGGATGGAATCACTGTTCCCCAGACCAGATGTACGACAAGTTTAACACATCTGTAATTGTGTTGTGGGTCTTGGCTCAAGAGGAGGGCCGGAGGAAAGCAATGAATATTAAAATAGCTTGGAATAGTGAGTGTCAAAGGAAGAGAGTCGAGTGTGTGGCATTACAATGCTTCTAAGTTTTTATGTGCATCTCTCTCTCTCTCTCTCTCTCTCTCTCTCTCTCCCTCTCTCTCTCTCTCTCTCTCTCTCTCTCTCTCTTGCTTTCTCTTCCTCTCTCAGGGTTAGCCTACAATACTGCTTAGTTGGGTTTGTGTTCCTAAATATTCTCTCTCTCTCTCTCTCTCTCTCTCTCTCTCTCTCTATCTCTCTCTCTCTCTCTCTCTCTCTCTCTCTCTCTCTTTCTCACACACACACACACACACACACACACACACACACACACACACACACACACACACACACACACACACACACAGGATATAGACCATTTGGCTGTGGCTAATGTTGACGTATTTGGTTGTCTGTGTTCCTTTGAAGACCAGCAGCTACAAAGGGCTGCATGGAGAGAATGAACTGAAACAGCACTGTAATACTTGAGAACAGAGAAAAGAGAGTGAATAGAAAGACAGTGAGTGAATGAGGAGCAGAAGGAATTTGGCCTATGCGAATGAGTGCCCCTCTCTTATGTCTGAAACCTTCACAATCAACCACAGCTTCAGACAAAAGATGAGATTCATTAGTCTGACACAGCCAGAAAACATTTTATCCTACTGATGTCCACTAATAAATGTTAGTTTAACTCCTTAAAGGAATACTCTAGTGTTTTCAACCTTATCTCCATCTGTTGCATCTGTATCCTTACCCAGGAAGATCTTACGGACAAGTAATTATTACATTGTCTCCAACTGAAAAAAGAGCAGAAAACCTGTTAACTGAAACACACATACAATAAAAGGCAGCAAACAGCTGCTGGAAATAAGCAGATACGTGTGTAAGTGTGTAAATCACAATCTTACATTCTCACTCTGCTATCTTACAATCTAATGACTTCATGTTATTAAACAAATCATTTCAGTAGTGATTTTCATTATAATAAAATTAAAGACTAAATTGACACTTTTATGACCACACAATTTAAATATGATAAAATTCATTCAGTGCCTCAGTGCATCTCAAATTTCAAATTCAAATTCTTTTAAAAATGTACTGGAGGCTTTACACAATAAACTGACTTTGATTTTTATTTTAAGACATTTCTAGTAATTACAGTTTGATATAATAAAAGTGATTGCTTGAGAATAATTTATTATTATTATCCTATTATTATTATGCCATTTAACAAGTAATGCGGCTGACTTGCCATCTACAGACTGATGCATTCCTGTGCAGACATTCATTATACACCTCTGATAATGTCACATCTGTTGACCTTGCGATGTAGAGAAAGTCAGTAATCACACAGTTGCCCACTGATAGTGGGAACCACAGAGGGACTTCACCTCCCCTTTTTTCTGCCAGTGACACCCTAGTTTAACAGGGTAATATTTAGAGTGCTTTATTGCATTTCATTTAGATCTATCAAAGGGAACGTCCTTCTGTATTCTCTTCTTTCACCCCACACACACACACATGCACGCATGCACGCGCACACACACACACACAAACGGACACACACACACACAGTGTGAGTGAGAGTATGGGAGAAACTATGTGGCATGTTTTTAGGTTACTAAACTAGAACATCAAAGCAAAAATAAAATTTCTGTACGATTTTAGAAATACTAAAGCCCAAAACAGATTCTACATTTTAGAAATACTAAACCCAAGTAATTACTAAAATGTAAAACAGAAAATTCACATTACATAGCTGTGTCTAAATACCAGCTTAGAAGGGAGTAGGGAGAAGTTTTTATCATTTGGGCAGCTGGAAAATCCATTATTCGCTGTTGAGTTCTGTTTGCTCTTCTAGATATACAAGGGATGGAATATCTCTGGGAAAATCTGAAAAATCTGTACAAGGGGGTCCTGTTTCAACTGAGCCCTGGAGTCTGTATCTGTTCCTCTGCTGAAAGCAAGAAATAGACCCCTCCATATCACTGGCTTTTGGCCCAGCGTTTAACTCAATAACATAAAACAGTCTCTGCATAACTGATAATCAGAAACCCTGACCCAGAATACAGCTAATGCATGATCTAAAAAACAGACAGAGGACTTGAAATAGGATAAAACATATTCACATTATTACAATTACTGTGTTAGCATTTGTGGCCATTTTAGGATGTGTCTGTATATCTGCAATATATTAAAAGTGTACAATTACAGAGCGAAAATTCATGTTGTCATGCACGTCTGTGTGACAAACTGCCCAATTAATCTTTGGGTCACTTTCAGGCTGTCCCCATTGTTCTAACACCACCATTGACACTGAGATGGTAGCGGCATGAAATGTATTGTCTTGCTGGTACCTGTATCCTGCACAGTGATGCGCCTCTCGTTGCCAGATTAATTTCACCATCCAAAATAAGCAATTTTAAAGCATCACCTGGTCAGAATATTTTTGTCCTTTATTGGAGGTCTAGGATGTAATAAAACTACTGTTTTGTACACAAACCCCTGTGAGATTTTCATTGAATAAATAGAATTTAAAAGGAAAACAACATTTTTATAAATGTATATTTATTATAAATGTATATATTTACACAGTGTCACACAGTTCGTAGCGTAAGCGTTTTAGGCAGGTGTGGAAAAAATGCTGTAAACAAAGAATGCTTTCAAAAATGGAAGTGTTAATCATTTATTTTCATCAACCAACAAAATGCAGTGAATGTTGCAGAACAAAGAAATCTAAATCAAATCAATATTTGGTGCCCATTACACCCTTTGCCTTCAAACAGCATCAATTCTTCCTTGTACACTTGCACACAGTTTTTGAAGGAACTTTCGGCTGGTAAGTTGTTCCAAACATCTTGGAGAACTAACCATAGATCTTCTGTGGATGAAGCTTCTCACATCCTTATGTCTCTTCATGTAATCCCAGAAACACTCGATGATGTTGAGATCAGGGCTCTGTGGGGCCATAAGGGTGATGCTGCTTTGAAGGCAAAGGTAGCTAACACCAAATATTGATTTATTTGGAATTTTCTTTGTTAGCTCACCATTTGTAAATTGATAAAAATAACAATCATTATTATTATTTATTTCTGAAAGCATTCTTTGTTTACAGCATTTTCCACACCTACTGTTTTGCATTACTGCATTTTACAATAGAGTCAAGCCTCTCTCCTCTCTCTCTCTCTCTCTCTCTCTCTCTCTCTCTCTCTCTCTCTCTCTCTCTCTCTCTCTCTCTCTGTTTATCTATCTATCTCTCTCTCTTTCTCTCTCTTGCCCTAAAGGCTAAAGACACAAACTGAACAAGGGCTTTAAATACAGCCCTATTCATTTAGGTGCTTTTTCCATCTGTTAATTTCCTATTTGAATTATCCACTTAAGAAGAGGAACTACTGATGCTCATCTGGATGTGAGCTTTGTGGAAAACACTGGTGACATCATCACACATTGAATGGGTGCTGTGCCCTTCAGTTCCCAGGGAAAGAAGTATTGATATTTCCTACATTTTACATTATTCTTATTTGTAGTGTCTGCAGGACTGAAGGAAAACATATTTGCATGTAGAGTATGTTAAAAGAATGGGAAATAATTTAAAATGTAGATTAATTTTGAAGAAATTAAGGGTTCAATATTAAAGGCTTAAAAAAAATCATGCTTTTGCTAACCGTTGTTCTATACATAGTGGCAGTGTACCCAAAACTTTTGTCAGTTTATGAATTAATTGTTTTTGAGGCATACTGAACTGTTAGTTTGTTCACTACTACTACTACTACTACTACTACTACTACTACTACTACTACTAATATTAATAATAATAACAATGCATTTACATTTACAGCATTGTAAATGGCTAAACCTATTAACACTGTACCAGGTGTATGTGCTAAATAATAATAATAATAGTACAAACATAATCACTATATAGAAGAAATGCTAACTTCTTTTCACTCAAAATCAACAAAACATCATTAGATTGTGGAGTGTTTAAACTTTTGCATATCAGCCCTTAAACACACACTTGGACCTTTTCTACACACACAGGACCCTTGCCTCCAAATAAAAACACTAGACAAGTAAATCCATCCTCCGCTCAACTAGACTTTATTCCTGTCAAAGCTGTCTGATTGGAGCTTCAATCTTTGTAACAATTTTCTCCTCTCTTTTCTGTCCAAGCGGCTCAGGCTGCCTCTGCTGACAACACTCATATCATTATACTGCTTCATTTGCTACCTATGAGTGGAGCTGACAGAGATGTCTCCTCTATACACCCCCCCACACACATGCAACCCCCCTAACTATATGTATATGTGTGTGTGTGTGTGTGTGTGTGTGTGTGTGTGTGTGTGTGTTTGCAGGGGTGGTTATTTGTGTATTCACTTAATTGTAATCAAGTTTCTTATTAACATTTTTATATTATAATGTATAATACCAAAGAATTTACTTCTGTTTTAAAATCATTGCCTTTACTAAATAATTAGAAAAAACTTATGCTAAATAGAAAATATTCTTAAAATATTGATAATATTTCACATATTTTGAGAACAAAGAGACCTGCAATCAGTCCAGTTCCCTGCAAAAACTAGAGGCCACTGGACCTGTTTGATTGGCTTCTGTTTAGGAATGAGGGAGTGGTTACCACCCCATTTCATTCACCATAGCCCTCCCCACCCTCCAATTTGTCAGGGTCCAGTACTGTTTGTCCCATCTTGCAGGCCAGCGTGATTTCTTCTACCAACTGCGCGTAGCTTAGGCCATGGCCAGACCTGTGCCCGCATTTGCGAGGCTGTTATCTCTAATGAGTCTGCAGATGCGCGTGGAGAGCCCCCTCCAGTGGAAAAGACAGAGGAAGAAGCGTCTGACGGGTTGAAGAGGGAGGATGAGAGATGCTATCGCCGCTTGAGATATCACATCCGGGGGAGGGTAGGATGGCGAAGACTCTCACTTGCAGTCCCCTGTAGTATGTGATTAGAGCAATTACTTGTCAAACCTCTGTCACAGCCAATCAGATCCAGGATGGTTGGCAAGCGAGGGGTGACCCAGACCTGCCTGAGCCGCAGACTGCAGAGCAAGTTCCTCACACACTTTTGCAAGCACACTTACAGACTCACTAATGCATGTCCATACCAGCGCTGTTATACCCACCGATGAACTTAGCACTGATGTTAGATTGCATAGTGCAGAATTTCCTTACTTTTAAGCACCCCAACTCTGCAAATTTTCATGCTTTTCCTTCTTTAACACACCCACTTGTAAGCAGGGAGTTGTTAATTAGCTGATTAGACACAACAGGTGTAATTAATAAAAACACTAAGTCTGCACGAAGAGGCAGAACCAGAGTTGTGAAGTGCTGACATGGTTAAAACCTGTAACATGGAGAGGCCTTTGGACTTTACTGAATTTCTTTTTTCGCCAATGACACAATTTTACACCCATAGAATAACAAAATAATAATACATTGCTGCAGGACTTTGATGATATGAAACATAATAGAGTAGGAAGAAAATTACGGTAATCCTTTTGTTAACAATATACGGTCAAGTGAAAAATTAGGACCTGCATTAAATATTCAGTTCCTGACCAGAAATGTTCCTTATATCGATGTTTAATCTTGTTTTATTTAACTCTGGAAAAGAAAGTGATTTAGTTGCAGGTAAACAACAAGAAATTAACAGCCTGATTTATTCTTTAAACAAGAGATATCAACAAAAATGTTGAGGAAAAAGTCAGGACACCCTCCCCCCCATTTCCACACTTCCACCTTCATGCTTCACAGTTAGTATGAAATTCTTTTCCCCAGAAATACTGTATTTGGTTTCGTAGACATGTCCTCTTTTCTGGTGTTTAAACAATTAAATTTTTAGAATCTGTGTACAAAAAATTTATTATTCCAGAAGTCCTAGTCTTTATCTACGTTCTCTCTGGTAAACTTCAGTCTGGCCTTGATGAGAGAACAACCTCCATGTAAATTAAGGATTATGCAGTGTCTTTCTGATTGTAGAGGCATACTTTTACATCAGCAGTGCCAAGAGCCCGCTGCAGGTCCCATGATGACACTTTAGGGTTTTTAGAGACTTTTTTTTTTAGCATCTTGTGGTCTGCTCTCAGGGTGAACTTGATTGGACAGCCAGACCTGGGCATGCTGGCAGTTGAAGTCCTCCACTTGTAGACTATTTTCTGGACAGTAGAATGGCTAATTTCAAATTCTTTTGAGATCTTTTTAAATCCCTTACCAGACTTGCTGCTACAATCTTCTTTCAGAAGGCATCAGACTGCTATTTTGATCTCGCCATTGTGTTTCCACTGTCAGACACTCACCAAACTAAATAATAGAGGTTTAAATAGAGCAAACCTCAAAATGCTGAGTAACTATCAATTTCTAATCATGTGCACCTGATGTACTACACCTGTGTGTGATTTGAGCCATTTTAGTGGGAATAAGGTGTGTCCTAATTTATTCCTCACCAGAAATCACATTTTTGAATTTTACAGAAGATTTGGAAAGTCTTTCTTCCAGTTTAAAGTGTTATATACAATTGCTTAAGTTGCTCTAGATAAGATTGTGTGCATAAGTGTGGCTTGGCTTCCTACATAGCTTTACATGATCATTACTGTAATCAACTTGGTTTGTCCAAGGGAAGACACAAACACATTCAAACACACAGTGCTCCCAAGAGTAAACTAGCAGCTGTACACCTGATACATCTTTTAGATTGTAGGAAGAAACCAAATTTAATATTTAATTTACAGAAATTAATTCATTTTACAAAAATAGAATTCCAGACAATGTCACTATGTACAGTACACATTATGTGTACAGTGCTTTCTTGCAATAATGTCAAAGTTTTTTTGATGTTTGTATCTCCTAAGTTTAAATTTGTAAGTGAAACTTAAACCTGTCTGATTAATTATTTTACTTCAGATATCCTACTTTATGCAGCACAGCCATTTGTTAGAACTTTTAGAATTGTTGAATGATTGAAATTATTTTCATAACATAACATATTGCATATTTTTGCATAACATAACATAACATATAAATACATTCTATTAATATCAAAGCAAGTGTAACGGGTGGCGGGGTGTGGGGAGGACGCCAACGCTAAGCCAGGAGTTTGGATTATAACTTTTGTGACTGCTGTTACAAAACAGAGCAAGGGCTGCAGTTAAACTGACCAAGAACTGCAGCCTAAACCAAACTTCACCCAGATTGCAAATACCAAAACTCTGCATAGAGTGTAGGCTGAGCCTAGCAGATAGGCAGCGCTCTGTTCGGCCTCATGGGGCTTAAATAGTCAGCCCCAATGAGGGGCTAACTGTACCTTCATGACTCAATTATTGCTCCAATCAGAACAGGCGCCCTCTACCGTGCTTCCCAAAACACACACTCACCTGCCCGTGACAGCAAGTCAGTGAGAATTACTTGAGTAGTAGGAACTGGTAGTGCACATTGTATTGGCAATCTAGTTGTATATATCAGTGGGGTTAACCATTAAAGGTCTATTTGTTACATTTTGACATATTGAATGATTACATGCACTGTTGATGTTTATTGTATTATGAAGTATTTGGCACTATCTCAGTGGTTAGTGTTACCCCTTTGCTCTCATCCATCAAAAATGCTGACCCACTGTCTCCTTCTGTTCTGTCCTGCCTTGATCACTCACTCACCCATTTACTGCGATTAGACTTCTTCAGTGTGGTACCTCTGACAAGGGGAAACCCATAAAACTCTCTCTGTCTCTGCACCTCATTCTGTCTCTCTTTTTCCTTTTCTCTTTCTACCTCTTTCATTTTCTCAAGCATGCACTATGGAGTCTGATGTCCTTTGGCAGTGTGTCATTACACAGAGGAGTGGAAGATGCTGATTTTCCATAGTACAGCTGACAGCTGATTTTGCATAGTACAATGCAACACATCTCTGAGGATTAATATGTTTGTAACCAGGATTAACATGTATATTGGGGTGAGAACACTTTAAGCTTAAAGAACACTCACAGAACCTTGATGTGAACAGATCAAATGCTATTCCGTAACCAGAATGTACAAACCAAAGACCTATGTTTGACCTTTTCTTAAAAGTGGTAATAAAAAATGCATTTATTATTACAAATAAATGTGAACTATACAACATTAGTAGGTAAATAAAGAGAAGCTTTTTTATTTATTTTGTCCTCATTTTGACATGCGTGTCCCAGTAAGGTACATAGATATAGCAAAAAGAAGGTACTTGAAAACAGTGCTGAAATGAGAGTAAATGGTCATTAAAGTAACATTATGATCTTTCTTTGTAAAGGCATTTTGATATTTAGCAATGACATTAACTCTGACATCCTGTTTGTGCTCTTGTGTAACGATGCTGTAATTGCGTTGAAGGGCCCTGTGTATTTGTTGATCCTTTTATGTGCTTTTTTTTCTCTTGAGAATGAACACTAAAATGAGGAGAAACTGATTTGCAATCTGAAAGCCTCCATCAACTCTCACATTGCTGCGGGCCTTTTTCCCCATCTATCGTGAAACTCTCATCATCCCTGCTTCTCCTGCTCTATTGATATGTGTGTTTTTTCATATTTTTCTTTTCATTCATTTGCAAACTGGAAATGACAACTGGATTATGGCAGAAGACAACAAAAAGACGGATTCTAGGAAAAAATCCACTCTTGTATTGCCCTTCATCAAAGTTGGAACTATATTGTTTCTGAAGTCGGCCTAGCTGTCTGGCGGATAATGCCATCCTCAATATTATTTCTGGCCGGCATGAGTCCTTCTTAGGGCACAACTGTGACTCTTTCATTTTCAGTGTCATAATGCGATAGTGGAGCCTCCCCCCTGCAAGGCATGGCCGCCATTGCAAAAACGAATAGCACCATGTTATCTCAAATGCATCTCTCCTTTGTCCACTGGTAGAGATGACCAGCCAGCTCACCAGCCAAAGGCTTCAGAGACGGGGAGGACACTCTATCTGTCAGGCCTACACTCCACTCATCTGCACAGTCAAGGAATGAATCACAGCTGGGAAGAAAACGCAGAGTTCAAATCTGTTGCAACAATCCCCTGAACTAAAATAACACAGGTGCATTGTCATAAGCGTTATCATGTTTGATTTTGTAGTTTTTCATGTGAAAAACAAAAGTACAATATATAATATTAGGTTAAAAACCAATGCTCAGATATTAAAATGCAAAAAGCATGCCATGATTTGCAACATTGAGATTATTCAGCACATTCCATATCCATATATGGAACAACAGATGACATCCTTCGTTTTTAGAGTTGATTAGAATTTATACAGGCTGAAAAACACTTATGCATTTCAGTTGTACTTAGTTTGACATGTCCTCTTACTTTGGTGAAACATCATATGGGTTTTCAGGAGGGCTGCATTGACAGAGGATCACACATACTGTATTTTAGAAGACATTAGATTATTGGCTAGCAATTTACCTTGAAATTCACAGATGATTTTTTTTTGTCAGGTAAAGCACATTCTTATATACATGAGTTTGTCTCAATGCATCACTTTAAACTTAGATGTCTTCTGTACAAGGACCATTGGCCTTAGTATGCTGTTCTGCACTTAGATTGATTTGTACATGAAAAAATGTACTGAAAAAGGAAAAATGTTTTAATTAAAATTGTATTAAAAATAAGCTGCCATTCTGTTTTAAAACCTCTTTATATCAGCTCCAGAAATAATATAAACATTTTGGAACTCTTAGCATTTACAGAGAAACAGAGACACTAAATGTCCATGCTTCAAATAAGTCTACAGCCCTAAATACAGAATTAACCTAAAGTAAATTCACTTCTTTAGTATTTAACCATGTTGAGGTATGCAATCATCTATGTTTTATTGTTGTTTTCACTTTGAAGATGTACATTTGACAGGATTTCAGGCTTCTGCATGAATATGTAAGCATGTTAGTGAGTCTGTGTGTCTATGTATGCAATCAATGCTGGTAGAAAGGACAGAGAGGATTATGTGAGCTGTGATAGTGCAATGTATTACAATGATAGAAAATGTTATAATCGAGTGCAGAATAGTAGTCAAATGCAACTATCATTCAAATACGTTAATTAATGTCTTAAGTGAGAGAGTGAATGGCATTAAGTAGCCTTGTTATAGGGTAAGAGGCTGTTTCTGCATTGATTTTATCTCTTGAGAGAGAGAGAGAGAGAGAGAGAGAGAGAGAGAGAGAGAGAGAGAGAGAGAGAGAGAGCCATAGATTTATTTTTGTAAGGAAAGTCTTAAAAAGGCCTTAAGCAGAGTTTGGGACTCTGAAGAACAAGAGCAACTTTATCAGTCTTCTAAAGCTAATTGCTCAGATGGCATAGGATGAGAGACGGGATATGTGCCCTGAAGTCTGAAGTGTAGCAGGATTCTACAAACTGAGAGCATTAAAGGACTGGGCATGCAAGCAGTGTTGGTGCTCAGATGAAGGGGGCCACCAGCCACCCAATAGCCACTGTCATGTCCTATAACAGTATTCAGATTGCTTAGACTATCTCTGCTGATAATCACCAGCCCAGGGGCCAGCAGAGGCCTGCACAGGGTAATTGGAGGTTCAACTCACTTACAGCAGTACACCTTACTCACCTTAAATAAATGCCAATTACAGGATAGAAATAATATTTGATCTTTTTAATTTTCCTACACCCCTGAATGCATTTTACCTTGGGCTCTGTCTGGGTCAGTGGCTAGTATGTCAGCCCTCAGCACTGTTGTGTGCATGTCCACATGCACATAACTGCTCATGGAACCTAACAAAACATTGATGACAAATTCATTTGCTGAACAGCATGTATTCGTTTGGCAGCTACTACTTTTCACCCGAAGACCATTTACATGATTTTCCCTTTTTCCCAAGTGTGGCTGACAAACCAAGACATGTTTTGAGTCTGAGAGTTGTTCTGTAGTTGTGTGCCAGAGCTTCAAGGCTAATATTGCTTACAGGGAGTGAAAGCCAATGTGAACTCTAAAGCAGTACACCATGCCTCCAACTTTATACTTCTATGTTATGTGTAGTTTATCCTATTCAAAGGATAAACTAGAAGGCTTTCAAGGGGATCCTTAAAAGCCTTCTAGTTTTTACTTTTGTTCATTTCAATGAACAGAACCTGCAAGTACTGCAGTAATACTCCTACTTCAATAATAAAGCTTTGTTTGGAAACAACAGGGCACTAAATTCTAAGACATTGATCCAGTTTCACTGTGTAAAGACTGTCAGACTGTCTGCTCCTTTGTATATCTAAAGTGTACCTTTACATCTTTTTTAAGAGTATTACAATCACATGAAGGCATAGACATAATATTTAAATGCAATAATTATGTTCATAATAGTTGTTTTAATTCTTTTTAAATGATTGCTGCATGTTTAATCAGTTATTTCCTGGACATTTCTTCATCTCCAAGTCCCATCTCATTTTTCTGAGCTAACCAATCCCTTAAGAGTCGCTTAGAAATCATTACGATCCACTATTATTTTGGTCAACTTAGAATTTTGGCAAATTAGTTTATTTATTTTGAATAGAGGTTTAACTCTATAAAAAGTTCCACTCTGAACTTTTGCTGGGCTTGGGATTGTTTTCCTATGAGTAGTGGTGGCTGTAGTTCTGTCAAACTTCACATATGATGACTCGATGCACTGTGTTTCATCAGAATTTACACTTTGGCTCTGAAAGTAGTTTTTATTAATTAATTGAATAAATTTTTCAAAGAATTTGCTAAAATGATTAGTCATTTTATTTTAGTCTAAAGCACTACTAATATTATATATTTTTTCTATTTAAAATAAATCATGATGTACTTTTTAAAATCTGTTGTAGATATATGTGATGGTTTGTGGTGCTCTGCCCTGACTGGGCACACTTGGCTATTGTTAGGACATCAGGTGTGCCTCATTGGCTCAAGGGTATAAAGATCCCAATGAGTCAGAACAGAGCGTCAGCCATTATCCAGTGAAAACTTTTTGACACATCTTAATACAGTAGAGGAAATATATCAGGAATTTTAGTTATTAAGATTAAAGAGAGTAAAATCATACAAAATATATTTTCACTGTATTGTTTTAATGACTAGGCCAGCTCAGGCAAAACAAGTCACTTGAAAATAGCTGGATTTTCCAATAGTACGTGTTAAACATTATCCATATTAGTAACCTTTAACTACTAATAGAAATATGTATACATTTATATATTTATAACCTGTAAATGTGATTGTCACAATATCATGGTGTTTTGATAATGAGTGGAAAAATGCTGTAATTCAGCAAATTTAGGATGGAGGGTTCCATTATTTCCTCCCTGACCTGCAAGTATGCATCATTAGTTCCATTCTTCTTCACAGCCCATCTCCCCCCTCAAAAAGAAAAAAAAAACATCATTGCAATTAATCCCTCTTGCTTGATGGAGCATCCCCTTCTCCTGTCCTAGCATTCATTTAGCCAATACACACCCCCCCCACCACCACCATTATTATTATCCTTATATTGACCCATCTCTTACCCCAGTCTCCCCCTTTGGTGACCTAATTGTTTAGGGTCTAAGCTGCCCTTGCATTCCCCCAATTCAGATGCCGTCTTCATGACAGCTCTCTTCTCCTCCCATCTCTGAGACAGGGCCAATTCTGGGGTAAAAAAAGGCCAGTAGAATCTGATTACCCAAACTTGCTCTTTCCCCTTTCAGATTTGCCCCTAGACCTGAGCTGCTAAGAGCTTTCCAAAACATCCTCTGTCCTGCCAGAGGACACAGACCAGTTAGATTTGACTTACCTTTGTTGACAGAGAAGGTTAAGTGTTTCTTTGTAAGGCCATTAACTCAAGCCTCAGGTATAGAAAGCATCACATCAAATGATAAAAAATTTACCTAGTCTTCTTGCAAAATACCACTAGGCTATTGTAGTAATAAACTTGTTTCAGAAGTTATACCATTTACTTTGTATCTGTAATGGCAAGTAACCTTTTTCTGGACTTCATTAGCGTTAAAGACCCTAAATGTTTAACCTTTTACAGTGCCCATGGACCAAAATAGAAAAAAAATGTATCCTCTGTTACATCTGCTCTAAACATACCTACAAGTGTACCAAGTACAACTGATAGATAGATGGATAGATAGATAGATGGATAGATAGATAGATAGATAGATAGATAGATAGATAGATAGATAGATAGATAGATAGATAGATAGATAGATACCTTTTCTCTTCTTCACACAAACATAAATACTCTCAATCTTGTCCTACTGTGTGGAGCAATGAGGGTTGTGGAGAAGGGAGAAGGACAGATGGCAGGATAATTAGTGGAAGGAGGAGAGGAGACCTTGTGAAGAGAGGAAATAAAAGAGTGAAGGAAAGGGTCATGGACACCATGGGTAAGAAGTGTACAGCTAGCATTGCATGCAGTTAAAGATTGGCCACTGCCAAATGTTGACTGTTGATTGCAAACTAAATTGAGTGCCATGGTGTGAAGCATTGCAGGGGTGAAGGGCTTTAAATGGTTTGTTAAAAATATTCTACTGAATAGAGTACATTTCTACCATTATAGAGTCCGGATACTGTTGGGCCTTTGATTTGACTAAATAGATAAAAGCAAAGGATGTCTATCACATGTAATTACTGGATAATTCATCTTTATGATGTTCACAAACATTACTGAAATTTTGCAGGCTTTATGCTTATGGCTCTCTGAAAAGTATTGCTATAGTGACATGGCATTGGTAGGAGCTACCTGTACAAAATTAACAAAGTCTATCTCTCTCTTATGCCTTGTTTAAAGATACTTCTTTATGATTTGATTTTTTATGATCTAATACTTTATGGATCTTTTTACAGTGTATATTGCATGAGAGCCAGTCAAACTAATTGCGCTCTCACCATAGTTTGTGGTTAGTCAGTGAAATTTGTGGTTAGTCAGTTTTCAGTGAGCGCTAACAATAACATGACAGACTCACCAAAAGCAACAATGGAGGTTTACTTCAAGATTCAGTAAAATAACATAGTATCATTGTTACATAATAACACTTTGCAGCTTGTGGAAACTAGCCAGGATGATGTACAGCCTCCAAACATGGGGCTTGGTTTTAGTCAATTTTACAATGCAAATGCGTATTCCTTTTTAAAGATTTTTTTCAATCTATGCTCTCCCTTATACTAAGAAAAACAGAAAACAGAAAATTTGTAGAACAGCATACTGCGCGATGCAATTTAACAAACACCTTCATTCATTCTAAAGATCTTACAGTCTACAAGATTGCCATTGTTTTATTATTTTAGTTTTGGTCCATGTTACTCCCAGATTCTTTCCCTATGGACTGTAAAAATGACACCAAGTTAGGCCAACAAATAAATAACCCTTTTCTATAATACCACTGCTATGACAGGTCAGCTCCCAGTATGACTCTGAGCCATATAGAAAGGTGAGTGGGTAACTGGGAAGACATATTCAGAGATGTTTAGAGCATTTGGTTCCTGAAAATACACAATGCTTGCTGACAGATGTTGCTCTACCCACCATTTGTCTTCCATTGCCAGTCAGAGAAAGAAGAAACATTGGAGTGGGCATTTGGCTGAGTGCTTTGTTGATAGTGGTTGACTGTTTTTAGACTCACCATTCTTCCCGAGTGACAGATTAACGGCCATCCCCTTGGTACCATTATGACACACTTTCAGCATCAAGGACAATTCAAAGGGCAACAGAGCAAAAATATAGAATGTAATATGTTTGCCTTACCTTTGGGAATGAATCAACTCTTGCAAGGATTGCGTGAGTTAGTCCTGGAGGAAAAAGCATGCCAGAGCACTCATCGGAAACAACTTTTACTTGAGCTAAATTCAATCTTCATTATGCAATTGTGGGCCCTCTTTTTTCACAATATTAAAATGTAGCTAATTAAACTGAGTAATATTGTTTAGACTGTACGTGTGTGTTTTGACTTTCATTTGTCTGAAAGTCAAGCACCAAAAAAGGAACTTGAGACTCAACATAGTTTAATGCTTTTTATCAGTTTGGTCTACTTCGTTTCCCTGAAAATGTGTGCACTCACTCAGCATGTTGTTGTTAAAATTCTTTAGATACCAAAATATAGCTTGATGCAAAACAGTTACTGATACATTTTTCTGTACTGAGACACCAAAGACAACATAATTCCAAGACAAAAAATAGATTAGGATTAGTTAACCAGGATAAAGGCCTCCTCACACAAAAAAGGACACAGCCAAATTGGTACCTCATGGACATTACAGGTCAAGATAATCTAACCTAAGTAAATTTAATCTAACCCACCAACAAAGAGAAATGAATATGTCATAATTATATTAATAATTTAAGGGAGTATAAGTGAGAACCATTATATTAGGTGTCTGCACTTGGGTAGAATGACTCTTAATCTCTCCATCACTCAAACCAAAGCTAGCTCTGTAAAAGAATAGGTAGTTGGCTTTCTCCTCCAAGCTGACCAATGACATTGCATTTGCATACATTTGAAAAAAAAGTGGCTTCACAAGTCTCAGTGGATGCATCACAGACTCCTGGCTTGTTAGCATTGTGTGATGAGACAGAGCTAAAAGTATTAATTAAAATAATTAAATGATCCACAAAAAAATTCTAATTTAAGGTCACAATCTGGTTTTCTATTTATAAAATAAATTGGTTGTACAAGTAGGCAAATACCTAAAATGCTAAGTTACCTTCTTTATTGTTAAAGGTGCTCGCTGCAATTTCTCAATAGGGTGTGATTTGAATGGAACATCTATGAAAGCATGAATTTCTGGGCAGAGATTGATTCAGATACTGTAACGGTGGCAGGGTGCGGGAAGGACGTCAATGCAGAGCCAGGAACATAGCTTTATTCTTCATATTACCAAAAACAAGATCCAAGGACAGCAGTTCTGACCAAGACAAGACACAAGGAACTGCAGTCTGACTAAAACAAGTTACCTAGAATTACCAAAACCACCATAAACGTGAGGCTTTGCCTCGTGAATGAACCACGCTCATCAGGGGTTAAATAGCAGCCCCAATGAAGCACACCTGTGCCTTTATGAGCTCAGGTGTGCTCAGTCAGAACAGGGTGCCCTCTACTGTGCCCAAAACAAACCTCTGGGGGGAGGCCAAGAACAATAAACCTACAGTAAACAAGCAGCCCCTTTATGGGGCACATGGCCAGGTCCACAAAACAAAACTAACTTTAACCAAAAGGGGCCCCAGACCAGCTGCCGCCACATCCAGGGCTGCTGGCAGTGGTGAGGGGTATCCCAAAGTCTCAGTCCATTGAGGGACCCTATGGTCATAAGAGCAGCCTCTCCCACTTTTGTCAATGACGATCTCCAGAGGGGCACCAAATTTCTGATAGTTCTTACCAAACCATTTTAACATAGGCATACACTTACTCAGTTCATACTCTTGTCCTGTCCCCTTGCCTGCAAAGCGAAGACTATCCATCTCCTGCTTGGATGTCAGACAAATGATCTTGTCCCTTTCTGCCCTGTGGCTCTCTGCCCCATGTACCTGCAGGATTAATCTCATGGTGTCCAGGTTCTCAGAAAAATAGTGACTTCTTAGCTTCCTTTCCATATTCAAACATGCAAAATGGTGCGCAAACTGCCCTCCTCGACCATGCTCTTTGGGAGGGTCCGCTGTAACCTTATGTAGCACTTCTCTAGTGTTGCCCTGTGATGTCCCATATCGTACACCGCTACCATCAATCACAATGAAGCCGAACTTGCTGTTAGACAACAATGCTGTGGGAGCCTCGGTGTGAAAGTTATTGCGGAGATAAAGTGAGGTATTGATGGGGTGGAAAGGCTCAAGTTCAATGTTGATTTTCTTCTCTTTGCTCTCCTTATCCATCAGACTGTTCCTCCACTGCTTTGGGTGCTGCTTTGCCAAAGACTGCATGAGCTTCTGTGAGCCCAAGCTCCTGTGCAAAGAGGACGAAGAGGATGCAGACAGAGAGCTAAACACAGAGGATTCTTTAAGGTTCAAAGAAGAAGAGACTTTCACAAGGTTCGAGCTCGGCATCAAACCCCTGTCGTCCTCACTCTCCATGTCTCCCGTCTCAGAATCTGAGGTGCAGAATTTGTCGTTCACTTTCTTGAAGCACACTTCCTTGCTGATGTTATTTTTTGGCTCCTTCTTCCTCCTCTTCTTGACCTTGTTTTTGTCTTTCTGCTGTTTGGAGCTCAGTGTGGCAGAGTCCCTGCTCTTGGTTCCACTGAGAGAAGTTCCACATTGACTCCTCAACCAGTTACCTTGTTCTGAGTCTGCTGAAGTGTGAGGGAAAACATAAGGTAGGGTGTTTATGACCTCCTTGTGGAAAGAGTTCGGCTGGTGTTCTGTTGGGCTCTGAGCACCCTTCTCAAAGTTTTCACATGGCTGCTCAGATTCTGGAAACTTTACTTGCCTCTCCTTTTCCATTAGAAAAATTCCATTAGAACTGCAGCTTGCAGTTCCTTCCTCAGGACCTCTCTCTCTTGCATGAGTTTACTGACCTCTCCTTGAAACTAACCATTGTCTTGAGCTAGAGCCTTCCTTTCCATTTCCATGGTTTCGATTTCACTCTGGCAAAGAGACAAGAGTCCTTTGATCTCCTCAAGTTAAGAAAGCAGATTGGTGATCTTTTCCTTGTGTTTCAGTATTTCATTTGTGGCTGAGGTGATTGCCTGCAAAGCAGAGGCCTTGCTCTCTGTCAGCTGTTGGTTGAGTCTTGTCAGCAACTCCTTCAGTTGAGTGATCTGAATGTTCATGCAGCTGATCTGTTCATCTCTTTAGTGAATGTCCGTGAGAAGTGCACTGTGCTTCATATTGGCCTGTCTGAGCTTTTCTGATTCAGCCCTTAGGTTCTCCTGGGTACTGCCCAAGCTGTCAGAAGTCCTCACAGACTTCCTCGCATTCTAGGTACCCAGCCTGCTTTTCAAGTTCCCTATTTACTTTTGCCAGTTCTTCCTGAAGGGAATGTACCTTAGACTGGTTGCTCTCCTGCAGCTGGTGATTCATGACATGGAGGGAGACATTGTCATCTTCCAATCTCTTACACTTTGCATTCAAAACATCAAGATCCTGGTTCCGTGCACAAATTTCGTGATCCTTGGCGGTGAGCTCAGCCTCCAGACAAGTTAGTGGTACTGGGTTTGGGCGTTGACTCCTTGATGCCACTTTTCACGCTGCGAAGGGCCTTCTTGGTTGACCTCCTTCGTTGCACGGTGCAGGGGGCATTTCCTGCCGGCTTCCTGCTTTCCGTGTCACGGACGGCCTTCTTTGCCAATGTACCGCTCTCCATGTCGCAGGCAGCCTTCTTTGCCATCTTCCCATGTTGCATGATGCAGGGGGCATTTTCGGCCATCTGCCCACATGGAATGGCGCAGGGAGCGTTCACTGCCAACGTCCTGCTTGGAATGACGCAGGGCGCGTTCACCGCCGTCTGCCCGCTGTGATTCACGCAGGGCGTATTAACTGCCGTCTGCCCGCTGTGATTCACACAGGGCGTGTTCACAGCCGTCTGCCCATGTTGATTCACGCAGGGCGCGTTCACTGCCGTCTGCCCGCATTGATTCACGCAGGGTGCGTTCACCGGCATCTGCTTGCTGTTATTCATGCAGGGCGCATTCACCGCCGTCTGCCCGTGTTGAACAGTGCAGGGCACCTCCACTACCAATGTCCCGCTTTGAATGATGCAGGGGAAATTCTCTGCCATCCACCTGCTTTTCGGAGCGGGAGCAGGAAAAGACATGTGGCTTAAAACATCCAGGCACCACTGTGTCTTCGCGGCTAGAGCTTTGCCTTGTGAATGAACCGCAATCTGTTCTGACTCATCGGGGCTTAAATAGCAGCCCCAATGAAGCACACCTGTGCCTTCATGAGCTCAGGTGTGCTCAGTCAGAACAGAGCGCCCTCTACTGTGCCCAAACAAACCTCACCCGTGACAGATACATTGGGCGTGCCAAATTAAAATTAATGCAGTTGTGTCTATGTCAAATCTATTTTTACAATGGTATTCTCATTGCAAAAACTGGTTTGAAATTTTATTATTAGAATGCCTATCACAATGATCTAAATATTTCTTCTTTAATCAAATAAAGGAAAAACTCCAGAACTTCTGCAGTGAGAACAGTGGTGATAATGAAATGAAAATAATGGTAAATAATATATTTACTGGCAACAGTAGCCAACTGACCTACAGAAAAAAAGTTGCAGTGGACATATCCCCACCCTCCTTCTGGCAAAGTACATTGAGGTTGTGATGGTGCAGTGGTCATCACATTTGGCTATAGACCAAGAGGTACAGTCCCAGCTGATATAGCCTCAGTACTGCCCCTGTGCCTTAGAGCAGGACACTTAATCCCAGACGGCTTCAGGGGGGACAGCAACTGATTTCCGCAAGATAACTTTTTTGGCCTAGATCGATGCTCAAATAGGTCTATGTGAAAACAAATAATATAACCACAGGCTAATGACTATATATAACTTGGCTGTAACAAAGCTTTGCAACATATTTGCAACTTTTTTTTTTTGCAACTTTTATATGCATAAAACTCTACCGTTTACTGTATTTCTGTCTAGCATGTGCTTTTTTTGGATTTGCAGTTATTTGTTACCTGCCTGATTGTTTTGTGCACATCATAAAGGCTGGGTGAAGCAAGCTAACGGAGTGTGTATAGAAAGTTGTTTTACCCTGTGAAAGTCTATGTTATGATAAGAACTCTTTAAATCTCTTGAAGATTTCACTACTAGTAGTGCAGTAAAAGAAATCAACATGGCTGGGAAAGTGACTTCAAAATGCCTCTGGGATAAACCTGTATAAGGCTGAGGCTACAAAAAAAATGTAAAGGCTTTAGAGATTTCTATTATTTAGAGCATCATTAAGATGTGGAAGATGTCTGCCACAACATACAGATTGCCTAGATCAAGCCAGCTGTCCAAACTGGATGACCAAGCAAGAAGGTTAATTGGTCAGAGAAGCCTAAGGCAAATTTGAAGGACTTGTCTTAAGCTTTGCACAAAGCTGGCCTGTATGGTGGGGTGTCATAAGAATTCTTTTCTGAAAAAAAGCCACAATCAGTCTTGTTTGCTGTGTTTAAAAACACACCTGGGAGAATCTACTGCCATCAGGACAATGGTCTCTTTCTGTTCTCTTTCAGGTTTCACTCATTGTCTGTGACTTTAAGTGTCCAAGTGATCTGACTTCTCTGTTACTTCTGCTGTTCTAAGTTCTTTGGATTTCTGTGGATTGTTACTGCTGTTCACTGTCATCTACTGTTGGTAGATACCATGCTGCCTGTTGTTGTGACATCTCTGGTTCTTTATGGTATGTCCCTGTTTCCACTTCAGAGCACAAAGCACGATTCATGTTTGGTTGAGTTTGGTGGTGAAGAACTTGACTGTATAGAGTCCTGACCTCCACTTCAAACTCCTATGGAATTAACTAGTTGATGAACTAGAGATTGCGAAGCCAAGCCTTCTTGTTCAATATCAGTGCCTAGATGCTCAACAAGATCTGATAGTCACTCAAGTAAATCTTGTGGAAGTTCTTCCCAAAAGAGAGGAAGCTGTTAAACATACCACGTGGGGACCAACTCCATACTGCCGCTCATAGATTTAGAATGGGATGTCATGAATGTCTCATAGTTGTAATCTTTCCTGATACATTTGTCAATCTGTGAATATACCTGTTACAAATAAAACAAATAACATATTAAGCATTTTAGACATCAGAGGAGTTACGTATGCCATCTAGCCTTATGAACGTGCCCTCCAACATAATTACCACTGCTTTGTCCCTATATGTCATATTTACAGATTTACTCTATAGCCATAATTGTAATTCAAGGGCCAATGGTTGACAATATGGTTTGTCATACAATTTCATACAATTTCAGAATACCTTTAGATATTTCTTCTAATTCATCCCAATTACAAGGTTTTATTTTAAAGAGACAGCGGCATTCACTCATTCAACATTAAGTTCCTGCAGCAATTAACAATTCATTCTCACCTCTGTCTCAAAAATGAATTTTCATCAGCTAAAGGCAGGGATTTGAAGGTGTGTTCAGACCTGGCTTGTGTACCACTGAGAGGTTCTCCAGGCTTAACTGAAGAGTGCTGACAGGCATATTGATGTGCAGCAACAAAAGAAGTGCTGTATGGACTCCAGTCTTCCTCTTATTACAGATCCTGTTCTCTCCTCAATATCCCCATTTTTGAACAAATGCATTCACATACACACTGATGCCTGATCTTGCCCGCTTCTCACTTCTCACAACCAGGAAAAAAAAAATCAATCTGGATCCAATGTCATATCCACCTGCCAGGATTCTTACCCATTTTCCCAAGCACAATGGCCATCCAGTCCTAATGCTGGCCACGGCCTGTGTCTCTGAGGACCCAGTACGATCATTCCTTCGCTCGCTCTCTCTGCCAACCTTTCCTTTAGAAAGAGGATTGCAGTGCACAAATGTTTTGCTTTAATGACAAATTCAGTGCCGAATGAAAGCACCTTTGTTGCCCCCTGAATAGAGGAGGCTTATTTTCAAATCCAAATCAAATTGCATGTTTCTGTATCATTTCATTTTGGATTTACTTAACACTACCTGGGTTTCCCCCACTACTTTCCTCAATGTTCTGGCTTAATGTTCTTAGCTAAGGAGGCCTGCATTAATCATTGGCTTTATATATATTGCGTGACAACTGTAAGTAGTCTACATTTTATATGAATAAATACATATATACCTAAGTGGGCTGCATTGAGAATCTTAAACATTGCACATTAAGTACACAGTTGTTTGGAATGTGCCTCTCCGTGTGCGTTTTCTCATATGAAAAATGAGGATGGCAAGAAAATTTGAAATTCAGATGGCTTTCCTTAGGGACTCCCATTTGCGATGCGTGGATGTAATGTATTTGTTGTCTTTAGCACTTACCACTGCCATTGAACATCATTAGGTAATGTGCAGTCGCTGGTGAAGCAAAAATAACGTGTTTATCATAATTATTTGCTGTTGCTGTCATTTGAGTGCCCCAGACTGGCTCGCATTCGCCTCTCTCTCTCTCACAGACCCATACTGCTCTTCCACTGTCTTCTCCATTCTGCCCAAATATTCCCATTCATCATTGCACTTTTACATACTGGTTTCTGGAGAAGAACATCATTAGTATTGCCTGTTTATAAAGGAGAACAAAATGGCATTTGGGGAACAATAAGACAGCCTGCGGAGAGAAATGTTACAGTCTATCTATGGTCTTTAGCATCATTAACATGGAATAGCTATTAGACTGGTTCTTGCAGAAGTCCAATCACCTTATAGGAGGAAAAACTGTGTCCATACAGAGACTTTGACTGATGTAAACTTGGCTTCTACTTGAGTTACACAATTACTGCAACATTTTAGACCCAAATGAGAGGAAAGTTGATTTAACAAGATGACAGCTACAAAATATCTTTATAGGCCAAGCCAGTTTCCATGTAGTCTTTAATACTAACCTGATCATTAAAAAATGATCAGCATAGGATGTTATCGATAGATACTGTTTTATAATATATTTTAGTTAGTATTAGTATTTGTATTAGTATTTGTATTTGGCTAGTAAGTAAACAACAGTGTAGCTCCTCATTGTAACAGTGTCTGTTTTATAGCTGGGACTCTTTATATATTCAAGAGATTCAAGACCCCCACAACATCCTGTTAATTTTGTCCTAAACAATTAATAGCCAATGACCCATTTACTTCCATTATAAGTGTAAATTATCAACAGAAAAAATGTACAGCTTTTTACAATTTGAACAAGCAGCTGCATTTCATATTGTAAGATAAAATGTGTTCTTATGTCAGCAATAACAAGAACATTATTGTTTTCTCCTGTAAAATCATCACTTTAGAGATTTATTTATATGCACCATGTGCAGCAGATGCAGTTGAGCTTGACAATGCTGAAATATTCATTAAGAGACATGACATCATAGGGAAAAGATCAATACAATCAGTTCAAGTAACTACAATATAAGAAGGAAAAAATTCAAAATTAAAATTAATTGCATTTATTTCCTGCATAATGCTGTTTTAGTCTTCTTTTTTTAGTTCTTAATTTCTTGCAATTTTCAAACTTTAAAATTAATATTACACAAATGTTAACCCAAAAGCATTAAACAATAACCACACCTCATAATCAAATAAGAATTTATCCACAAACAGTGAATTCTAAATCTAATACTATAACAATGTTATGAATGATTCAGATTATGCCCAACTTAATTCACATTATAACAAAAATAAAAATGTTCTTCATC
Source organism: Hepsetus odoe (assembly GCA_017165825.1). Classification (NCBI taxonomy): domain Eukaryota; kingdom Metazoa; phylum Chordata; class Actinopteri; order Characiformes; family Hepsetidae; genus Hepsetus; species Hepsetus odoe. The sequence continues at coordinate 11,036,808 of CM029389.1, forward strand.
AAGCTGCTATCCTTTGACCTCCAGTTTATCTCCTCAGTGCCACTATGCAGCCAATAAGAGTTTGCCTGAAGTAAATCCATTCAAATCAGTCTTCAGCACAGTTCCACTGACAAACACATTTCTAGACATTTATTTATACATATGGGAAATAATATAGGCTAATATCCCTTGCTTACTACACAGAGTCTTCATATTTGCAATATTGGATTATTATTATTGAGGTTAGCAAACTACATACAGGGCAAACCCCAGAGTCTAACACTGCCCTGGAGCAAACTACAAAAAGGCTTATCTCACTATTTTGTTTGCCACACAGACAGTCATGTAGCTGACTCTTAATAATGGAGAAATATATGAGAAATGGCATCCTATTCCCAGTAAAACTACTGTACAAGTGCCTTTGCTGGAAATTAGACTGGACATAAATGCATCACAACAAGAATGCATTTGAAATAAATTACATTGAGTACAACAAAAACAAAAATAAAATTAATAATGCACTTTATACAAATTTTTACACAAGTGTGTACACAATCTACAACACTGATGTTAACATTTAGGACTTCAGCACTTTATTAAGACTTTAAAAAAATATAATGAAACCAAAACTACAAAATATTCCACTTTTCAATTTAATGTTGAAAAAACATGCTAATAAAACTACACATATTCACACACACACTAATCAGCCATAATATTTAAACCACTGACAGGTGGTGTGAAGTTAACTATTTCATTACAAGGTAGCATGTGAAAAGTTAGTTCTTAAAGTCCATGTGTTGGAAACAGCAAAGGTGGGCAAGCATAAAGACCAGAGATATTTTAAGAAGAGTAACAGCTGTTGCAAAACAGCTACACAACTGGGTGATAGAGTGACAGAGTCAAGAACACCCAAGGTAAACTGAAGTACAAGGCTAGTCTGTCAGGTCTTATTCTGCAGAAGAGCTACAGTTACAAATATTGCCAAAAATGTTCATAATGGCTATAATAGAAAGGTGTCTAGTCAAACAGTACAACTACAGGACCTATAATCCTCAAAATGCATAGCTACACACTGAGGAGCTTTGGGTTTAAGATCAAAATAATGAATATGAGATGAGAGATCAGATCTTCTGGTATATTGATTTTTACATGTATGTTTTCATTTATGCATTGTGTATCTGACCACTCTAGTAAGCACAACATTTCTAGTTTGGTTTTCCAGGATTTTACCACACCATCTTTGAGTTGTTTGTTCTGGGGAATTTCTCTCTTCATCTCTCTTCAGCCTAGTGATCAGGGCCTAGGTCTGGTTAAGATCTGATGACTGACTGAGTAAAAATATTTTACCTTATTTCTCTCTCATTGAGTTCCTTTTTATTTTGGCAAATTGAATTCCCCTGATTGATTTGGATGCATTTCTCTGTAGGTTTTTGAATTCATTTTTCTGCTACCATAAAGGTTACTGAACCTGTTCCAGAAGCAGCCATGCAAGCCACGACAATACTTTTACTCAGATCCACAGATGTGACTGTATGTTTCCTTTCATCGCACTTTAACCTTATATAGCAGGAGTCTTAGCTAGCAGGTGGAACTGGATAGGAGAAGGTCTGAAGCAATAAATAACTACAAACAAATATTAGCTTGAACATCAGTTTCTTTATTAATACACCATTTAGAATAGCTTTTGACTGTCATGTTTGCTATGAAAGGCAACTAGTGCCGCTAACCCATGTCTACAGTTGCTGCAAAAGTTAGAAAAACTCCAGTCAATGTTTTGTTAATTATCTAAGGGAATTTAAGTCCTCAGTAAAGGTAAAATGTAAATGAACTGTCTGCAAATTTTAGAGTAAATTTCATTTAAGTTAGACAAATTTGATAAATAAACAGTATGCATTAAAATGGACAGAAGTATACTCTCTGTAAAGCATAAATTGTCTTCACATAGTTGAAGAATAGTTGATTATTTTAATAATTAATATTAATTAACATTATATAATAATATACATATTTATTAATTATATACACATTACTATAGATGTTTATTAATGAATTACTGTACAGAGAGAACACTTCTGAAAAACACTGTTTATTTGCTGAACTTAACAAATAAGTTCTACCGTGCTCTCCCCCATCCACATGTCTGTGTAGGTTTTCTCCGGGTACTCTGGTTTCCTCCCACTGTCAAAAGACATGAACATCAGGTGGATTTGAGAAGCTAACTTGCCCCCTTGTTGTGAATGTGTGCGTCAGTATATTTGTCTGTGTGTCTGCCCTGTGATGGACTGGTGACCTGTAAAAAGGTTTTTCCTTGCCTTTTACCTGGTGAGAGTTGGGACATGCTCATATCCCTATTCAGTATAAGCAAGATAAAAGATCTCAGGTGAGGAGCCAAATAGCGAATCGCAGTGCCCCTATTAATAGAAATGTTTATAAACACCTTGGGCAGTTTATAGACTTTATATAGACTTACAGACTTGTCCTGGAAACTGGGGTGCACTCCTGGAGCCAGGCCTCAGGGGGTTTGGTATGGGGACCGGCTGAACTCAGCCCAAGAAAGTAATAGAAAGAATAAGTGAAAGCAAGGGAGCAAAAATGCAGGTATAGCAGGAGTTTGGGGAGACCACAGAGAAGGAATTTAGGTTATCTTAAGTCAGTTAGATCAGGAGAGCCTCATCCAAGCTTTTCTAAACAGGGATGGGGAAGTTCTGACCTCAATTGGCGAGATGGAAGCATGAACACTGAGGAAATAAATCCTACAGACATGCTGTCCATGGAGGAGGCAGGGGTGAAGGATTTTGGGCGTCATCACCCACTTCTCTGGCAGAGGTCACTGAGGCAGTCAGAAATCTTCTCAGTGGCAAGGTGCCAGGGAAGGATAAGATACATCTTGAAATGCTAAAGGCTCTGGAAATTCTTGTTCATAAATGAGGATAAAATGGAGCAGGAGATCAATAAATGGATTGGGTTTGTTCCAAACCTAACCCATGCTTATGAGCTCTGGGTAGTGACGGAAAGAATAAGATTGTGAATAAAAGTGGCGGAAATGAGTTCCCTCCACAGGGTGGCTGGGCACACCCTAAATGCCTAAATGGTGAGAAGCTCAAACATCCATGAGGGGCTCGGTGTAATGAGGAGTGCCACTGCTCCTCTGCATTGAAAGGAGCCAGCTCAGGTGGTTCTTGGATCTTGTTAGGAAGCTTCCCAGGTGCATCACAGTAGAAATCCTTCTGGAATGACCAGCTGGATAGAGACCATGGAGCAAACCCAGGACATGCTGGAAAGATTATATATCTCAGTTGGTCTGGGAGTGCCTCAGGATCTCCCAGGAAGAGCTAATGGAAATGGTCAGGCAAAGGAACATCTGGACTAACTTTCATTCTTTGTCCTGGATAAACAGTTAGGAAAATGGATGGATGGATGGATGGAGTGACTGGTGGTGGATCAAAAGGTTGCAGGTTCAACTCCTACCTGTAGCAAGACCCTTAACCCTTAATTGCACCAGAGGGACTGTCCCGGTAATTAGGACATGAAAGTTGCCTTAAATGCCATAAATATGAATGGGTGTATATCTTATCAAATGCCATTTTCTTTTACAACTTATTATTTCTATAACCCCTCAACTTTGGAAATATAGCTAAAACTTACACACTAGTCTAGTAGCTTAATGCTTTAGTTTATGACAATCCAAATTCAAAATCTAAACAAATAAACAAAAGTTAACAGTCTTGTATGTATCAATGACTGTTTTTATAATTACATTAAGACTGATTAACAAGATTGAATTTTTTGATTACCAATTAATACCAATTATTCAGTGTCATTCATGGTGTATAACCACTAAAAACATTAAGTGTGTGTTGGTGTTGTATAGGTGCACTGCAGGTTTAGCTCTTTCACTACGTCCCTGTCCCCCCCTCTGTTCATTGTCTCTATCTGTCTCAGCTGCTCCTCTCTCTGCAGTGTGTCTCTCTGCTTGTGTGTAATGTGACTGGAGTGTGTCTACTGGCAGGCAGGCCTGTGTGTTGCTTGCAGGCAAACAACTATGTGGCTTTCATTGCGGAGCACAAGCAGTAGTGAGCAGAGAGCGATCGGAGCAGAAGGCTCTCCGTTCCACTGCTCTCCACCGCTCGCCGTCCTGACAGCGCCCCGGCCACAGTCCACAACATCCTGACATATGCCGCAAATCGTTTGCTCTCTCTGAGCAACACCCCAGTCCGCCAGTGTGACGGGAGACAGTGCAAAGCTGTCCACTGAACGAGCGGGGGGAAAAACATACACACAGCATAGCACATGCACACTCATATGCACACATAAAGAAATACTTGGGCACATATCCCTGTGGGCACATCTGGTCCTCACAAAGACAGTAAAACCTGGCTGGGAGAAATTTGTACAAACAGTAGTGTGTGTGTGTGTGTGTGTGTGTGTGTGTGTATTTGCCTGTGTGTGTTGAAAAAAAAGAAACAATTCTTATTCAATGCATAAATGTCATGTTGAATGGAAATACATGGTAAAAATATAATTTAGGCCTCACCCTAAAGCTAACCCTAAGCTCAAAACCACTACACCACTACATCATTTTTTTTTTCCTTTGTCATTTCTTAAGAAAGGTAAATTCTGTTTTTACTTTTCTTTTCCTTTTGCTGTACATTTGTAAAGGTCACTTTGGAGGGATGGAAAGATGTCTTAGATCTTTAAACTTTAAACTAAAAGGAATCATCAATTGAAAATTAAAGGTAAAGGTCTGTTGTCCTCAGAATGCACACACACACACACACACACACAAAGAAAAGGAGAGCCACTTTCTGCTTTGTCAATGAAGGTACAAAAGGTCAGAAAGTACATGGTATTTGCAATATTATGTAAAGTGACTAGCCTGTCCAGAATAACTGCCATTACAGCACAGCCTAATACTGCAGCATTTTCAAAGCATTTTCCTTTTTAAACACCCTTTCAGTCACACACTCTGTACCATACACAGCAGACAGGCCTGTCACAAATCCCAAACAGACATTAGTTCCTGCAATCTCTGCCCTTTTTAACTACCTTACAACAGCCTTTGGCATTTGGTGCCATAATATCACCATGTGTACAAATGCCAGTTTCCTCCAGACAGAAATAGGTGGGTGGAAAAAGTTGATCTAAGAAATGTTGCCTGCAGGTGTGTTAGAAACAAAAGTATCAGACAGATCAGGACAAGCGGCTAAGAAGATGAATAAGAGTGAGTGTGATCCCTCATTAATATCCTCATTTCTAATGAGAGAACCTGAATAAACATATGGTGAGAGGATTTAGACACTTTTAATATATGTTAAAGCTGTTGTTGCTTTTTACAGCATTGAGGTTCAACTTGGACCTATTCTTCCTGGCAAATCATCAATTCATCATCAAGTCCCCACATATATGAGGGTCCCTTTGGTTGAATAATAGTATTCCACCATAGGAGACTGGCCAGGTAATGAAATCCTCTTAATTTTATTATAAGCCAGTCTTAAGAGTCTTGAGTTACTTTGGTAATTATTTCATCAAATGATACCCCCATATCTGTGTTTTACATGGGGTGTGGTGTTCTTGAGATATAGAGTTAATTAATGCATATGGAAGTATACCAGATAACTAAATAGCATTTCTAAATGGTTCCTGATTTGGACAGTTTAAGATTAAGTGAAAAGAAATAGGAAATAGGAATAGAAAAGAAAAGAAATACTGCGATGTCCACAGTACAAATATTTTCATAGTTCATTTATATGATGCTCATCTAAAAGGAGCAAATACTATCTCAGATAACAACTTTCTGTGAGGTAGCTTTAGAGACACATCTGGTTTCTGTCACTACTGTTGTGATTTATTCTCTTTGTTTACATTTCTCTAGGATGGCACATTTCACAGCAACCTACTCTGAAAGACTGTTAATATGGACTGTTAATATGTGGTATAATAGGTACTGAGAATAGAAAATGTTAAGCACAGTTCATTGCCTCACAAAAAACCACACCTACTCCATCAGCTCTTTCTCCTTTCTCCTTCAATCCTCACACCTCAGTTCTTATTTTTTATGATACCTAACTAGTCCTCAGTCTTTCATCTGTCTTAGCTTCTTGCTCACCCCGCTCCTAAATTCATCCTTTGTTGCCATCAGAATAATAAAAGCCCAAACCAATTACTAGCTAAATGTTCTCAGTATCCAGATGTTGAGATGAGAGGAGAAGGGGACTGAGAAAGGAGGGTGTGAGGGGATAAAAGTAGAGAGATGGAACACAGTGAAAATAGGTCATATGCATGTGCTTCTGATCGCCGGAGCATAGCCACAGCATTTCATGCTACATTAGGCCGCTTTTTAAAAGCTAATCCGCCAGCATGAATGTTTTCTGCTTAATTTCATGGAGGTGCAGCCTGGCTACCTGGTGCCACAGTGGAGTGCTGGAGCGTAGAGTACAACTATGTCACCTATTAAAACTCCCATGGGGCTGCAGGCTCGCAGTGAGAGACAGCGATCTGTACTGGTCTGGTCTGTGTCTGTGTACAGGATTGTAGGGGGGTAATCACAGCAAGATGTAATGGATGGATTCTTGCTACACTGCTGGTGGTGTTTCACATGGAAAATATGAGTATGGAGGAGCAGCAGGCTTGTTTGATTTATACTAAATCCAAGCTTCTAGCTATCAGAATACAGATTTAATGACACCTGTCATTAATCAAAATAAGTTTGTCACCTTCAACAACTGTCGTTCAAATAAATAGTCTGATACAGTGCTAAAATGTATTTGATTACAGTGAAAAGGTCTGGTCAGTCTTGTTTCAACTTAAAAGAGAATGACGTATGGAAAAAGCAGAAGAGGAAGAGATTATGGTATATTAACAAATCATCCAAGCATTTAAGTATACAATAATATCAACAAAGCATCCAAAGCTAACATCATCCATTAGTTGCTTTTTTGTTCAAATGATCAATAAAAACTTATATTGTTTATAGTGAAAATACAAGGATCTCTTCTTATAGAGTAAAATTTAAAAATAAATAAAATAAATAAAAGCCTTACTTGAAAGCATTCTTCAAACTCATACCCATGACCAGTCAACGTTTTTAAGCTTTCAGTTTTCTTACTGCTGTTAGTTTTGTGTGCTTCATCCAAATTGATTATTATCACTCTTCTTTTTCTCAAAGCCAGTGGGGGTAGGGTTTGTGAATTAAAAGCATTTAACCTGACTCTGACTGAACTCCATTCGCTGGATAATAATGCTGCCCTGAAGCTAAGTGCTAATCAACCCTAATCCTACTCCTCCTCTCCCCCCATTCCCTTTTAATTGGACGCATCCAGCTGATTTGCCAACTGGGCCCTTTTACAAGTACGTACCAAGATCATTGATTTGAGAAATGATCCAGTAGACTGTAAGTTATGATTGGGTGGGTTCGTAATGGCATTAGTGGGCCGAAGCACTGATGCCGTGTTTGCTAATTGCAGCTAATTTACTGTGAGGTTTGTCTCAGGATTGAGACATTTGGGGACTTCCCCAATGGTATTTAAGTTTGCAAAGTGAGAGCCATCAAACATTTTATCAGTAGCATGATGGGGGAAAGAAAATGTTCTGGGATGGGGTGATAAGGGCATCTGCAACATCTGCTTAAAGTAAAGAACTGCTTTTAAAAATTAAACATTTGAGGTTACTTCTTAAATCAGATTTCACAAGGCATAGAGAGCTAGGGAAAATGGCTGGAATTGCGGGAAATGACTAGATGCCATAATAAGAACAAAGAACAGGAGTAGCAGATAAATTAGCAGCATATACCAAAAACTCAAAGGAAAGGGATCTTTGCGGAGTAATTTTCGTGACCAGGGCTGCTTCTGCATACTGCAGTCCTGGTGATTTCTTCCTCTTCATGCCAAGGAACAGTAGCTTAAAAAGGAAAATTAATAAGCGAAACTTTACTTTAAGGTCAAAGAAAAAATATATAGTTAGTTTTTAATATATAGTCTGTTAATGCCATTTCATCCACTCTTCTCTATTAGTTATTTAATTCCTCAGTGTTGTGTTTGCATTAGATTATAATGTCATAAAATATCCCTTTAAACATTGATGTTAATAAAACTATACTTTGGATGGGCTTAATCATTAAAATTTTTTGCCAATCCCAACTGCTCAAGAACTCTTCTTTTAGAACAGATAAATGAGTTAAAGTTAAAGGTAACATCACCACGGTCTCTACATCAATCAATGATACAATGCTTGGCTCAACAGATTTAAAAAAAATAATACATTTTGATCTGTTATGATCTAATATGGATGGCATTGCATCACAGCCAGAAGGTCCAGGGTTTGATTCCCAGGTGGGATGGCCCAGATCCTTTCAATGTGGAGTTTTCATGTTCTCCCCATTTCTACATGGGTTTACTCTGAGTACTCTGGTTCCCTATCTAAATCCAAACAAATGAAAATCAAGTGAAGATGCTAAATTGGCCCCATTTGTGTGTGCAAATGTATTTGTCTGCCCTGTTATGGACTGGCAACCTGTCTGGGGTGTTTCTCCACCTTTTACCCTGTGTGAGCTGGGTCCAGCACTGCTCTCAACCCCCTTCTAAGGGTAAGCAGTTAAAATAAGTGAATGAGAGTAAGTGATCTTAAATGGCTTTTTGTCATGCTGGTGAAATCACTACCACAGAAAGCAGTGTTTCTTGGTTACAGGACTCATAGTGCCCCTTTTATATGTTGAGTAGAGTGGTTTAGTTTTTTGCACTGGTGGTTTTCACCTCAACAAAACAGGAGCAAATGTGATCTGTTTTTAAGTCAGAGGACAGATATACTGGTCCGCTCTAGCTTGATTGGAATCAAAACATGCCGCCATGCAGGATCATGCCTATAATGCGGTTCATCTCAAGAAAAGGGAACAATTAAGAAGCTTAAAAGGTCAATTAAATGCTGCAGGAAAGGACAATGTACTGCATTAATCCAGCATTGGGAATAGTATCTGCTGTTCTTCAAGCTTTAGTGATATTTAAATCTTAACTGTAAAGTTGAACAAGCAAGAAACAACCACCTGTGAGACTAAAGGTCAAAGATCTAAAATTTAAATATGACAGAAATGGACAAAAAATGCTGTGATTGTCAAATATAATCCAGATAGCAATAATTTCATTTCCACTAGCATTTTCATTTGTCCAGATCTAGCATGATGGTCAACAGTTCCTTTTACTGTTTTATGCTTCCCTTGTTCTTAAGCATATATGTACTGGATGACTTCCAAGCTTACCGTGACTTTGGGACAGAAAACCTAGCAGTCCTAGCTCACCCCAAATGCTAATGGCAACAAAAAATTTGGGTGTCTCAGAATGGAGCAGAGGTATTTTGGAGCATCAAGGACCAAAAAGAGGCCTCAGAAGTGTCTTTGAATGTGAGTGTGGAAACTCTCAGAGGCGGGCATTGTAGTGGTATTTTAGTACAGAATATTCTAAGAACAAGTGCTTAACCTGGAATTTATTAATCCTGCGATTTTCTACAACCAGAAATGATCTGCAATGTATTAAAAAAAAAAAAAACAGCATGGTGGTGGGGAGGGGAACATACAAAGTTATTTACTTCATTAAGATGGTAAGGTGGTCCTCCTTTACTTCTTTTATACGGTGCAATACTAACCAACCATAAAATCAAACCAACCAACTCATGCTAGCCCTTAGTAACCTGTGATAAAAAGACCAAGTAAAGGAGTTTGAATTACCCATAATTAAATTGGGGATAAAAATGGAGAAAATTTTTTTTTTTTTCAAACATTTTCTTCTGATTTCTAAATATACTTTTAGCAATTCCCTTTCGCAAGGAGATGCTATTAGTTGGAGTTTTTATGATTTTAATAGTCTGAATTAAGAAGGCCTAGGTTGTCACAGTAGATGGTGCTCTGGTCTGACAGAGCACACCTGGGCTCATGAGGGCCCAGGTGTGCTTCATTGCTATTTAAGCCCCAATGAGTCAGAGCAGAACGTCAATCATTTACTAGATGGCTAGATCCACTGCAGCGTTGGTGTTTGATTTCCTTTCCTTGAGTTTTGTTTTGTTCATGATGATTAATAAAGTCCAGTCACAGAATCCCGGCTCAACGTTTACATCCTACCCACACCACCCCATCCTTACTCAGGTGCATATTCTGCACCTGTGATTTGTAGGATAGGAATAGATATATAATGGATATTAATTAAATATATTTGTCATTCAGGAGTCAATATTTACATAACAGTTAAATGAGTTGGAATTGATGAGAATATACACACTGGCAAAGATCATCTCATAGAAAATAAAAACATACTGAACTAATTATTTAGTCTTTTACATTGCTTATTTCTTTCTATAGGCAGCAGACAAAATGATCTTCACCCCTGCCATACAGGCTATACAGAAGTCTTATTTAGAGCAAACCAACTTTATTTCAAGGCTAGTTATTCTTTACCCCTGCTATAAAGCTATAGAAAGAGGTTGCTGGTCTCTACACGAACTCCTCACCTCCTACTTACCTCTTCATCTTTCCCATTCTCTGTCCCCATGCCTTCTTTTTTCCTGGACGTATTATTTCATTTAAACTTCAATCCTATTTACGGCCCCTCTTTCCCCTCCAACCGCCCTAGGCTATCAAACAATTCATCCAACAGCTCTGTGAGGGTGCTCCACATCATATAGATGCTGCAAGGATACATAGAGAGAGAGAGAGAGAGAGAGAGAGAGAGAGAGAGAGAGACTCACATGTCGGTGATGTTCTCCATCTCGGGCTCCGTGAGCGCCGGAAAAGCCACGAGGCTGCGCTCCGGGTCGGCGCATAGGATCCTGAAGCCCGCGCACGTGCACGCCGGCGGACACGCGCCTCCAGGCCTCCAGAGCGCGGCGAGCGCGGCGAAGGCGCAGCAGAGCGCGCGAGCCGTCCAGCGCGAGCCTCGCCGCCGCGTCGCGTGCAGCATGTCCGCGCGCGCGCCTCCGGCAAAGCCGCCGCAGCTGTCCTCCAAACAAACAAACAAACAAACAAACAAACAATAAAAACATGATGAAAATCATCTTAGCATATCAGTACTATATCTCAGATGTACCAATTTTCCCTTATGTTTGTGTCTAGTATTTCTCCATCCTGCATAAAGGTAAAAGCAACGATGCTGCTGTTTGCTTACTTTGCAGTATTTTGACATGTGTCATGTTACTGTATGGTATGGTACTGTATGTAGCTGACAGGAGCAGACAATTTAGTAGCATAAAATGAGTAAAATACAAGCTTGTTTCAAAGTAGTTTGTGCATGGGTACAAAGGAAAATCAAAAGAAAATCCTTGTTTTAAAGTGTAGATGTGGGATGTTTTAGGAGTGTGTGTACTATGTGTAGAGAAGATCACATGTTAGGGATTTGAAGGATATGACATGCTGACACCTTTATGAGAAAAACAGAGGTATCTAACTGTCAGCAAAGGAAGACAAGACAATGAGGTGTGATAGCAAGAACATTAGCAAAACCTGCAGATCTGGTGCAAGATTGGAGAGGAAGGTAAGGAGCTAAGGAGATGAAGAAAAAGAAACAGAATGGAGAGGAAGGCTTTGTGCATCAGGGTGAGAAAAAAGAAAGAACAGAGAGAAAATGGAAAGAAAGAAAGAAAGAACGAAAGAAAGAAACAGAGGTGAACCTGCCCTTGAACAAAGCTTATTTATTGCAACATTTTCTCTCCCCTTCCACCATTCTAATTTAGTTGCCATGTGAAGAGGGCATACTGTCCACATCGGCAGAAAGATGGCTGCTATCATCTTCAGCATTCGGGACAGTCGCCATCATCAGCTGCGTTCTTCCTTTCCTGTTTCCCCAATTAGACTTCGGCTCATAAACAACAGTCGCAGTGGTGTTCAAGGCAAACGGATTTGCAGACATCTCTGACTGACATGTATTTCAGGTGTGCATTGAGCCAAATCCTGTCATTAAAAAGCGGAATTACCTGGACATGGCTTCTAGCTCGATCGTCCTGGTTCCCCTGGAAACAAAAAATAAAGCCTTGATGTCAAATGGAAGTGCCCTTAGCATGAGGGCATGACGACCTCAGTTTGATCTCCTTTAAAAGGCATATCCTGCTCTCTAGAAGTAACAATCAAAGGGGGAAAAACAAGGAATGAACTACAGAACAGGAAGAGTGGTTTGTATGATGGTTTGGATGGTAGTTTCTAAAGCAAGGCCCTGTGATTTTATAGTAGCTGACTACACGTTTTCTTGGTCATAGATGCAGTTCCCTCATGGCTTGTTTTGATTACTGAGGTAAGAGATTTGACTACTGGACACAAGTATATTTCTGGGAAAATGACAGGAAAGGGAAAGAAAGAAAAATAAAGATTTTGAATAGATCTTTGGTACAGCATATTGCACTCTTTAATGCCTAGCCTGTGACATCTGGAAAGTTAAAGAGGATGAAGAAACTTTTCTACGCTTGCACGCAAGTTTTCATTTCTCCTCTTGAAAGAATGGACAATCTACCGTGAGCATGGGTTTTTGCGAACTGTCAATGGTACCTGCTATTCTGAGTGTTTGAAAATGAACGTATGCATGTGTGTGTAAGTTGCTTGAATTGTGTTGAGAGGCAGAAAACGAAGATAGAGAGGGAGAAAGAGAGAGAAGGAATGAGGGGGGGTGAGGAAAAGATGTGAAATCATTTGACTGCTGACTGTCATGCTGGGTAGCCTGAGGCTCTACCACATTTCCATTGAGTTACTTTATGATCAGGCCACTATGTTATTGAAATATTATCTCTTTAGTGCCGGCTCATTCAGCCTTGGAACGGCAACCTTGCACTGCACCCATACACGCCAAACAACAAACAGAAGGCACACGCTATTTAGGACACAGTGTCCTTTTGATCCCAGCTAAAGTCATATCTTTGGTGACATCTACAGAAATAAAATACATTTTTTACATTAACAGTGTGAAATGTTTGGCCACTATTTGAATTACTGTGGGACTCATAAAACAGTCAATATTGCATGCTTATGGTAAAATGTTTGATAAAAACAAGAAATGCTGGAAATGAGAAACTGCCTTGATTGGGATGTTTTGCATGTATTATCAATGTTTAGAAAATAGCTTGATTAATCTTTCTTAGTTAACTATCAAAAATACTGCAAAGCTGGTAAGGGGGCTCCCCTTACTGAAACGTACTAGGTGTGACATCTGAACAGAAGAAGGAGGATAAGGAAACCTAGTGGTGGAACCCAGAAGTCCAGAAGTATATACATAAGAAGCAGAGCAAAAAAGAAGTGGGATAGCCAGAAAGATGAAGAAAGTGGACAGGAGAACAAGGAGAAGAAGCACAGAGGGAAGAATGCAGTGGTGAAAGCTAAAGATAAGGTATATGGTGAACTATATGAGAGGTTGGATAGTAAAGAGGAAGAAAAGGACCTGTACAGATTGGTAAGACAGAGAAACAGCTGGGAAAAACGTGATGGGCTGATGAATGAAGAGAACAAGAAAGAGAGAAGATTAGATGATGTAAGGATACTGAACCAGGAAGTGCAGCGTTAGCTGCATTAGCATGAAGCATGGAAAGGCTGTTTGTCCAGATGACATACCTGTGAAAGAATGGATGTATTTAAGAGAGATGGCAGTCGTGTTTCTGAGACCAGCAATGCTACATGGGTTGGAGAGTTGAATTAAATATGCTAAGATTTACTTTGGGTGTGACGAGGATGGACAGGATTAGAAATTAATATATTAGAGGGAGACCTCAAGTTGGACGTTTTGGAGATAAATTTAGAGAAGCAAGGTTGTGTTGATTTGGACATGTACTGGGGAGAGACGAGGATTATAATGAGAGAAGTATGTTGAAGATGGAGCTACCAGGAAAGAGGAAAAGTGGAATAATTTATTTACTAAAGATTGATGGACTTTTATAGGACTTCAGTATTGTTTTTGAATGTAACATAATGTTGCAATAACATGTTCTGGTCAGCTGGATTTTAAATGAAAAGCAGTGAAAAAAGTGACATGGTGGTTAGGGACTAGGCCCCTGGATTGGAAGGTTGTGGGTTCAGTTCCCAAACCAGTACATTGCCCCGAGTCACCCTTGAGCAAGTTACTGTCCCATCCCTGTTCCCCAGGTGCTGGATATGGCTGCCCCCTGCTGCACATGCATGTATGGATTAGATAAAGAGGATGCTAATCAGTGCTTTCATAAAGTAACTAGCCTGTGTTGACAAATACACCTAAGTAGTTTTGAGAAGGCCATAACATGCAAAAATGTTTTCACTGTGATGGTCAGTCTAATGTGCAGGTTCTCCTTGGTGTCCCAGGTGTACAATCTAACCCATCTCAAAATAGCTCATCTTAGTTGTCCTAGTGGGCTGCATCCCTACAACAGAAGTGCTCTCTCTTTCTCTCTCTCACTCTCTCTCTCTCTCACTTCCACCAGATTAAGATGAAGGTGAGTGTACCCTAAGCTGATGCTGTCCCACTTGGTAATTGTGAATTAGTTTTGCTGATGCTGACAGGGTGATCTGAGTGTCCTGACTTTGTGGCTCCTCATGAAGTGTAATTTTGTGTTATCTGTGTGTGTGTGTGTGTGTGTGTGTGTGTCTGTGTGTCTGTGTCTGTGTGTATATGTGTGTGCCTGGATTTAAGTGGATTTAAATTTGACCTTGCTTTCAGAGAAGAAGTTAAATGTTAAATGACCAACATGTTATTTTCAGTCTGCTAATGGTACATCACTGTGTTTTTTAAGTCCTGAAATTCCAAGATTCCATTTGAACCCTTTGACCTTTAGAGTCAGGATACAGGTTTACAATCTAGTTTCATGACTACATAAGCTCTGCATCGTTTTCTTAGAATGGCCCAAATTGTAGTAGTTAAAGGCTTTAAAATTTTAAGATCACAAATCCTGAAGCATTGAAACTTTCACTAGACATTTAACATTAACATTGAATAAAGCAGGATTGACATCAGCTTTCTATGGACTTGCCTTAATGAACATTGGAAGAGAAATAGATGGTAGATTGGTATTCTTAATGAAAAAGAAATTAAAATGACCAAACGGTAGTACATTTAATAGTACAACATGTCATGCTACATCTTAAAGTTATCTCAGATAATACATATCGCTGTTTTTTTTTTTTTATGTTGTTTTTTAGATATTTGTATGGTCTGTTAATAAAGTACCATGCTCTGTGTAAAAGTTTAAATGTAGCTAAGGAATGTTTAAATTATATTCAAACAGCAACATAATTTTATAGCACTGATTATTTGATACTATCAATAAATAAAAGAGAATTAAAATGCACCTTCATTATAAATCATATTAGAAAATAATGCATATTTAAGATACTTTGTGAAAGTGCTGATACTTTTATGCATGCTTGTTTATATACATTGTCTAATATATTAAAATATAAAAAATATATAATTTTTTTATATTAAAATATAAAAAATATGATTGAACCTATGCATTTGATGCTACATGGGTAGTCTTAATTAAAATATGCATGGTGGAAAAAACATTGTCCTCCATGCAGCAGGTTTTTAATTCACCTTTTGAGCATCGCATAACAGTGCTGCATAGTTCCTCGGCAAGACTCCTAGCACTCCGCCAGGGAGTAGTGGTGGCCCTGGTGGTTGGGGAAGTTGGCCACAGGATCGGAAGATTGGGGTTCAAAGCCCCTTACCAGTAGGTTGCGAGGTGCCCTTGAGGAAGGTACCATCCCTGTCACTGCTCCCTGGGCACTTTCATAGCTGCCCAATTCTGCATGGTGTTTGTGTGCATGGGTTAAATGCAGAGGTCCAAGTGTGCTGTGCTGTGCTGTGCTATGCTGTCACCTTGCAATGACAAGAATAGTCACTTTCACTTTTCTTCCAAATGCTCAAATCTTAATATAAATATCCAATTACTATTCATTACTTTATCAAAACAGCTTTGCATAGAGCTTTATTTAGTTAAAGACGCTTCCCTATTCAGCACCCCAACACTTTAGGAATAATTCTGAATTCACTGTTGATTTTGTGCTCCAATGTCACAACCAAGAGCTACTGGATCAGTATAGATCAATGTAAATTTTTTTCTTTGTTATACTTCTTCTCTCCTATATATCTACTAGAATATTTTATTTGTGGTCTTTATCATCGTGAAGCACTGCAGACCAAAGCAGAAAAGATACTTTGTTTAGTCGGTGCATATTTGTTTTATGCGCATGTAGAATGTACCTCTTTGATACAAGTGCAGATATCTTACAAGTCATCTAAAACCACATTAAATACAATATGCCAATTTCCTAGCCAGGACAGAACATACACACACACACACACACACACACACACACACACACACACAGATACATAGCTAGGCACTGCCTTATGATCCTTTCATCTTTTATTCACCACTTCTGAGTTGAGAAGGGAGAGAGAGAGGGAAAGAAAAAGAGAGAAAAGAGACAGAGGCAGAAAAGATCAGAAGGGACGTAGGACACATTTGCGTACTCATCTTTTTTTGTTTCTTTTTTTCCCCACTGTGCACCTCTTCCTGCGTTGAGCTGCAGTGACTCCAGCTCTAATAACATTTTCAGCAGTGTTTACTAATGTATCATTCATTAAGCCACAGCCGCTGCGCTGAAACATCATCTGTCTGGCAAAGTGGAGGTTATTATCACCTTAAATCATCTGACAATAGCACCTGTGTGCCCCAGCACACAGTAGTCAGGCACACTGGTATACTCTCTCTCTCTCTCTCTCTCTCTCTCCCTCTCTCTTTCTCTCTCTCTCTCTCTCTCTCTCTCTCTCTCTCTCTCTCTCACTCTCACTCACTCTCCTATCTTTCTGCTCTTTGCCCCAAGGGTCCTTAGGCCTTCTCTCTCTCTCTCTCTCTCTCTCTCTCTCTCTCTCTCTCTCTCTCTCTCACACACACACACTTCCACCTCCCTCTTTATCTTTCTCCTTCTCTCTCTCCTGCCCTGATGAGATATGAGTTCGGCCTCTGATGAATGTCATATTACCAGTGTCATTGGGTGGCGCTGCTGACAGCTGCAAATAGTCTCTCTCTCTCTCTCTCTCTCTCTCTCTCTCTCTCTCTCTCTCTCTCTCTCTCTCTCTCCCTCTCTCTCCCTCTCTCTCTCTCATTCTTTTCTATCACCATTCTATCTCTCTTCCTGTCAGCTTTCTCACTCTATTTTCTATCTCAGTCCCCCACATCTGTATCATCTTTTTACTTTCATAGATCATTTTAAGAAAGCGTGATACATTTTCCTGCCTCCTCACACTCTCTTTCATTCACAGCTTCTTTTTTGTCTTCAGTAAGGTTTAGTAGTTTGTTTTGGATTTTTTTTTTTGGTTATTTCTGCACTTAGGTACTGAATAAGCATGATTTTACACGATAATAAACTAATTCCAAAAGAATAACTGCTGTGTCTGTAATTAACTTTGTCTTATATAAGCTACCTGTGAGTCAGAGTTGGCAGAGTAAAAGTTACTTCAATTTAACAGATAAAGTATATCATTGCCTGAACATAGAAATCTAGAGTCAAATTTTTAGGCTGCTACAATTCGTAGTGTTGGTAAATGGCCAATAAGAGTAAATTCTCAATAATAATCATATTTAAAAGGCTGTTTTTATTTCACTTACATTTTGTAACTTAAATTTGGCGATTTAAATGTGTGATTTTAAAAACAAAAAACGTGACACAGCTATATGAGTGCTTTTCAGTCACAGCATACAACACAACAATAAAAGCAAGCTGAGAGTTTTACAAAGGCATCTGCTGAACGCCCCCTTAATCACCTTCAGGAGTAAGCTGGGACATGGAGTCAAATTTGAATACACTAGGGCAAGCCCACCAAATTAATTACACAAGAAGCAATAGTTGTTGCTGTCATAAGAAAAACATTTTAACCTCTTGTTTTTGTCTTGGGTTTTTGTGTGTGTGTGTTTAAGAACAAAATTAATATTTATTTGCACCATACAGCCATTTTTATATTCAGTATTACAAATTCGTTTGGATCCAGGACTATTTGGATAATGTAACCAACTCTCAGGCATGATTAGTCAGACTTCTTGGATCCTATTTGGTAACTTGGTTCCTCTTTAGTAACTTTTCTTGCAGAAATACTTCACTTCACTTACACAAATACAAAAAGTACAGAAAAAATACAGAAAGTATGACTATCTGTACTTTCTTCTTACTTTTGATTTTGACCTAAATGGATAACCCACAGAAAATAGCTGCATTGGTATATCAATTTGAGACATATTGTGCACATCAGAAATAACAGAAATGACAATAAAACAAGCCATAACTAGAAGACTAAACTGCAGGATGTAGCTCACTGGTAGAGTGCATGCTTTGCATGCATGAGGTCCAGGGTTCATTCCCTTGTATTTCCATTTCTAGGGAGCAATTGCAGCCAGGGGCAGTGGTGGCCTTGTGGTTAGGGACCAGACCCAGGATTGGAAAGTCATGGGTTCAAATTCTGGATCAAGTAGGTTATCCTGAGGTACCCTTGAGCAAGGTACTGTCCCCATCACTGCTCACCAGGTGCTTCCTCCTGCTGCAGACTGTATATGGGTTAAATGCAGAGAATTCCTTTTGTTGTGTTTCAATTTGTGCTGTGCTGGGGATGACAAATAGTCACTTTCACTTCTTCACTTCTTGAACTGCTATGGCCTATCACATTTACAGCAATCACACACAAAATCAGTGTTACTGTGTATTACTCGCAAAGAAAGTGGCTGTAAGCTAATGAGGCATTGCACATTTGTACACATCTGCCTACACAGCAAACCACATACTCTTTGCTTCTGCACTTTATCTTAAGGATGAAGTCACAAACTCTTACACTTCGAAAAAAAAATTCCACACACTGCAGTGCAACATTTAACTCACTTTCCCCCAGGGCTGGAGCTGAATGCAGCTATTAGGGGGATTGCGACTTATTTCTTATAGAAATAGCATCTCTCTTCACATGAAATATGTTAATATTTTCTAGTCTTTGAAATCTTATTCTGCACACATTCTAAAAAATAGTTCTTGCTTTTGATGGTTCAGTTGAAAATCTTTAATTCTCCTAAAACCTCTACATTATGCAGAGGTTCTCAGAGATTTGAAAATGTTATTCATGCACATACACCTTATGTAAGCTTACAGTTGCAAAAATGGAAATACATAACTCAAAATTGCCTAAAAACACATCTGTGTACATATAAACTTATTATAAGGTGAACACTATGTGCTAATCATAATATTGTTTATATATGTTGATGGAAAATATTAGTATTCTAGGATTCTGTAGAAAAAGTATAGAACTTTGTGTAAATTAATATTGCTATCCTATTCTATGTAATTTAAAGCTACAAAATGTGTTGGCTGCTTCAAAACTGCCACCAAAATATATATTTTTGATACTTCCATATTTTTGAAGTAAAATTATTTTGGAAGACATACTCACTCACATCTACAAGCTATTTAGCATCTCAAATGCCAAAATGCATTTCTTTGGACAGTAGGAGAAAACCAGAGCTCTCGGAGGACACCCACACATGGAATCAAACCCAGGATCTTCTCAGCGTGAGGTGACAGCACTACCCACTGCACCATCGTGCTGCCCCGTGCTCCATGCTTCATTATAAACCTATTTATTTTGACCAAAAAAAAATTTCAGACTTGCTCCATCATCAATGGTCTTTTAGGTGTTTTTTTAAGTCGCATTTTGAATTAATGTAAATTTGAGGGCAGCTGTGGCCTTTGGTTTAAATCTGAGAACAGTAGGTTGCCCTGAGTTCAAGTAAAGTATACTGTAGTTGCGATATTGCCTTATATGGTCTTACTGTATTTTTAAAAAAAGTGTGTTTAAAAAGTGTCACCTAAACATTTGAGATAGGCTACTAAGCCTTTGTGCTTATAGTTTTAAACATGATATACATTTGATCTTTCAATATGTCCTTTATTGGCTTAATGTCTTAAACCTCTTATTAATATATTAGTGTACTCTAGACTGATTTGTTACTATTACTTCATTCAAATAATTATCACTGCTTAACTTAGACATGAGAAGATAAAAGGTTCTTTGAAACTGTGAACTGTGCCTCCGTATGTTTTGTCAGTGGGCAGTATCGACTCTCCAGCTCTACAGAACAGCTCCAGCTCCCTTCAGCTCTCCCAAGAGCATGTTTCTCAAACTAAAACTTTCACACAGGCTGACCTATAGAAATGCCTTGTGGTCTTGTGCTGTAACTTCGGGTAAAAACTGAACAGAAATCTTTGTTCTCTTCAGTTCAGTTTAGCTCAGTTCAGCTCAGTTTCTTTGGCTCTAATTGGGTCTTGAAGAAACCCCCTAACTGCCTCCTAAATTCATAATTTCTTTCTCATACTGTTGTTAACACATGGCAGCTGATTTACATGTCCATGCATATATAGACCTATAGAGTGAGCAACCCCCAACCCTGTTTATTCATTTGGTTTGTGGGCAAAGAGAAGATCATTAAAGCCTCTTAGAATATCTGAACATCCTTGATGCTTCTTCCTCTCTCTCTCTCTCTCTCTCTCTCTCTCTCTCCTCTCTCTCTCTCTCTCTCTCTCTCTCTCTCTCTCTCTCTCTCTCTCTCTCTCTCCCACATCACAGACAAACTCTCTGTCCCCCATCCTTCTCTTCCACCTTCATTTTATACTATGGGCGCCCACAGCTTATAATAAAAGGCATAGGATTTTAAATTAGAAATTAATTTGGATAATTTGTCTCCTACGAGCAGCCTCCTCTGACGCGCCTGCCAGGAATATGTTAATATATCATATTAAGTAATTGCTGGACCCAGATGCCCATGATTATAGCAGTGAAGAGAGGGTTCATCTAATTAGTGAAAGCGGCCTCATCCATGTTAACACCACAACACAGTCTGCTTAGAGCAGTGAGGAGTATGAGATGACAACCTTTCTGTATGCAGAACACACACATACATGCACACACACATAGAGAAAGGGAGAGAGCAAGACAGTGCTTCATTATAAAAAGAGAGATTAAGCAAAGCTAAAACGTTATGGACAGATCTAAACCTTGATTTTAAGAATGTGGGTGTGTGTGTGTGTGTGTGTGTGTGTGCACAGAGCAAGACACAGGTAATGATAAGGGTAATGAAATGTCCATCAGTCACTCTACTCACCCTTCCCTTCACATCATCAAACTCACACACACACACACACAGCTGAATGGGTCTTCTGTGTAGTGAAGGTACTACCGAGAAGATATCCATTCTCGCTGAAATGTTTCAGTGTTTAAGAAAAACCTGAACAGTACAGTACATGCCATTGGATTTTTTTTTGTCAACCAGTTTTCATGTTATGTACTGACTGATGCACATTGTATACAAATTGGGCAAAGTGATTTTCTGGAGGCAAAGTTGGTTTTCTGAAAAGAAAGTTTTTCTCTCGTGTTCACCAAAATTATGTGTTTCTGCTTTTTTTTTTTTTTTTTTTTTTACAGCAGTTATGCCTTTTTAAAATGATTTAGTACATCCCTTAGTTTAGCAATGAATTTGAACAATACTTTTTAGGACAATAACATTTTATTTTATTCATAATTTGAGTTCAAATATCTGATTTGATTATATTCCTTATAAGAATTAACAAATCTTCATCTCACCTATGGAATGGTCACTAAGAAACCTTCAGAAAATGGTTAAAAGACATTTAATAGAAAGCCAAAACTGAATAAGTATTAAAATCACTTTGAAATGCTAACAGCATTTCTGTTTCCATTTACAGCAATGTAAATGTTTGTTGTTTTGGTGTGCTTTCCACCATCTTAAAAACCAGTAGCCATCTCATGTCTAGAAAGCATTCTATAAAAGGTTAAAGGAATCTCTTCTATAGCTGATTCTCTCAAAATGGTTGTCTATCCATTACTCTCCTTTCTAAGTCAAACCACAAATAATGCTCTAGCAAGCACAACAGGGAGCTGAGGAAGAAAAATCACACACATTCACAAGCAAGGCTATGCTGATCTGAGCTGAATTCCACATTAGCCTGTGGGTGGTATTCCAATGAGGCTGGAATAATATTCAAAGCACATGAAGAAAGTCACACATCATACCTTAGCGTTCTTGACCAAACATTCTTTAACGATCTTAAATTTCCCAGCTGCCTTTTCTCTGACTGACATATGACCGTTCTTTTACTATGCTTGCTGGTCTTTCCAGGGTGAAAGATTTTCACCCTTACAAATAGACTCACTCTGTTTTCCTATTTGCCTATGCTTTGGAGCACTTTGGCTGCCCTGCATGAAATGAGTGCTGCAGATTCTTTTTGAGGCCATTAAAGGAATAGTACAGTAAAAAACAAATATACTGTATTTGCTCCTTATCCCAAAGAAGCTGGGATGCTGGTGGTCTAGTGAAAGGATACTCATCTATATACCAGGAGGCAAGCTCAAATCCTATTACTGACACTACTATCATTGTTTTCTTCAGAAAGACTTTTTTTGCAGTTGCACCAGGTATACTGTCCCTGTAATTACGAAAAGTCGATCGGGATAAGAATGCCTTCTAAATGCTGTAAAATGTAAAATGAGATCTGGAGCTAAGAGGCTAACAAGTAGATAACAAGTACTGAAAGCTTGTTTGAACAAAACCCTTCATAAATAAAACATTAATCTTTAGGAGGATATTTGCAGCTTGCACGAATGTGATGATATCTGGATACCAATTGGCTACGACATCAACATCAAGTCATCAAATCATTTCAGTTTTCCTTCGGTTCACTCATTTACCCATAACACCATACAAACTGATAAATGATTGTCT
The DNA here is from genome assembly GCA_017165825.1 of Hepsetus odoe. Classification (NCBI taxonomy): domain Eukaryota; kingdom Metazoa; phylum Chordata; class Actinopteri; order Characiformes; family Hepsetidae; genus Hepsetus; species Hepsetus odoe. The sequence continues at coordinate 11,059,551 of CM029389.1, forward strand.
TGGATTCGAACTCAGGACTCAAATATCCTTCATCTAAGATTCCCTTGCTTCCTTGCTTATACCTGTGAGTGAATATCGTCTAATAGACCTGCTTAAATGATTTCTATGTCTATAGTCTGTGTTGAACAAAATGTTGGATACACCTAGATAACTGGGATTATTAATTGTAGCTATGGAATGGGCCTTTGTTAATATTTTTCTAAAAAAAAGTCTCTCATACAGTGTAAGAAAGTACCAAGTGAGTCTATTTAAAATTACTTAGCAACCTGAGGCTTGTAGACATTTAGTCTTCTTGCACAGTGCTGAATTGGCAGCTATACAACTACAATAAATATTATAGCTCAAGTGTGAAAGTAAAGAAAGAAACTTACATGGCTTAGTGATTATTTTTAGTTTGGGAGGAAGATGTGCAAATTATAATTTTTTTCATTTTCTTTTTTTCCAAGGTATTGTAACTGAAGCTGGAGCTGGAGCTGGAGAGTCCTGTTGATGTATTTCTCCAAGGATAGGACTTTCACCAGAGGTCACCATGATTAAAACTTTCTCCAAGTTAGTTTTCAATGATGAAAGTGCACAGTTGCGAGACACCCTGGACATTCCAAATGAGGCTCATAACAGAGTAAGCATACAATTAGCTCAAACTTGCATGTTTAGAACAAGCATGCTTCCTCACATGCATTTTTACAAATGTTTAATTAGGTCAAATTAATTAAAAGAGTCTCTCTCCCTCTCTTTCCCCTATCCTCCCTTTCTCTTCTTACCTCCCCTTTTCTTCTCTGTTTCTGACAGATCTGCAGCATGACCTCTAGTTAATTGAAACCCAAGAGACTTCTCTTGCATAAAATCAGATTTATCTCTCCTTAAAAGGTTTCTGGTAAAAATAGTGCAAGCGCACTGGCTGGGAAAGCGAGGGGCCTGGAGCCATGGAGATGGAGGCTCGCAGCCGCCCTTTGCCCTTCCTCCATCGCCGTCCTGAAACAAGTGCTACCACTAACTAGCTGGGGATGCATTAATTAATTGCAGGAAAACACAGACAAAATGTCTATAGGGCAGATTTTCCCCCCCAAAAAGAGAGAGCGAGAGAGAGTGATGTAGAAGTGAATCCGCTGTGTAAGATTTCCCCTTGACGATTAACTGATAATGGGCATGGACAGTGAGCGGTGTGCTAAAGCTCTAATTATATGCGTCATTCATGGCTGAACACACAGTGGTTTCTCATCTTCCATAAAGTCATCTGTGTACATCACACCTACTGCTTTATACCTGATATATCAAAATTAACATTTGACTTTTTGTTTGTTATTGCAGAGACATCAACTGCTCTCTGAGAAACACACATTATAACTCTTTTAGAGCACATTTAAACTTGTAATAGTTGTAATGGTAAGCCTAGACCCTATGTCTCCTTTTGAGTGTCCATCGCCATGTGAAAATATAAAAACTGTTATTTTTTTATAGCAGCAATTTTTTATTATTTTCTATGGAACAAAATGAGAATAAAATGTTAAAAGTGATGAAATATGTTTGCACCTTAAATTAACAAAAGAACCTGATGATAGGCAGATAAAGAGTACCTATTATTCTCCTTTTTGGAGTTAGCCAGTCAGTCAGTCATTTTCTGTCGCTTGTCCCAAGGGGAGTCGCTAGGGAGTGCTGGAGTCCATCCCAGCTCACACAGGGCGAAGGACAGGGGACACACCCTGGACAGGTCACCAGCCCATCACAGGGAGGAGCGCTTTTTGGAGTTAACAATTATTTTTCATTTATTGTCTCCAAAAAAAATGCTTCAAAGTTTGATACATTTTTATATACTGTAATCTTTGTTCATTCTCAATCTGAAACAATCTGTTAGAACTCTTGTTTTATATGGTGTGAAACTGGACCATCTGCATACAGGCAGCATATAAGAGCGGGACGAAGTACAAGTGGGTGGAGCTTGGGTAACTCATGACTCAGGAAGTACAAAAAGAACATGCTGTGGGTATTAAAATATCACAGGCAAAGCAGTAAAACAGTCTTTTCATAAATACATTTCTCTGATTAATGCTACAAAACTTATTCACCAGTGAAATATTGAAATGGGGGGTAGTTAGAAACACTTCTTAAAGTTTTTTTTATAAAAAATGCTAATTTAAAGTTGAACAAAAAATTACAGTACTGAAATCGGTCACAATATGTACACAATATGTGTATTTGTCTGGCTAACTGAAATTACTGTTTGAAGATTTGAGCTAACATTTGCCATCACAATATAAGCCTTGGGGCTCCTTGATTCTGGAAAAAAACTATTCTTGTAGTCCGTCTTTGTCCTACTCAGTATTAATTCCTTTCAAGAGCATATCTCCACCTCTCCAAGTTCTCCTCAAGCTGATTCCTACTCTCCCTACAGATTACAATATCATCAGCAAACATCATAGTCAATGAGGACTACTGGCTAACCTTGTTCATCAACCTGACAATTACCATGGCAAAAAAGAATGGGCTCAGTGCTGATCCTTGATGTAATCCAACCTCTACTTTAAATGCATCCATTCTTTAAAGTATTCATTCCTTTCTAGCTGTTTCCCTTACCATTTTTGCAGTAGTTGCAGAGCAATCTGGTAAATCTTCACTACCTCTTAGTGCATGTGTGTCTGAATTGAATGACACACATGCACTAGGAGGTGAACTGCAACTCCACCTTGCAGTTTTCCTTCTTTGGCTTCCAAAATTTAATTCTCAACTCTGCCTTCACTTTCCTCCTCTTCTTGACTTCCAAGGTTATCCTACACAGCACCATCCTATGCTGTTTAGCTACATTCTCCCATGTCACTACTTTGCACCTGTATATATTTTCCTCAACTCTTGTATGTCACCCTGTGCTTCTCTCTCTTCTTAGAATAAGTATTAACTTCAGCAATTTCCACCTTTTTCGCAAAATCTACAGCCATCTGATCTGCATTGTTCTCAATGACACCATACTTGCCCATCACCTCATCACCTCCGTTCCCTTCACCAACATGTCCCTTAATGTCTGCACCAATCACCACTCTCTCTCCCCTGGGTACACTCTCTAGCATTTCATCTAACTCACTCCAGAATTCTTCTTTCTCCTCCATCTCACAACCAACTTGTGGAGCATAAGCACCGAAACATTCATCATCACACCTTCAGCTTCAAACTCATCAACCTATCTGAGACTCTCTTCACCTCCAAAATGCTATGGACTTATTCTTCCTTCAGAATAACACCTACTCCTCCTTCTGTCCACACCATGTTAAAGCAATTTAAACTCACCGCCAATACCTGGCCTTACTACATTTCCATTTAATCTCTTTTCACACACAAAATATCAACCTTCCTTCACTCCATCATATCAGTTAACTCTCACCCTTTACCATTCATGCTGCCAACATTCAAAGTTTCTAACCTCACTTCCCCTCTTCTACACTTCCTTCTCTCCTCCTGCCTTCCTCCTTTTCTTCTTCTCCTTTGGCCAACAGTAGACAATTTTCCACCCACATCCTGTTGGCTAACAGTAGTGATGGCTTTTTTGTTGTCCCCTTATTGATTTGTCAAAAGTTTACACTTTTAAAAAATTTGATAGGTTATTATATTCTTGGTGATGAATCATTTCTGTCACACATGAGACCTCCCAGTAATTTATACATAATTGTTCCAGGTATTGCACAGTTTGGGTTAATCATGCTGGGAGCTCTGCCCTTCTTTTGTTCACACTCAAAGCCTTTCCATTTAACTACCCTTCATGCATGCTTCACCATGGAATCAACGCTTGGAGTCGAGTCTCTCAGTTCTTATTAGATCCCAGGATTTTGGGTACCTAATAGTCTTAACAACAGCTGGTTCAAATGAATGCATGGATGGAGCATGGAGAAGTCAGTTCTCCACGTGGCAACTCTGATTCCAGATCAGTTTTATTTGGACATGTGACATAATGCTACCTAACAGCAGTTCCCACATTCTATCATACAGAAAAATCATCCTTATTAGAACCTTATTAGATCCTTATTAGTCCAAAACAATGTCTTTCCTTTAAAGTTCAACATGGAAGTTAAGAGTTAAAAGTATTTGACTCCCATGTATTGTCAAAAATGGGTCATTTTGAATTCAGACTTTTGCTCTTTGTCTGAAAGACAGCACAAAGTGAATGTGCATTAAATACAGAAACTAGAGAACATTCAGTCTAGAGAGCTTAAAGAGTCTGAGAGAATTCACTGGCGTTGTCTACACCTTCAGACAGACGAATTGTGCTGTAGCACTCACAGATAAACCAACCACCTAGGAGGGAGGGTCACAATCTTTGTACCCAATTACTGCATACACATATTTCACATTCAGACACAGACGCCAAGCAGAAACCAGCCTGGGGGCAACTGTTATTGATGCTACACCCCCAAGGACACACACACACACACACATATGGGTCCCTATCTCAGTTTTGTATTAATTCACCATAATATACCTCTTCCATGCTAGCATTTACATTGTTGAGGAATAGTGCTATAATTAAACAAAAAGGCACAGTATGTGTATGGCTTACTTGCAGCTAGGGTGATACATAACACAACCATATTGTCCCTCAAATCTACACTCCCAGGCTCCCCCTCTCAATTTCCAAGCAAATTAATAGGCAACCACCACTGATGCGTTAAATTGCCTTGCGTCGGCTGCTGAAGACGACCAAATTATTTATTATTTCCGATTAAAGCAATTCCTCCACTTTGCTGTTGGGGTATGGTTTCCTTTACTATGTTACGTCATACAAAACCCAAGACACTCTCAGACACTATTACGAACTTAACTAGACCATCTATCTTTTTGGTTAGGTATATAAACAGTTAGGTATTTAAAGCAAAACACATGTTTAAAAAATAGAATTATATGGAAAATAGTATCAGATCACAGAGAGCAATACATTGAGTCCTTAACAGTAAAGCCATAACCAGCAGTTAAAGCTTTAAGAGGTAATTTAATTTTTAGAGCATTGTGGATCAGATTTGGCACCCTTTAATTCCCCAAGCTTACAAGAATGGAAAGAATGAAACGACACTCTTTTTGATTTTTCCATACATTTTTATTGTGATTTACTTTGTCAGAAAATTTGCTTACAAGCTAAGTGTATATCCATTTGCGGATATCCTCACTTCATGATGTACTCACACACTTCAATTAAGAATTTTTCTTGGCAGCTTGGGTACAACTCTTATTTCTGCATGCTAAATCAATGTCAAAGAGTTAATTTTATTTATATGACCAGACATTTATCCAAAATGATTCTTACTCCATGAATGCTTTTCTTTTATGCAAATTTTAGATACACTTCATGTTTTTTTAGCAGAGTGCTTTGGCATAAAGTTTTAGTTTAGAAACCTTATTCACCTTTATCATAATTAGTATCATTGAGAAAAATATTCCCAACCAATGACAATGCCTTTAATTATGTCATGACAAAGAGAATGCAAACAAATATTTTTAATTTTGAAGCAAGTAGAATTTTAACATATGTGGTGTACAGTTGTGCTGTGTCTATAAATACTTTAGAATATTCTATATTTCTGTATAAATATCACCCAAAGCTGAAACAAACAGACAAAAAAACAAAAGACAAAAATATTATGTTATACTATAATTGATTTTTTTATTGTGGAATTTTATCCAACATCACATATCTGCCAAAGTATATAAATCTTAAGTATCTGCAGCTCATTTGAAGTTGAAATTAGCACCTGGGGAACAGTGATGTGGATGGTACCTTGCACAAGGGTACCTCAGGGCAACCTGCTGGTCTGGGATTCAAACCCACGACCTTCCGATCCTCGCGCCAATTCCCTAACCAAAAGGCCACTGCTTTAAATAAATTAACAGTTGTTGATGTTCATTATAGGGATAAGAGTTACAGAATCATTGGTGGTTTGGATTCCACTAATTCACAGTCAGACAGTTTGAGTTCAAATGGAAGAAATTCAAAACCATTGTTACCCAGTCAAAAAAGGTCAATCAAAGAGCATGGCATGCCATAATCTACAAGGTCACTATGGAACCCAGGGCAACTTTGAAGCAGCTAAGGTCTCACTCAAACTGGTTAATGTGAATGTTTGTGAGACCACAATCAGGAAAACATGAAACAACATAGTGTGCCTGGCAGGGCTGCAAATTTCAAATCTTTGTGCTCCAAAAAATTGCCCCTCTACAGTTTGCTAAATATCACTTCAAGCAACAAAGTTATTGAAAAAATGTTTTGTGGAAAAATAAATTTTTTGGTTTAAATGAAAAAGGAAAACACTGGATTCTAACATTATAACCTTTTAACATCTGTGAAACATGGTGGTGGTAGTATTGTGTTATCAGGTTTTATCAAAAAAATAAATAAAAACAATTATGACATCATCCTTAAGACATAAATAAACAAATAAACTTAATTAATACATACTTAAAATTGATTTGAAATTCTATTTAAAATATATTTGTGTACTGTGGCTCATTCTCTTTTCCCTATGAGCTTTAGAGCTTTAGACCTTGCTCAGCTTCTCTCTTGCATTGTCTGTCTGCAATAACTGAACACATTTCAACACAAATCCTCTTCTTTACCTCCTCTCCCTCCAACACACAAACATCTCCCCATCCACTCACACCTCTACAGCAGCAGCTCCTATCCTCCTTTCTTTGCCAGGTCCATCGCACAGCCCGTTTGCTGTCAGGTGCTGTCTGCTCAAAGGTCGCCACAGCGATGCAAAGCCTTGTATTGCTATATGCGTGTGTCATCAGGCTTTGCGGTGGAGGCGAGGTGGGGGTTATGAGTCCTGATGCCAGCATATTCTCCCCTGATCGAGGCCATTACGAAGGTCAGGTATGGTGCCAGCACAGGCTTTAACTCAAGCGTTCATTGAGTGTCTGGATGGAGACAGAGAAACAGGGAAATTTGTCATGGCAGCTAGGGTTGGGTGAGTCAGTGGGGCTGGAGATGCTCATATTTCCCTTTCTGCTCTTCTGCTTGGCGCAGTAGACAAAACCCTTTTGCATGTATAGGTAAGTTTGCACTGGGGTGGTGCAAAAATGAAATACGGTCTTTTAACATTTTTAAAAAAGTTTAATTAACCGTTAAATTGGCTAGTTAACTAGCTTGCTCTTTTACAAGTCAGTGACTTTGTGAGTTCAACCCGTGATGATGGCAAAGCCATCTATGGACAGGAGTTCAAGCATGCACAATTGACTTTGTTCTTTATAGAAAGGAATGGCCCTCCCTCCTTCCCTTTCACTCAGTGCAATCTTTATGTAGTGTTAACATGTTATTCGCTGAAAGCCCTTTCTTTTAGGTGAGTTCAGAGTTTCAATGAAGTTACACAAGTGGCTGTCAGATAAAAGATTGAAATCCTTTACTCTCACAATTTTGGTGATAAAAATTGTCCAAGCTAGAGGTGGAACTGGATATGACTAAATTGGCAATACAACTGGAGAAAAAAAACCCTGGAAATAAACCAGTTACAGTTAGTGGGATGAGAGGTTACTTTGGTCACCTGATTGCTTGTAAATAAACTGACAGACGTATAATTTTAGCCATGAAAGGTTTGTCACCCAACTTATTGCTCCTTTCATTGAAGAAAATTATGGATGCATGAGTTTGTGAGAGAGAGAGAGAGAGAGAGAGAGAGAGAGAGAGAGAGAGAGAGAGAGAGAGAGGGAGGTAGTAGGGAATAATATTGAAAATGATATTAAAAATGTGTTTTTTTTTTCCTGCTCTGTCAATCTAGCCATTCACCTTGTTGGTCATCAACTGCTTCTTTCTTTTTAAACGGGTGGTTCAGAAATATTTACACGTTTAATGGAATTCATTATGATGACCTAATATGGCATTGCTGTAACCTACTTATTATTATTATTATTATTATCTGGCCTTTGAGTGGTAAAATGGTGCTTAACATTCCAGATTTGTCTGTCTGTCTGTCTGTCATAATTTATCGAGGCTGGTGTGTAACAAGCGTCTGCCAGCTGAATTTACGTGCTGATTTGAAAAATAAATAAGAGCTGTGGAGAGCAGTGATGGCTTTAATCACAGACTGTATGAACATGAAGAAGTGGGAATATGAAACATAGGGAGGAAATTAGATATTATGCCCTGAAGACAACTGCAGCCACTGGCCCATTCATTATTAGTGTGATATTTATTATTGAGAATTCCTCTCAGTGACAGAGTGGAGAATATTCTCCAAGCTGCACCACTCACAGTTCTGTCACGGGTGAAGAAGTGCAGAGATAGTGTCCAGAGCCACTGTCTGCTGCTGACAAGGCAAGTCTGTACTGATACATCACATGCATTACTGTCAAACAGTACCCCCCCACCACACACACACACACACACACAGGGACAAGTGAGGATGCGCAGTTTACATAAAGTGAACATTCATGAGATTACTATTTACACTGACAGGAGGAGAAGATTCAGTGCCCAAAACTTAATTTGATTTCCCTTTGTTAATAGGCAAACCCATTAAAACACGATTTTAATAGTTTGTATTTAGAGAGTATTTTCAGCTCATTAGGTTTTGCTCCAACAAGTAATAGGTTAATATATTTTTATTATTTTTTTTTGTGTGCTAGTATTATAGTGTAAATGACAAAATGGAAACAGGAGCACTTTTACTGTGTTCGAATTGTGCTACTGCTATAGGCACACCAACATGAATGATAAAACCTGACAAAAAGTATTATCTTAAAAGATTAAGTGTTTGTCTGGAAAAAAAATAAGAAAAGGAACATATGGGTATTAAGTTGAAATACAACAGCATGGGTAAGTAAAACTATATAAAACCTAAAATGGTTTAATACAATGAAACTGTCTTTTGTAAAATCACATACAAACAAGGAGTCCTCACAACTCCTTTATCATTAGGTACAGATCCATTAGCAGGATTACATTTTTGTTTTTTTAAGTGATCTCTAGTGACCAGAGACTATTTTTTTTTGTGAATTTAAACAGGCTGCCTATTTATTCAACAATTAATTTTATTTTAAAAGCAACACATATTTCACTGAAGAATTTCAAAACCCAGTGGCCCATTAAAGAGCAAAGAAAACTGTATATATTGCAATTTTGGTTAAACAAAAAGTTTCCTTTTTCATGTTTCTTAGCCCACACATCTTCTGCAAGTTCTTCTTCTGTTACTGTATATAAGTCAGAAATATTCCTGTGAATGTTCCTCTGACAAAAAAAAAAATCTTTTCCTGCAAAAAAAAACCCAACTTATACTTTTTATTCATTTAATTAACTGAATTATAATAAACTATTATTTTATTCAGTAATATCATTCACTAATATTCACTAAAATGTGGCACCTATTAACACTTTTAAGAGAATAAGCCATTTTTACAAAATGGCATTGATTGTGTTTTAATTAACAGTTAAAACAAAATGGAATTTTATTGCTTGTGACAACCATAGAATAATAAAAGACAAAGAAAAGAAAAAAATAAAGTTAACAGTCTTTTAGTCGTAATGCACTTTAGCTCATGGCAATGGCTTCCAGTCCCAGTTCTGCTGACCCAAAACTGGAGTTTTATGCTTTTCCTGCTGTAACACACCTGATTCAATTAATCAAGTAATGAGCAAGCCCTTGAGTTGGATTAGGTGTTCTAGAGCAGATAAAGCACAAAAACGTGCATGGTACCAGCAGCCTGGGGACTGGACAGCACTGATTTATGAGGCATTTGCTATGTCTGCTATATATGTTTACCTCACATGTAAAGGGCAAATCTAAATGCATGTGGGATGTGGAACATTTTTTCAATAGGCATTGATGCTACAGTGAGAAGAGAGACAATACAGTAACACTGTTACTGACACCGCAACCACTAATCAGCTAATACTGACCATATATATAAAACTGTCTGCAATAAGCATGCTAATCAGTAAAGGTTAGTGGAACTGCTCTCTCAGCTCCCAAACTTTCCATTGTCTCGTCTGAGTAATTTAGTCAACAAAGAAGTCCATCCCCGTCACGCTCCTCCCTGCGATGGGCTGGCGACCTGTCCAGGGTGTGTCCCCTGTCCTTTGCCCTGTGTGAGCTGGGATGGACTCCAGCACTCCCCCGCAACCCTGCTTGGGACAAGCGGCAGAAAATGACTGACTGACTGACTGACTATACCTTGCTGCAATGTGACCAGAATAATACAGAATAATAATGATAGTAATAATACTTTTTTTAAAATACAGTATATAGATTTTTTTGGTCGCAGCAAGCTCAGACATAATTTCTAAATAAATATGCTTTTTTTAAACTTTATGAAAGGTTCTACAACTATTACATCAAAAATATATGCATTATGGCTTTGGGGCTTTTCAGAGTTACCTGTTACCTTACAATCCAACTGGATTGTATGATTAACCAGCATTGTGAAGATGAATGGGCTTACCAACAACCATCAGTGATACCTGAGCCTTTATAAAATACAAAAATTCTGCTTCTCAATAAATCATCAGTGAATTGTGTGTAATCTGCACCCTCTTTCTTATTCACTTCATAGTTTGTCCCCTTCCACTAAAGCATTCTGAATTTTTGTTTAACTTAAATTGGGGCTGTCTAAAACCATCCCAGAAAAATGTATATACCCTGTGAAATCACATTTGGCTCTTCTAAAAAGTGCCAATGATTCATTGATGTGGGTTAGAATGATGTACTGTGAGCTCTAAAAAAAAATCAAAATGTCACCAGACAACACTAGGACTTGAGAACACTGAAAAATATTTGGCTGAATATTGATTTCTAGTGTTTGTCACCAACTTTACCCTTGCACGTCAGGAGCCAAACTAGAAGAACCAAAATTGAAAGTGTCATGAACATGTCTTGTTCTTACTGTTAGGGTTAGTCAAAAAGGTTAATTTCATGACACATTTTTGTAATAAACTGGTACTTTCCAATACATGATAAAGTGTTGAATATCTGTAAACAGTGAGTTTGCATTCACTGAATTTACTACATTCACTGAAGTACAAATAGCCTACATTATGTAATTCTTTAAAAAAAAATAAATAAATAAGGCTGGCTGATTTAGTATGTAGATTAGATTATAGGATTAATACTGTCAGTTATAGTTATTAGTAACATTTAATGAAAAAATCCACAGTCCCAAATATATGGATCAATAGATCATTCTACTTAAAAAAGCCACAGAAACAGAAGGTAATTTAGGTCTTTATTTTATTCTTGCAGTTGTGTTTTAGAGCTGTGTTGTGTCCTTTTACATTGTGTGCTATCTGTGTGCTGCTCCAACAAAACAATTTTCCATCCATCCATCCACCCACCCTATAAGACATCTTACACTACAAGGGCCTGTTTATTCTGTTTCACTACCAGGGTCACTTCCTTTTTTACCACTTCAAACTGTGTCCCTTTGACTTCAGTTAGCAAACAAGCAAAAGTCTATCCCCAATTATCTGTTGTCCTGAATACATGTTTTGACCCACTTTAGACCTCTGGGTGTGATTTCTCTTCAGCCCCTATTGTATGACCACTCTCTCTGAGTCACCCGCTCAGGCCAGCCTGGGCCCAAGGACGCAGGTCCGGCCACTCTTTAGTAATGGATGGGCTGCCAGGTGGCCCTGCTGGGCTGGTGAAGGGGCCGAAGCAGTTATATGGGCTTCTACCGGAGCCTATTTACCGAGGTGATGAGCGCCAGACATCTCCCATTATTTATGAAGAGAGGCCACAGGAGCAAGCACAGGGGTCAGTGAACCCAGGTACAAGCAACATTAATAAGAGCCTCATCCAAGTTGAAAAAGAGTGTGTGCACTATATATATATATATATATATACATACATACACACACACATACACATATATACATATATACACACACAGAGATTAAATGAATTTTGGTCACATTGCAGCAAGGTCAAACATTTTCAAAGTGCACATGCAATTCGAGCAATCCGTTTGTTAAAGCTTCTGCAACTAATACATTAAAAACATGTTAATGGAGAGTGTTGTGAATATTATGGTTACCTGTTAGCATGCAATCCAAACTAGGATGATTAACCAGTGTTGCGCTTATAGCACTGTGAAAATAGATGGGCCTACCAACAACCTCATGATCAGTGAGCCTTTCTAAAAGTCCTTGTAGCAATGTTCCATGTGTTTTGGACTATATGGAGTGTCTGGGGTGCAAAGTGCAAACACACTGTTTGATAGATGAAAACTCTCCACACTTCAAATGGGTTTAAACCTTCATTGTTCGCTTTGCTGCCGTTCCTCTCCACACACTCTAAGACAAATGGCTGCGCTAGGCAGCAGTCAGCTGGGGTTTGTAGACCCCATACAATCCAAATGGACCTTTCACACATGCGGATAATAACAAGCGCTCCATTTCTTGCACCTTAAGACAAATTGGCTGCATTTAAAAGGGTTATGATTTGAAACAAAGTGCTCACAAAGATAGATAACAGCATCTCCCCAGGAGCAGACTTCTCTCAAGACATTTCAGTTGTGAAACAAAGGTTTGGCAGATGTGCATTTGGGCAGCTGATGCTATTGAGGAAAATGTTTTGTGTAAATGGTATAATATGGAAAAAAAAATGATTATTTTTAACATTTCATAAAAATGTAGGTAGAGTGTACTTTTTTGCTATTTAAAAAATATTTATTTACTAAACTTGCATATACCTGCAGTGTATTTAGGTGTGTGGTTGATTGCATAATTCTCTACATTTGTGTAGGGGCCCCTCTGACAAAATCAAATGAAAAAATTCATTTTTATTTTGTGGGATCATTTTGTATTTAAAATGCAGCAACTGTAGCAATATTTAGAATTTTGAATGAAATTTTGAAAAATATTTTTGTACCTATGGTACACTCTCACTCTTTTCTTAGCCTGTCTTGAGTAGAGTTGCGGTTAGTATCGATGCTTGTCCCAGTTCTCACTGGGAAAAAGGCTGGGCCAGATTACTGCAGCCTGTAATTTGCAGAGTACACATACAAAACACACACTCACACCTACAGTACAATTTAGAATCTCCAATTCCTCTGTCGTGCATGCCTTTGGACTGTAGGAGGAAACCAGAGCAACCAATTCAATCGCAAACTCAACCAAGAAAGGACTTGTGCAGCCCCACCTACTGTGAATCGGACACAGGAACTTCTTGCTGTGAGGCAACTGATTTACCCACTGCGCCATTGTGCTGCCCCCTCTAAGGTTCACATAAATATAACTAAAGTAAGCTCTCCCACTGGTTAGGCCTTCAGGTACTAGGTTGAAGTCCTGTTGTGCAAGACGTTCCAACAACCACATTATAGTTTCCGGTGAGTTACTCCAGTTTCAGAATAAATGTCAAACAAACACTAACAAAATTCCTAAAAAGAAATGTTACCTCTAAATATGGACCTTGGCATGACAGTTTAAGAAACCTTGGGCTATAGGACAAGCAATACAGAAAGTATATGGTAACAATCTCTAACAGATCACACCAGCACAACTGTGTACAAGGTAGGTGAATTTTAGGCTATTTTTTTGCTTACGAACATAAACCATTTAGTAAGATCCTGCTAGGTTATTTGGCTTATTGGCTTTATAATGACCTGCAGTTGTTCTGTTTATAATTCAAGTTTCAAAGTGGATTCATAAAGAACATTCATTTTAATAGTTTTTAAAATAATTGATTTGATACCTACATAAATCATATAATTCAGCAAAAAAACCCATAGAAGCACCTAGATGGAATTGTCTTGTAAGCTGGTTGACTCTGTTGAAACAGACCACATTTTATATCCTTATCTCTAGCCAAAGACAACATATGGATGAACCACGAGTCAAGAGTCGAGCTGCATGTTCTCTATCTACTTTTCAAAAAAATTGGCCAGCCCTAGTCCTGCATTCTGGTCTAAAGATGAAGAAAGTCTTAACGTCTAACCTCAGTGACTTCCTTGAGTATTTGCATTTTTATGACCTAGAACTAAATTCTGAGATTTAAAATGTCCCTGCCCTTAAAATTAAAAAATACGGACACATTTCAAATGGATCAGTTAAGACAGTGAAGTCGGTCTTTATCATCGACTGGCTGCATAAGGGTTGGCTGTACTGATAGGTGGCTGAAAAGGAAGAGGGTGGTACTGTATGCACAATAATTACTTCCCTAGGGGTCTCACTCTTTTTTACACTCACACATGCATGTGTGTATACAAACACACACGTGACGTTCTGCTCATCTAAATTAGGTCTAAAGCCAAGCCCTATGAACAATGTTTTCTTTCTAGTGCTATCTTATTCCAGGATTGCTAATCAAACAAGCCCTGGGCTATCGGAGGGGTAAACATCTGAGAAGCTGCTTGGCAGCCTTTCAACTCACCATGCTGCAGCCAGCGGATAAGAGACGCCTGGCAAGCTACTTACGCCGTCATTTAGGAAAACACTTCAAACCATTTGAATAAACTTCCCAGTTTGTTTTTAATGTAAAAAGAGCTACCCTTTCACCAAACAAATGGATAGCCAACATGGCAGTCAGCACACTGATACACTCCCAAATGATGAACTTTTAAAAATGCTGCTGTGTCATTCCCATGTTCCCTATATAATCACAGTTAAATAATTAAAAAAGCATTTGGAATTTACTGACCCATGTTATTTTGCCAACACATGCAGGTGGAAAAAATTTGATTTCTTTCAGTCAACATCCAATTTAAACATTGTGAGGCTGCTGTAGCTCCTTTCACAGTTTGATTTTCTCACCAAAGCCTAGACAGGCTGAGGCCAGTGCAAAACCTTGCAATTGGGCTAAAATCGATAGCTTTACTCTTGTTCACGTCCTGCTCCACCGGGATGTGGCTGCGGGTTTTCCAGTCCAGCTCGTTACCACACAGCCAGTACTCTGGGGTGAAGCTAAGGTTCATAAGTTAAGGTCAAAGGTCAAATGCCTACACAGTCTGAGAAAGCGGTCGGCCCTTCTTGGTGCTGAGCACTCGTTTTCGGAGCTCTGAAAATGAGGGAAGTTTCATTTTGTCCCGGTTTTTGCTGTAGACATTGAGGAAGATTCCAAAGACAACCAGCAGGCCTCCCCATATATACCTATGCAAAAGACAGAAATTGTTGGATAAGAAAGAAATTAAAATAAAACTACAATATTATAAGAGCTTATTATAGTAATGTGTCTTCCAACTAACGTTAATTTTCTAGTACCTGTTCCAAGTCATTGCACATACAGCTAAGCAAATATGAACATTAACAACGAACCTTAAAATAATACACTGTGCGCACAATTATTAGGCAAGTATTTATCATTTTATCATTTCATTTTCCATATAATTTTATGTATATTCCAACTCCAATCTGTAAAAACTTGAATGCTTATTGGATTTAAGCAGATCAGGTGATTTGTGTAATGAGGGAGGGAGATCAACACCTGATATCAAGGTGTGCATAATTAGGCAGCTTCTACTTGAGCAAAATGGGCCAAAAAAGAGATAACAGGCTCTGAAAATTCAAAAATTGTAAAAAAAAAAAAAAAAAATGTTTTTCAGAGGGATACAGTATTCTTGAAATTGCCAAGATATCAGGACATGATCACAGAAATTTCAAATGTTTTGTTGCAAATAATCAACAGGGAACATATTGAGGAGGAGACAAGTGAAAAAAAAAAAAAAATAAATACAAACAAATGAACTCCTAAAGATTTGAGACGAATTAAACAAAGCTAAAATGAATCCATTATCCTCTAGTGCTGTCATATTCCAGAACTGCAACCCATCTGGAGTGCAACCTACCTTATTATTCTCACTTTAATAGAGTGAGATGGGAAAAGTTTGCCTATATTTTTCCTAATAAGTAAGCATGTATTCCCCAGAGAACATTCAGACTCACATTGCCTTTGTAAACCATTCAAGGTTTATTAACATTTTGGATTGACTGATAGCACTGTATTTGCTGCAGATTAAAATTAATCCTCAAAATATTCACTTGCCTAATAATGGTACACATAGTGTATGGAGAGGAGAGGGGAGAGGGAAAAAAAACAAAAAAAACCCTCACTGGCCACTTTATTAGCTATATCTGACCAACTGTACTGGTCTATTCCTTAAATAAATTTTGTTCCAACCATTCTTTAATCACGTCTGAGATTACTATTACGACACCTAAACAGGGCTAAATGTATCCAGTTTACGGAGGCCGTAACAGAGATAGATTTCACCTGTAACAAAACTGTTAATGACATCACCGACATGTACAATACAGTAGTTGGGCAGATCCTTGATCAGGTAGCCCCAATTAAGACAAAGAAGGTTAGAACTATCAGGCACTCTCCTTGGTTCAATGATCACACATGGGCTGCTAAGCGGGAGTGCCGTAAGCTAGAACGCAGATGGAAGACAACAGGTCTCCAAACCTCTCTGGCTCTATGGTCTGCTAAATTAAAACAATATAAGAAAGCTCTATATAGTGCTCGCACTGAGTACTATTCAAAACTTATTGAAAACAACAGGCATAACCCCCGTTATTTATTTCAGACACTCGCTCAGCTAACAGATAAAACTGATAGAAGGCCAGCGTGTAGTATTACTAACGATAGGTTTCTTACGTTTTTTAATGATAAAATTAATATTAGGCTCCAAATGTGCCCTATTAGCCCTCAAATTAATCCATTACCAGAGCAGTGCTCACAATATTTTAGTGATTTTAATCTCATTGATGCCTCTGAGCTAATTTCTGTTATAACCCAGGCAAAGTCCACAACCTGTCGGTTAGATCCCATTCCAACCAAGCTCCTGAAGGAATCCTTAGGAGTACTATCAACACCTATACTTGATATCATGAATGCATTCTTGACCTCAGGTGTAGTCCCCAATCAGTTTAAAACAGCAGTGGTTAGACCACAGCTTAAAAAACCTAACTTGGACCCTCGCTTACCAAGTAATTATAGACCTATCTCTAATGTCCCGTTTCTCTCTAAGATTCTAGAAAAATTAGTTGCGAGACAACCGCAGTCATATCTAGACACGCATAATGACTTAGATAAATTCCAATCAGGCTTCCAGCATGGCCATAGGACAGAAACTGCTCTAACTAGAGTGGTAAATGATATAATGGTCTCAAGTGATGCAGGAAACAATACTGTTCTTGTTCTGTTAGATCTTAGTGCTGTGTTCGACATGGTGGATCACTCCATTTTAGTAAATAGGCTTCACTTCACTGTCGGCATTAGCGGAACAGCCCTTAAACCCCTTGAGCCCTTGGTTCAACTCCTATCTCACAAACTGTTATTATTTCATCCAAATGGATGATTATGGCACCCCCTCACCTATGTCACTAGTTAACTATGGAGTCCCACAAGGGTCGGTGTTGGGGCCCAGTGCTCTTCTCCCTCTACATGCTCCCACTAAGCACTATTATTCGGAAGCATAATGTTAGTTACCACTCCTACGCTGATGATACTCAGCTATACCTATCTGTTAAATCATGTGATAAAGCATCAACCGGCACTTTAATTAGCTGCCTCAATGATATTAGGGATTGGATGAATAACAACTTCCTCTCACTAAACCCTGAAAAAACTGAGCTGCTCTTGTTTTGTAGTAGTGATGTAGACAGGGCCAACTTCATTTCGCATATCCAGGATGCAGGGTTGAAGTTTTCAGTTAGTACTCTGGCATGTAACCTTGGTGTTATTTTCGATTCAAATCTTTCATTTAATCCTCATGTTAATGCAGTTGCGAAGACATGCTTCCTGCAACTTCGGAACATTGCCAAACTACGGCGTTTTCTGTCAATGGAAGACACGGCGAAAGTAGTACATGCATTTGTATACAGTAGATTAGATTACTGTAATGCCCTACTTTCTGGAAGCTCTCAGGGCACATTAAGCACCCTACAGCGCATTCAGAACACAGCCGCTAGGATTGTTAGCAGGAGCAGGAAGTACGACCACATAACTCCCATACTCTCCTCACTTCACTGGCTTCCTGTTAGGTACAGGGCTGACTTCAAAGTCCTCCTCTGAACTTACAAGGCACTTAAAGGTCTTGCCCCAATATACCTAACTGAACTGCTTAATACCTATACACCAAATCGCCCACTTAGATCCCACAATAAAGATCTCCTAATTGTCCCTCGCATAAATAAATGTATAGGAGCACAAGCTTTCAATTACAGGGCCCCTAGATTGTGGAATAGCTTGCCTGCTTCTGTACTGGATGCCGAAACAGTCTCAGTCTTTAAATCACGGCTGAAGACTTACTTTTTTAGTTTAGCTTACCCGCACCAATCACCATAGTGCACCATTACTAATGTCGCTGGTGCTGCTGTACATGCCATTGCACTGTATTGTTTCATTTCTGTGTCTGTCACTACTGGATCATGCTCATTACTGACCATCCCCATTCCATTTCTCTCCCCACATGTCCTGGGGGGCCCACTGTGGTCATCACCTGAGTCCAATGCCGAACTACCATCTGGTCTAAGGGGCAGCGGTGGCCTAGCGGTTAGGGCGTTAGCCACATGATCAGAGGATCGGGGGTTCAAACCCCTTCCCAATAGGTTGCCCTGAGTTACCCTTGAGCAAGGTACCGTCTCCATCACTGCTCCCCGGGCAGCTTTCAATAGCTGCCCACTGCTGCACGGGTTTGAGTGTGCATGGGTTAAATGCAGAGGTCCAATTTTGTTGTGGTTCATGTGTGCTGTGCCGTGACCTCGCAATGACAAGGGTTGTCACTTTCACTTTTTTTTTCCACTTTCACTTGGTCTGTGCGATGCATCTGATGCGCCAAGGGACCCTGGCGGCTCATCGGTACCTGGAAGCAACTTGGGACTCCTTTCTGATCCTGGAGTTTAAAACCAAACTAACTTCCGGTTGACCTTGGACCCTCAGAGGTTTTTTTTCTCCACACAGTGGAGTTTTTGGTTCCTCTCCTTCGTAGTCGTCCGGCTTTAACATCTATTACTGTAACCTGTTCCACCATCTACCACCAATGTAAAGTGCCTTGGGGCAATTGTGTTGTAAAAGGCGCTATATAAGAATAAACTGAATTGAACTGCTTAACATCAATACCTGATCAGCCAATTGCATGGCTGCAGCTCAAAGCCTTTAGGTATAAAAACACTGTTAAGACAACCTTCTGATGGTCTAACCAAGCATAAGAATAGGGAATGAAGGTGATTTAAGTAGCTTTTAATGTTGCACAGTTAATGGTGCCACATAGTTGTTGCTGGTCTGAGTATTTCAGAAACTGCTGACCTACTGGATTTATCACACACTGGCACACTGGAAAAAAACAGCCTGGTCTGATGAATTTCTGCAGTATCATTTAGATGGGAGGGTAAGACAACATCAAAACAACAACATCAAAACATTATCCATCTTGCCATATAATCAACAGTTCAGGCTGGCGGTAGATAATGGTGTAGGTGATCATTTTGGAGCATTTTGGGCTCCCCTAGTACCAAATGAGCATAAAAAATATACAGTCTGACTATTGTTGACCATATTCATCACTACAGGGTTTCCATAATTGCTTCCAGCAGGATGACAAACCATGTCAAACCAAAGCTCAAACTAGTTTCCTGAACATGACATTGAGATCACTATGCTTAAATGGCCTCCAAAGTCACCAGATCTCAATCCAATAGAGATGTGGTGGAACGAGAGTCTTGGATTTGCAGCTTAGAAATCTGCAGCAACTGTGTGATGCCATCATGTTAATATATGACCAAAGAAATCACTAAGAAATGTTTCCATCATCTTGATGAATCTATGCTCACAGGAATCACTACAGTTCTGAAGGCAAAAGGGGTTCAACCTGGGACAAGCAAAGCATACATAATATAGTGGCCAGTGAGTGTAAAAAAAAAAAAGTAAGAAGTTGCAGACACTAAATTCACCTGGTGCAGCAGTAAAAGTAACTCGCAGCAATAACTCAAAAGCTTCTACATGTTTTTCTCCTCAATGTATGGGTGATCCTTTCAGGTGATCAATGTAATGTTTAAAACAGGGAAGAATTGTTTTGGGTCCACACTACTTCTGCCCTCAAACTCCTTAACAATCTGCCCTATTTTCCCTGTTTGCTGTGTTTTTTATGTGCAGCAGCAGCAGCAACATCAAGGCTCACATAGTAAATCACAGCTGTGAATAAAGCGATGCAAAAGGACCACTTTAAGATTACCACTGATCTGAATATTTGGGCAGTGGACCACTCTCAACACCAACACAGTAAGGGGAAAAAGGTATCCAGTACTGATTTTCAGAACTGTCACTGTTAGACAGAAAACAACCTGCAATAACCTAATAACATAACCCTGACTCTAACCCTAAAAAAAGACTTATGTTGTGGTCAACATTTGCTGTGTGGTTAAATGGAAGTAAACTAGACTATACTGCAGATTCAGATCATGGATCAGAATGCAGAAATCTCCTAGAAAAAAAGGAAACTGGACTGAACAATAATTTAATAATTCTTAACTACTGACTTGCTGACCTTACTACTCCAAACTACGTATTTGCTATGCTGCTTCTCTTAAGTTAGATATCTTTTAATAATATTTTCTTTCTTTTTTGCAATCTGATGTCAACTAAAGGAGGATGGGTTTGCATAAAAGCAGATCTACTGCTACAAATATTTTTGTAGGGTGAATCCTTCCCTGTAATACTGGGTTAGAGTCTGTCCTTTATTGGTCCATTAGCAGTGATAGACGAGAGAAAACAACTGCAGAGCATCAGTTAGGCTGCCATCAAAATTTGTATACCGCTATGAGGTAAGTGTAAATGACATGTACCACAGTGACATTGTACAACATAAACCCAGCATATATCGTATACAATTTGGATGGTAAAATATAAAAGGAACATAATAACCTCAAGAATAACAAAATCTATTAATTTTATTCTTAGTATACTTCTGAAGATATAAGCACCTGTTATAAGCACATGTTCTGGAATGCTCACTTACTGAAAAGTGAAAGGCTTTGTGAAGAATAAAAATGATAGGACTATCGTCATGGCCTTTCGTCCAGTTGTAACTAAAAGAAAAGAAAAATGAAAAGAAATCATTATACAATCAGTGCCATGTTAATCATTCTATTAATCAAAATTAGTGTGTAGTCTCACCTGTGACGGCGACTAATGCCCCAAAGAGCTTTATTAAGGCCAAAACAAAAGAGATGCCGAAATAGCCAGTCAGAGAGAAGAAGAATGCATAACCATATGTCGTCACTGGATGCTGCCGTGGAGAGAACAAGAATTTAAGACAAACCTAATTCAAACATTCACAAATTACCTACATCAAAAATCCGCCACACAACAAAAACAACTGGCAGATGACCAAAATAATACTGATAATCTCATTAGAATGGCACCTCTTAATGGACCATGATACATTAGGAAGCAAATAATCAGTGTCTTCTTGTAGTTACCTGTTGCAATCAGGAAATACAGGCAAGAACAAGAATCTGGTGTGATGCATTCAAAAGTGGTTCAGAGTATTTCCAAAGCCTGAGGTCATGAGTGTGTTCCTGGTGAGTGGTTGGTACCAAATATGGTCAAATAGAGTAATCATTGAAACTACATCAGAATCATAGAGCCCAAAATTCACTGATGCTTCTTGGGAGTCAAGGATAGTTGTTCTTCAATTAGATAACCATAGCACAATTTGCTGTTAAAGTGAAGACTTGCTATCAAATAAAACAAACAAACAAAAGTGCTTCACAGGCCACTATGTATATGGCTGCATAAGTGCAGACCATTCAAGCGTGCCCAAGCTAACACCTGTTTACTGGCAAGGACCTACTATGGGCACATCAGTACAGAATTAGATCATGAAGCAAAGGAAATATGACCATGGACCAAGGAAAAATGGTTTGACAAACTGAAGCCCTAGGTTTAAATTATCTTCCACAGCACCCTTTAAGACATCTGAGGTCCATGCCTAAATGAGTCAAAGCTGCTTTGGCGGCACATTATTAGGGGAGTTCTGCACAATACTATTTAGCTACTATGCAATGTTATGGCTGATTGGTGTGTATTCATGCGCTCTATGTGATC
The DNA here is from genome assembly GCA_017165825.1 of Hepsetus odoe. Lineage (NCBI taxonomy): Eukaryota > Metazoa > Chordata > Actinopteri > Characiformes > Hepsetidae > Hepsetus > Hepsetus odoe. The sequence continues at coordinate 11,081,558 of CM029389.1, forward strand.
AAATTGTAATGCAGTACAGAGTTTCTGCAGATTTTGTTCATCACTTTTGCGATTTTAAACTGACCTGAGCACAGAAGGCCACAGCAGGTCCCAGCCCACCAATGCACAAGAGTCCCAGAAGAATATACACAAATCCAATTGAATAAGAATACAATACCTTCAAGAAAGAATGATAGAAAAAATATTATAAAAACATTAAAAAAAAAACAAGTTAAGAAATATAAATGAACATAAGAAAGAAAAAAAAAAAAGATCAAAGTTTGGACCCAATGAAACTGTGCCGTTAACAATTTAGTTTTTTTAAATTACCATTTCTGAGTTGGAGCCATTGTGCAATTTCATCGCTTTTTCCTGCACATTTCCAATGGCAGCATCAGCACAAAGAGCCAGAGAAATAAGGACGACCCCTGAGAGAAACGGGGACAAAGAAATAACTATAAAAACATTAGCAGTCAAACAAAAAAAATAATTTTTAGATCAGCCACTTTTTAGATTAAGGAATCTGTAGCAACAGGGTAACATCACTGTTCTTTACAGAGCAGACTAGGTGCAATTTCCAGCACATGAAAGCACAACATAATACACCAGTAAGAAACTTTTGTCAAGATTCCTAATGCAATTTCGCCTACACTTGTGAAAATATAAATGTAAATAATGCTGCAGTTGGCCATGTGTAAAATACATCTCCACAGACCATTACATCTCAACATAATTTAAAATTAAAGTCCTTATTTAAAGGGGTCTTAAGTTACTTTTACTTTTGCCGTGTTTGCATCTGTTGTCTTTTATATCAGTTTAGTTAACTTTACTCAAGTCTCTATATAGAGGTTTCTGGTGAGAGAGGGAAAAAAATAAATAAATAAATAAAATTCAAAACAAAACAAAACCAAAACAAAACCCAAACTGTTAAACCATTGTAAGTAGACGGGCATGTTACCAGTCACATTGAAGTTTGGTGCAACTTTGCTGTCAGCCAGGGTGAACCAAATGAGGCCCAGGCTCATACACAAAGCAGCTGACACATCGGCAATGTTGTACCGTTTCCCTGCAACACAAACAACCGCTGTTCAACAACAAACATCAGTCTGAAGAAATATTTCCTTGACTATTTTCCAGAAGAATGAAAAATAGAAAATAATGAATGATTATCACTTCTTGTTGGACAGAAATGTGATTATTTTGGCACCTGTCAAGTCAATGGGATCACAAAAGATTTTCAAAGCTGCTACTGAACATCAGCCACAGGCAGCACAAGATTTTCCCTGCTGAACACCATTAAGAAGATGCAGGGATGCCCCTATGAGGCTTTTGTGTTGTGGTCAGGTAGAGTAGAAGTAAGAGGAGGGGGAAGAGCTTCAGATCAGCATGGCTAAGAGGAGAGAACATGACACTGGCTCCAGGTCGGTTCCGCAGTGCTCTTTGAACAAATTCAGCCATGGAGAGAAGGGAGAGCACCATGAAAAAGAGAAAGAGAGTGAAAGTGAAAATGAGAGTGTGTAAGAAAGAGAGAGAAAAAGATTCCTTTTCCCCTTTCTCGACTCCTAAACCCAGTCACAACCTGAGAGATGGAGAGGGTGCAGACTTTTATGAGCTTGGACATGTGAAAAATGTAATGAGAAAGATACAGAAAGGAAAACAGAGTAGAGTAGTTGGTGAACCTAAGGGAGAGACACAAAGAGAACTGAGTCTTCCCAACCAGTTCGTTGCCTTAGGGATGCAAAGGTGACGCAGCAGGTTGGTCTATAACTCTTTGATTCTGCAATGCTTTGATGGACAAGCATCCTACATGCATTTTCAGAAACAATACATCAGCCCCAGGGAACCAAAAGGCTGCAACGCTAAGAAAGAACCAAAGAAAAATATCCCTATCCCAAAAAAAAAAAAAAAGAAAATAAAAATCTTGTGATCAGTCAAATGGGAAACCTTGAAAAAAAATGACGAAGAGATGAAAGAGGATGAACTTGTCTCTCTTTCTAGCTCCCTCAAGTCCAACAGTTGCATCAACAATGAAAAATGAAACTGAGAGCAAGGAGGAAAAAAAAAAAAAGGACAGGACAGGACTTTCTGCAGGAATCAATCACAAAAAAAGGTTTAATTTGAACTATTAAAAAAACCTACTCAAGTCATATTAGTCTAAGTATATTATTATATTATACTCAAGTCATATTAGTCACATTAAGTCTTTCTAGCATAATTTACTAAACTGAAGAAACTTCAAACCAAAATTTGTTGGCATAATACGTGTTCACTTGCAAAAATGCTACCTCTATAGAAAGTAACAAGTAAAAAAAAAAAAGGCAGCACATTTGTTTTTGTTCTATGATTTAACTGATAAAATCATGATTATTATTCATAATATTTGAACATAGCGAAATTATGGGCCTTGTCAACAAGAGGTCTGGTGATGAAAATGTTTTTTTCCTGAAACACGTAGTTGCATATTGTTATTTACCTTGGATGAAAACCCCACCAATCATAACAGGAATGAGTTTGCAGCACTTGAAGATGACTTGTGTTGGATAGTTCAAGTATCCCAGTGATGTGTTGGAAAGGCCCATGGTTCCAACTGTTAGAAATGCAATAATCATATATGTTTTGCCTGGGATCCTGGAAAAAATGTTGGGGGGGGGGGGGGTTAGTCTTAGCAGTAGCTAGCAAATGCACATTGTCACACAGAGTTCTGTCTAAAAACTAGACCATTCTATGCTTTATTTTTAATGGTTTATGTCTTAAAGTATCTAGAACACCTTGTATCTGTGAATTGAACACCTCGAAAAACATTCCACTCCTAACACTGATGTCCAGTTCCACACAAACCATAGAAACCACTTTCAAGCTCTCTAGAGCAGTTGCTCTTAAGCTTAAGGTTACCCATATTCAATGCCAAGACTAAGGGGTACAAAGCCCCTCAATACTTGGCGTTAGAGAACATTACCTATAGTGATCTAGCAACATCTAATTTGGAAGTAGCTCGAGTGGAATTTGTGATTCAGAAAAAATAATTCAAAATGTGTACCTGACCTCATCGTTACTCTTATGGACAGTTATTACAGATATACAGTAAAGCCTTCCCAGAAGCTGCAGCTGGGCAATTACTTAATTTATTGTTATAATTTACTTTACTGTATACTTTTCTCAGCGCACTGAGATACTGTTATTAAATAAGGAACACTGGTCATTGAACTATACTGTATTTATAAAAAACCTATGCATTCTGTTTAACAGGATTTAGTGCAGTGCCTTGTACAAGATGTGGAAGAATATATTCATCTTTGGTGTGTCACTTCAGGTACGTTCTTTTCCATTTAAAATGAACAGTTCAGAAAAAGTAAACTTTATAACATTTTATTGAAAATTTCTCTGAGATATTTCTGACACAACCCCGTTACAATTATTGTAACAGAGAGAGAACACTGGTCACACCGCATTACTACCTCTTACCTCCTCCTCTTGTCTTGGGTAAGCTGCAACTCTACCAAGCCAAACATGGAGTAGAACCCAAACTGAATAAGGGTGAGGTACCAGCCAAAAGGTTTGAATCCTTCTACAGAAAAGATTAGCTCCTAAAGAGAAACAAAGTGAAATATATGAATGTTGATAAAAACTAAACATGAAGTGCTACAGAGTGAAAAGCTATTTCATCACTTAGTTAAGTTCTTCATGATCAATAGGGTGAGATGGTAAACTCTGAAGAACACTAGAAACATCTGCAAGTCAGACATTCTGTCCTACATGCTTATATGCAAAAGTCTGAGCCAAGTCAAAACACTATATTCAGCTCAGTATTTATTTAATATTGGCTAAACAGATTAATCTCTTAAAATATTTTCACAGCTAATATTAATAGACTCTTTATAAACCTTTATTCATTAATACATGTATAGCTCCCAGAAGTTACTTAATCTGAACAGTTTTAATAGAACAGAATGCAAATTAAATAAATGCAAAGCCAATAAAAGAAAAAAATAATGGAAGTGATACAGACAAACAGAACAATAGCTAAATATAATATCACAAAAAAATGCAAAAGCTTTGTTTTTCACATTTTTCCAGACTAATTATAACTAATTCAGTTCTGTTTATTAAAACAAATTTTTACAATAAATCTGAAATATCCAATTACATAAACAATTTTTTGTAACGACACTTTCAATTAAACTCTGATACAACCTACTCCTGGTGCTTGAGAAAAATCCTCATCTTGAGTGGGTCAACTGTGTCTAACTAAAATGATTCAATATAATTAGAAAAGGAAAAGTGGTCTATATAAAGTGCTGTATGAGGCCAAAATAACTATCCAGTGACCTGCAAGACAATAATGTGTCAACACATAGATCTGGCAAAGGATGTAAGAAAATTCCTACAGCATTAAAAAAAGCCCAAGAGAATGGTATCCTCTATAATTCTCAAAAGAAAGGAAGTTGTTGCCACCGGTAGTCTTCTGAGATCTAGGAGCCTACACAGACCCCTTGCCCAAGTAATAAGGTAATTAGTAATTAGGGACCATGGGAACTTACTTAGACCCAGAAACTAACTTTAAATGAGCCCCAGACTCCCATCGTAGATTTGGGAGTACCTTATAACAGACATTGGTGCAGCACTACACCAATCAAGCCTTTATAGTAAAGTAGCCAGACAGAACCCATTCTTTATAAAAAGAAAACCAACAGCTTGCTAAGACTTGCCAAATGACTCTCAGACCATGTTGTAAAGTTGGAAAATCAAGTTGTTATTCAAGGAATATATGCACTTAAAAACATAGATTGATTATTATATGTTTGTCTATGTATGCATGTAAATGTTATAAAATCCCTATGAAATTAGGTGACTTTCAAATTTTGGGAACACAGGATTTTATACCATATTACTTATTGAAGTGGTAACACCCCACCCCCTCCCCCGCCCCCGCCCCCGCTGGTGTTGGTGCATACCTGCAGGTATCCATAGATGAGGTAAAAGAGGAAGACTCCAGCCACACAGATGAAGAACTGTGTTGGTGTGTTAAAACTGCTCAGGTTGAGCCCCAGCACTCTGAGTTCCTCAGCAGTTTGATGTGTAGGGACATCACCTCTGAGATGATGGGATGGAGATGGAGGTGTTCGAGTTGTAGTTGATTAAGCCAAATTTGGAACTCATCGTCTTTGTTGGCTCCTGTGGATTTGGAGAAGATATATCAGCGTCTAGCTAGTTCTTCAATACAAACAGAAGGCAAATAATCCTGCTAATCACTAATGCACAAATATCTTTATCAAAAACTTATGTTAATGTTTGCACAAAGAACAGAAATTGCAAGGGGATTTAGCAATGGTTACATCCTCATCTTCATTCAAAATATAAGACCTATGTTAATACTAGTTTATCAGCCACAAAATTTAAAACGGGTTGAAGAAGATGGAAGAAAAACCAAGTAACACCAAGAGGTACATATACTTCTTTTGAAATGTGTATTGCAACTAAAGCATTTCCAATTTGGGGCACAATAATTGCCATTTAAGTAAATAAAAGTAAACAACTGAACCAAGAGTCCAGACTCTGGATGAGGGAAGTAAACATGTCAGGAGGAAATATCCCAAAAATCCTCTGATTTGAAGAGGGCCACATGCTTTTGTGGTTAGCTGCTCAGGATTTTCAAATTTTAGAATTTTGATTAGTTTTGCCATTCTGCATTTTTTTAAAAATAGAACAATCTACATAAAACGATTAAACCAATGAAGCCGAGTAGGATCCACCTGTTGGTCCCCAGTCTGGCCAAAAAAAATCTTCAGAGGAACATTAGCACAGTTGAAACCGGGTGTTTTTTAGAAGAAAACTTCAATTGTGTTGATCAAAGTTATCCCAAATTGACCAAAATAATCGGCATTATGAATGATATGAATCAAGAAGCCCTCATAAGAGGCAACACGTTAATGTTCATTCAGCTGGAGCTTAATGAGTGGAGCTGGATTTACTTTTTAACTGCTGGTAACTGTCACTCAAGTATTGTAACTCAGCCCAAGGCAGTGTACATACATTACACCACTCCAGACAGGATGAGCTTACCTGAACTAAAGGCAGATTTGAAAAGTAGACTGAGGATCCGATGGAGGCATCAGAGAGCTAAACGCATCTCTGCTATAAAAATATCAAACGGCCTGTAAGGCTTAGTAAGCCGGTGGGGATACCCAAGCATATCTATCCCCTCCCTGGTTTAACAAACACAGAAAAAGTCAGGTAAATGCTGGTCTTTAAAAAGTGACACAAGCCACGGCGAGCTCTTAACACAGACATTTACTCCAGTCAAATTCAAGCTAACGGCTAACCGGCATCATGGCTAAGAGAGATTTTCTTACTTTAACGTTAAAGCACTACGCTCTTTTTGCTCTAAATCCCACATATCTACATGAGGCACATGTTACTTCGCATTCTCGAAGAAGACATTCTTCTTTATTCCTCCTCACATTAGCTACTCGGTGCTAAAGCAGCCAGAGACTTCCTGTGAAGGAGAACGCTGACACGCGGCGCTGCGCTACTATTGGTCCGATCAGAATGACGTAACCGTACTCGACGTTTTCCTATAACTTCTTACATTTATTCTTACATTTTTATTCTTCAAACCACGGAATATTCCATCGCCTGAGTGATGCTGCTGAATTGAGTCTAAACACAGAGGCCAAAAACAACTAGAGACACAGTTACATGAGTAACAACTTTATGGGATCCTGACATTACTAAACCAAAGCCCACGTGTTATGATGCCTAGTGTTGAGTTAGGCCTGGCCTGAAAGAACATCTTGTTTTCATACCTTTGTTTCGCAATTTGCCTCCATGTCGTTGGTTGAATGGCTTGGTTGTGTTCCTGAAAGAGTGTTAATTCTCAGGGCATTTATATTATAAAAGAAAGTAGGGCTCTGCAGTGGAGCTTGTTTGTCCTGTTTGTTCATTTGCATATGGCGTGCTATTACAGTAGCAGGACATGCCAGAGTGATTGAACTTTTATGCTTAAAAGCTTGACACCTTTGTTCAATAAAAATACATAGTTTTGATGCTTATGGGGGAATAAAAATAGTATGTAAAAAGTCACAGATATGCATTCTTTCAATACCTTTCTTTCCAAGCCTGTATTTGATAGCTCACTCTCAGGGCATCAAAAGAACAGGCTCCATTAATTTGAGCACAAACAGCCCTAAATTAGGTGGCGGTGGCCTAGTGAAGTTAGAGCTAGACTGAAGGATCAGTGTGTTCAAGCCTCACACCAATAGGTAACCCTTGGGCAAGGGGTCTTCTCATGGTACTAACACTCCCAGGGCTCAGACATTGCAGCCTACTGCTCTTGCTCTTGATCCTGGTCTGTGTGTGTGTGTATGTATGTTTACTACCTATGTGTTTGCATAGGTTAAATGCAGAAGACAAATTCCCTGCTCACTGTTCTAATGATGAAAAAACTCCAAATGCTCCCATGTACTTATTAGTTATATATAATTTTGATTTTGTTATGTTAACAGATGCATCAAGCATATTCTATAGATATATTAGATAATGTATTTAGATTTTATTGAATTTGGTCAAAAATATGTTTATTTCAATATATCGGCCTCTTTTCTAATCATTTTTATTTTGATGGATAAACAATAAACAATAAGTGGAAACAATAATTATGGTCTGTTATTTGTAATGGTGGTGTGCAAGTTATCAAAATATTAATAAAAAATTTTTATGTTCTGACAATGGATCCCACACAGAGAAAAGATCTGGCAAGCCTATAAGGTTTTCTAATAATTGTGTAAATGTTACCAAGTGAAAGCTACAAACTAAAGTAAATTATCACCAAAGCCAAAACCAGATCCTTTACTGTTATAATGATAATTTTCAAGTATAATGGATAACTCTCTCTGTCTTCCTAACTCTCTCTTTCTTTCTCTCTGCTCATTTATTTTCTCTCCCCTCCACAATAGGTGACAGGGGCCTTCTCCATCCATGGTGAGAGGTTAATTCACTCATGGATGGCATTATTCCCTCCCAGCCCCTTTCCCAATATAAAAATTCAGAGTGGACAGCCCCATCCTTCATCTATCTCAGATTTGATTGGAGTGGTATTGCCTCCTGTCCATGAGCCCCTCTGCCATGGTGGCCAAGCTTTATGACACTAAATAGCTGGGCTACAATTTTTCCATCTATTCAGAAAATACTCTTAATAACTCTTTCTTGTGAATGAGAGCCCTCACTCTTCATGCCCGCCATGGCCAGATCCATCTAAGTTGCGTTTATAAGGGGTCACCAAGATAGAGACCTGGAAATGTCCAGAAAGCAGAGGGTTAATTAATCTCTGTGAATTTGTTCTTTCTTGTGCCAACTTCTTGAATGCTGATCCCAGAGACACCTGTGTATATGCACCAGCTAATAGTATTCAACCAATGCACAAAAACTGTTTACATGCATACAGCACTTTTTTTTCCTGGCCAACTTTAAAAGTGGACTGATTCATCAACAGTGATGGATTTGTGGAATGAATTTTACCTTTCCTGCCCTCTTTCCTCATGAGATACTAAATAATGAAATGAATAATTTATTGATTATTCAGGAAGGTACATATTCTCATAATGGTCACTGGACCACATGGCCACAAATCATCAGACATCCCACATTCGGCTATGAAACAGTCCAATCTGGATCAGCCAGGGCCCTGTTGCAGTGAAACAGGAAGAACACTGCTATCTTCTCAAGACATTTGAAGGTCGACTGATCCTGCCTTGGTCTTGTCACAATACCATAGTAGAGCTATTGTTTGTTTCAGTGGCTAGGATGACTGCTTTGTAGATGTAAAAACTATAAGAACTTTAGTCATAGCTGGCTTGTTATTTACAGAATATTTTATCACAGAATAAAGGTCCAAAGGACAATCTTGCTTATTTTTATTAAGGAGGGCTACAATCATAAATGGTGTGTACAGCTCCATAGAGTATTTCAATTACAGATTTATACACATCTTCTGTATGTGATATATCCATAATCACAAGGTACAGAATTGACCATGCCCACACCTCGTGATAAACAACTTCTTGTGAAAATGGTGCTTGCTGTTATAGAGGGAACACTTACATGAAGACTAGATATTTGTCTTTTTAGAAAAGCAAGCTTGGAAAAGAGGAAAAACTGATTAGAGGCATTTTTCAAACACTGGCCTGATTGGGCATGACGTGGACTAGTTGTTAGGAACAAGGCCCCAGGATCAGAAGGTCGTCGGTTTGAGTCCTGGAACAGTAGGTTGCCCAGATGTACCTTTGAGCAAGGTACCGTCCCTCATTGCTCCCCAGGCGCTGGATGTATGGCTGTTCCCAGCTGCATGTGGTGAATGGGTGAAATTCTGACAAAGAAATGTTATCACTTTCACTTCACTTTCATTTCACAATGAGTACAACATTTTGGACAATGTCCTAAACAATCTCCTAAAAATATAGAAATTACTAGATTGTGCTGACAGGTTGATTGGGAAAACAACAGAGTGGATGAGAAATTCGAACAGTAAGAAAACTGCAAAAATACAGTCCGGTGACATCATGAACAAACTCCAAAAGTGAAGAATTATCTAATCACTCTTTAGAGGAGGCTTAGTAATCAGAAAAATATGTAAAGTGTACTAAATGAAATGCATTAGAATACATTTTCATTTTAACAAGTGCTTCACCCAGCCCATTAAATCTGTTGCAATCAACCCCACCTATGTGGTAGGCTTTGCTTTATGTATTGCTCTTCTTGCTTTTTCAGCTTTTATACAATCAGAGTGGAAACAATAAGTGATCTTGTGGCGGTTTTCTTGTGTGCATCAATGTTTGTGAGCATGTGAACAAACACCAAGGATTAGGATTAAGGTTTAGTGTTTCGGGTTAGGTTTAGAGTTTAGGATTAGGTTTAGGATTAGGATTAGGGTTAGTGACACCATGAACAAGCTCCAAAGGAGTAGTGGTATCACAATCCACTCTTTGAAGAAGAGCAGATAGTAGAAGCAATAAGCAGAAATACAGAAATAATACCTGCCAGACCACCAAACCACTTATTAGGGTAAAGGAAAAACAAAACATAAAACCATCAAGTTTCTTGATGCTTTATTGACAGGAGACACAAGTGTGTGGAGAATTTCGGATATTGTCATAATACAAAACATTCAAACTCATTTGTGAAGTACAGTTGTGGAAGTGTCATGGCTTGGCTTTGCAATACAATTTGCAATTGTCTGCTTTTGCAATAGGGTCAGTAATCTTTATTGATTCTTTAGCTGATTTGATGGTAGCAGCGAAACAATTTATAGAACAATGCCAATCGGGTGTAAATATATATGCAGCAAGATCTTGCAATGCACTATGTTCTGTTTAAGTTAACATATTTAGATCTAAATACCAGGAAACAGAACCTGAAAATCAGGCTCATATTCATCTGTTGATCTTAAACTAAGTGTCTTTAGTGCTGTAAAAACAAATTGATCAACTGTCTCAAAAACAGAAAAACATATATTAGTAAAGAAATTTGACTAAATTATTATTGTATTAAGCCCAGCTTCTATTAACTGCTCTGATCTGGATAATTGCCTGCAGAATATATCAAATGCCCTAGTTGTTTGAGCCTCTTTATCGTGATTGGGTCTGTGATTGTATATCTTGTAAATATAGGTGTGTTTAGCGTGGTGTTTGTGTGGATCAGGTTGATGACGTGCAGGACATGAGTTGTAGAATCTGAACTATCAGTGGCGATCATGGTGATTTATATTACCTGAGTGTGCGCGTTTGTGGTGAATAGGTGAAAATGGGCTGGGTTTGCGGATAATTACTAAAGCCATACCATTAGAAGTGAAAAATAGCTAGCATTTCCTTGCACAGACAATGCAGCAAGCAGCTAGCACCAGTATATATCCATAGATATAAAGTCATTAGACTCCTTTAATGTTGCCCAATCTCATATTAAATTGGAAGTTTCATGGCAAGGCATTTTGTGGGCCCTGTTGTCACAGGGCTAAAAGGCCGTCTCTGTTGTCCTTTTCCTGCTGCATATTTCAGGCTCAGATGGTATGCACAGTATATTCTCCTCCCTAAGAACTCATATCCTCCCCTCATGTTATTTTCTTTTATCTACTGAGACTTGCTGCTCTCACTTCTCTCTCTCTCTCTCTCTCTCTCTCTCTCTCTCTCTCTCTCTCTCTCTCTCTCCTTCTCTGTATGATTTGAGGCCTGAGCTCACCCAAAAGGAACATCTTGGTCATGTTATTATACTAGCTCTCTCAGAAGTAGTTTTTTTACCTGATGTATATTTTATATCTTTTGATTAAAGAGAGAAGAGATGACAGCATCCCAGACAACACTGAGGCAAAGGTATCTCTGACTTTGTACGGATATTTCTGAAGGTTTCTTTAACTTACTTACAGATGTCAGATGTCATGAATAATGTGTCATAAAATCTTTGTTATAGCTGCTTTATGTCCAGTTACCTGAATATAATTTCAACACCTCTGTAATTAGAAAAAGAACAGAAAACCCTGATTATAAACAAATTTGTTATAGAATCAATGGGTGGGTGCATTTGTTTTTTCAAAAACTTCGCATTTTCCTCAGTCAGCACAGAACAATGTGAAAAAATGATAGGTGATGAAATCACGGCATTATTGTTACATATACAACAGTAGAGTTTGGGAAGAAGAAATAATAGTTAGAAAATATGACAGAAACCAAATCAAGCTTAATGCTGATATGGAGCTAGTTTTAAATGGGGCTTAAAACTTTAAAAACTGTTGATTTTTTTCCAGAGCAGCCGGAGGGAAGCGGGCCCTATTTGAGTTTGTCTAGTTCACGATTCTCTTTGCCATCTTTCAGAGTGTCCTCCTCAGAGTAACTCCTACTTCATTGTGTCACACACCATATTCATTAAAGTTTGTAAATAACTTGCATGACCAGACACTCATTCATTGGAAAGGTGCTTAATGTGTGAAAGCAAAATCATACTGTCTACTGCTCTGCATAAAGGTGGTACCTGACTAGTTGTTAGCCATTAAAAAAAAAAAAAAAAGCATATTTAAACCTATAAACCACACACATATATATATATATATATATATATATATATATATATATATATATATATATATATATATAATATTTTGATTATATTTATACAGTACCAACAGTCTTTTCCTATCTCATTTTTTAAAATGAGAGCCAACAACTTTGAATGTCTATCTATTAAACTAATCATCAAGAATTACATTAAAAACACAAGAAAATCTGGCATTTAGAAGCAAAATATGAATGTGGGGTGGCTCAAGACTATTGTGAAGTTCTATTTATGTTTTTATATTTAAATAAGAAAAATATTTACATTAATTTCACTATGATTTTAACATTTTAAGATTCCTATAAAAGAAAAGCTATGTATTTGTATATTTTTAAGTACATTTGAACACATCTGTGCTCATGACTTAGTACAACTTTATCACGTTATCATGGTTGTTTTATTACATGATTAGAAAACCTCAAACCTGCTATGTATTATGTAAGAATTGATGAATGGATAATTTTTCATTTACTTTTAAGGAAGTTACAAAAAAGACATGATGTTTGCTCCAACACAAACACACACACACACACGCATGCACATATGCATGCACACATGCACACACACACACACAGCTAAATGGTTATAAACTTATTGTTTACAAGAACACTTTTAAGCCTTCAGAATTACACATATTAAATACCTTATTGCATTCTGTTAGTTGGAGCCTCACATATCTCTGTGAAATCCTGTAAATAAGCATTCACCCTGTACAATGGCGCATTTGAGAGCCCCCAGAGAGGCAATGAAAGAGTTTTATTTGTTTAGCCTGAAAACAAGTTTAAATACTCAACATTCTTGATAATGAAATTCTTTAATCTGAATTAGATGAACATAAGCTGGAATGCATTGGCAGACGTGGAGCATCACTGGTTGGCATAGATTGGCAGGGTAGGGCAGAGTGGGCGGGGCGGCAGTAGGGAGCCTCTGGGATGCAGCAAACCTTCTCTGGGTGCTCTCATAAAAAACTGAAATGGATCGTGCAGTCAGGAAGAAGAAATGAAGAAAGAAAAGAAATGAAATTACAGAGCTTGTCGGCTGTGCAAATCCCAGCCATATAATGTTTATGGCATGCCAGCAAAAGATTCAACACCTGGCCGCGCGGCTGTAATGCATATGAATCACCAGATTCAGAAGAGGTGTTTTTCTTGGCACGGGCAGGTAGGGGCAAGGAAAAGAGAAGAGAAAAAGAAGAAAGAGGGAGAGAGAGGTGGTTCAGGAGGGGTTGAGGAACATCTTGGTAACCTGTGTGCATTATATTTCTAAATCACACAGTACAGCAGGTCACCACACAGCAACTTCATCTGGGATGGTAATTGCTCTGTTTGTGTTGCTGAGGTTTGGTTAAATGATTCCCAAACTGTAAAATAGAGGGAGTCATGTTTTTTTCCCCCACAGATCCTTCCCGCTAATGTGTTTTAATTAAACAAGGCTGTCAGTAATCCATAAATCAACACTTGCAGGAAAGGGTATTTTCATCCTGCCCCTAATTTAACTCAAAACGATCTCCCTTTTGTCTTACTGTATCTGTATTTCACAGAGGTAAGGCACATTCATGAGCATACCTTTCAACGTTAAAAATTCCTGCAGAATGCTAGAAAAAGTCTTAAACATTTGTGTTCTTCAGTGGTTCTTTGTAAATTGGCATGTATTTATAAGCATGGTCTAAAATTAAATCAGATTTGACATTTTACCTTGCTTCATATTAAGCCTTATTCTCCATATCATATAATCTAAAACTCACAATTCTTGAGCTTTTATCAGAATGTTTCGATTTCTTTGCCTATAAAGCCTCGTTTACAGTTTTTAATAAATCACCGTGCACCAGCAGGTGGAGAAAAGCTGATGAAATTAACTACAATGTGATGTTGGCCTTCATGTCCCCACCAACCTCGCTTAATAATTGGGCAATCAGCCCTGTCCCATTTGACACACTCATGGTCCTCAATGGCCGTAGTGTGTTCCATTTCTCATGTGGGCATCCAATGGGGTGCACTCTATGTTATTAACACTAGTGTTGCCTTTTGGAGGATGAGTATACAGTTATATATATATATATATATATATATATATATATATATATATATATATATATATGTATATATATATATATATATATATATATATATATATATGTTATACATAAACCTGACAGTGTTACTAACTATATACAATATATCATTTTTCTTTTCTTTTTTAGCATGTAATCAAAGGATACTTTACAATTCAGGCCCACTTTAGACTTCTTTGTTCTGAATGATTAGAGTACTGGTCAGGGGCCGCCGAGAGGGGAAATTGGTCAAATCTCAGGAAGGCCTTAACCTCTTGACATTTTGCACTGGCGGTGCATGCCAGGGATGAGCTGAATTCCAAGAGCCTCCTCCTAAATCAGATGCTTTTATTATTAAAACTGTCTCCAAGTAACAGTTATTGTGCCATTTTCATGGATTAGTTAGCTGAGGTAATTGCTGGTAATGCACAATAATAGTGTGGCCTGACCTCAAGCACTCTTATTACAAAGTGTAAGTGTGCATTTATGCATCTCTCTCTCTCTATCTCACTCTCTCTCTCTTTCTCTCTCTCTCTCTCTCTCTCTCTCTCTCTCTCCTCTCTCTGTCACTTTTCTCTCCATTCTCTCTCTCTCTCTCACTCACTTTTCTCTCATTCTCTCTCTCTCTCTCTCTCTCTCTCGCCTCTCTCTCTCTGTCTCTCTCCTCTCTCTCCCTCTGTCCTTTCTCTCTCTCTGTGCGCTTTCTTTCTCTCTCTCTCTCTCACCTCACTCTCTCTCTCTCTCTCTCTCTCTCTCTACTATCACTTTCTCTCTCTCATTCTCTTTCTCTCCTCTCTCTCTCTCTTTCTCTCTCTCTCCTCTCTTCTCTCTCTACTCTCTCTCTCTCTCTCTCTCTCTCTCACTTTCCCTACAGCGTAAGTTAGTGTACAATTACATATAGTTTAATATATCTATGATGTATAAACAAGCATCCTCAGTCCATGAGGTGATTTGTCTTCCCTAGCCATTACTCCATTGTACATCTTGAAAGCCACGCATTGCTCGCAGCCATGTTTAAGCATTAAATAGTGTATTATTATTTCACATAAATCAAGCAGGGTGTGGGGGGAGATTCATAAATTTTACATTTCACACAGACAGTATTTTAAAGTCTTCTGCACGGTGGGACATCAGTGTAGAGAGCAATCTACTTATTCACTCACACACACACACACACACACGCGCACAAACACACACACACATACACACACACACACACACACACACACACACAGTCACGTCTTCAAAAGAACACAGGCCTGTAAGTTGAGTCCTAACCACGTCTCGAACAATTAAATCTTATAAAATTGTGTAACAGCATACAACAGTGATGTCAAAGGTATCTGCAGCCAGAGTTCTAAATAATTAAAATGCACTATATCTGACAACACCTGCAACTACCTACGGTCCATGCACAGATTTTATGCGTTTCAGACACATTTGTATTCAGTTATCTAATAAATTAGATTTCTCAATTCTGTTTGATTCAGCTTTTACAAACACTTACTCCCCTGCATGTCCTCAGGAAACACGTTCAGGCTTCAGCTTGAAATAACAATGATAACTTTTTTTTTTTTTTTTTTAAATCAATGTACATCGATTGCACAAATGCATAAGCTGGCAATTTGTTGACCACTACTACCACCTTAAATACACATTCCAGATGTGATGTGCGTTCACAATTTATGGTGTTGCTAGTTTCTAGCTATAACAACTTTAACTTTAAGTATTATATTCACTTTAGCACTTGGATGAATATAATTTTCTGTAAATGATCACAGACATTCAGAAATAAAATGTAACTACCTTTTATACTTAATCAAAGAGATTATTTTATTATTAGAATTTCAAATTGGTATGATGGTTTGCATTTAACTAATTATTGTACAGGATAATTCCTGTAAAAATAGTTTTGGACTAGAAAGCTGAAAAGCGATACACTTAACAATTTTAACTTAAGTATATAATATTCAGCAGTTAGTTCAAAGCAGCCTCAAAGTAAAATAATGGTTTGCGTGCATAAACAAACCCACTCAAGCATTTTCAGCAAGATATAATGTCTTAGCTATACCCTATGAATAAGCTCTTTTCTATGAGTCATCCATATGAACAATAACTTTCGTGTATCTACATTTTTTGATACAGTAGAGTAACATATGCAAGTGTGTTTAGGAAGACTGTCTGTCTTTGCTCTATTCTCCCAAGGATGAATGCTTCTGTCTGACAAGGCAACTGTGACTTTTTCTCTGCATTCATGTGAACTCTCGCCCTGATTATGATCTAGTTCTAGTGGCATGCCACAATTCTTTTGATCAACTTTCCCACAGAGCTTTGTTCACAGGCACGATACCTGAAAGAGCAAACAGAAGGTTAAACTTAGTCAACTGACCGCCAGTCAGACACTTTCTCACCTTTGCATAATGCAGAACACCTTGCATAATGTAGAACACTTCCCTTTCTCTTATTCACTATATTATATTGGCTCTTTGTGCCTGAGGTTAACCTCTTATAAAATGCCCATTGGCCTTTGTGGATGGTCTCTGAAAGAACGTTTTTGTAAAGGATGTAGGTGTGATGAATCTTTGATGCCACATGACGAATCTGTATCTATTCCAAAAGGGATAGTTTCTAAAATCTAATTGGCTGTTTTAGCCAACAGGAGTTTAGAACTGGAGCTACAAGACTAATGTTACTAGTGGATGCTAGCAGACCTTCCTCACCCAAATCATTTTCAAAATACATCTCACAAAGATTCTCTCAAACTACTTTAACTGTATCCAGCTGTTCAGTAAGGCTTCACAGAAATATTAGTTTGGCTTTAGACCCAGTATGATTTAATGTGACAACAATTAACACATTTTAACCACTATGGGTGACTATGGGTGAGTCTACTGTTTGAGTCTGTTGAAATTAGTTTTGGGTATATATTTACAAAATGAATTTTTGTGACAAATGATTTTTAATACTTGTTAGCAATATTAGCATGGCAGCTCCAGGGATAGACCAAAGTAGCTAAATATGTCCTCCAAACATGTATTGCATAAATGATCAAATATCAGGTTGAATTTTCCTGTTTTACAGGATTTTATTTTATTTAGATTTTTTTTTTGAGGTTCACAAGACATTTTGTGTATTATGAATATAATATATATATATATATTAGTATATATATCTCTTCTCTTATATATATATTTTTTTAATGTGTGTTATAAAATGCAAATTAACATAATACAAACCAAATACAAATACAAAGTGCATAATTTGTGGTATAATTCTTACCAACTACATTAACAAACTGCCTTTGCACATTGTAAAAAGATGCTACTTTACATATTACGAATAGACTAATTTATTAATTGCACTGGTATTTTATCAGATTTCACTTTCCCATGGTTTTTAAAACTTATTTTACCCTAAATCATTGTCTTCAAGCCAAAACTATTTGGTACTGTTTGAGAGTGTGTTTTGGGATTAATAACAGAATTATATACATATACTTTAAGGAGTTGGACTTAATGTCATGGACTTAAGAGAAGGATCAACAGATTTATGAAGATTGATTTGCTTAATCCATGTTCTGCAGGCGATGGATTTGTACTCAGAAAT
The DNA here is from genome assembly GCA_017165825.1 of Hepsetus odoe. Lineage (NCBI taxonomy): Eukaryota > Metazoa > Chordata > Actinopteri > Characiformes > Hepsetidae > Hepsetus > Hepsetus odoe. Next base: position 11,099,286 of record CM029389.1, read on the forward strand.
GAACATCAGGCCAGATTGTGGTGTGAGTCTCTAATGAAAGCGTGTCAGCAGAAGGAGTGGCTGCTTTGACAGGCACAGGTGAAGCAACTCTTTGAAGGTGGAGTTCAGGCTGTTGACTGCATCATTGAAATCCCAATGCCTGGGTTCTTGATGATTGTGGTTTGTAGCGCACCACTTCTAACGTATGTTAAGATAGATGAGCTATTGAATGTCGCTAATGGCCCTTTGCTCACACACACACACACACACACACACACACACACACACACACACACACACACACACACACACACAGGCCTTTTTATACATGGTAGTGCCTGCCAACTAAAAACATTATATGTTTATTTGAGGTTGCCCGCTTTGTTTTATTTAGTATTGATTAGTTAAAGAAAAGATGTGTATGGCATGTAAATGTGGGATCTCTTCATCTTATAGACAGTGCTACACAAAGAGCAATTTGTTTTGTCTGTTTTTCATACAAAGTACTTTTATGAAAGTACTTTTCGTACTTTGTTTTCTAAGAAAGAGCGATAAAAAGAGCAATGACTATAAAACCACTAAAATGCACACAGACATACACAAGCCCACCAAAAACAACGCAGCTTCATGTAAGGCAGCATTAAGTAGTTTCTCCTTTCCGTTATCTGCCTCTTCCTTTTTGCCCTATGGTCAAACGCTCCTTGGCATGCATGATCTCATGTGAGGCTGATTTCCATTACTCTAGGACTTGCTCACGAGATGGTTCCAATTTCCAGCCCCTTTCTTCACTGTTTGGACCCCAATGAGAGACAACATGCGTTCGAAGTGAAGTAGCATGTCGGTGAGTTGTGATTTGTAGATGTCTGAACAAAAAGGCATGAGCTTTGTATGAGATAAGCATGTGCATTTGTGAAAAAAACAAAAACAGGTATTGTGCTTGTGGTTTTATTGTATAGCATGAAAACAAGATCTTGGCGTGAACAGCATGTAAAGCATGCCAGAAATAGCATATGCTACATGTTGGCTTGTGCCAGTGCCTACTAACTTATAATGTAGCAATATGAAATTCTGGCGTCTCTAGATTAAGATAGTTTTCAAATCTAGCCAACAAATCTATTAACATTATGTATAACTTTTACTTCACTTAGCAATGTGAGCATCCAGTCAATTAAATTTCTTTTATGAATGTTTACTTGAATATGATAAATCAAAATGATATGTCTTAGCATGCTTAGGTTAACAGGTTCCATGCAATAAAAATATATATTTGTTTGTTTTAAATATGCTGGAATTTAGAAAAAATCACCATATATTTTGTCAGAGGTGAAAAACTGACAGTATTTGATGGATTCTACAATTTGATAAACTTTCTGCAATGAATACGCAGGAAAATATCTTTTATTCAATAAACCTTAATAATGCAAATAAACTTAAAATGCAAAACCATTGATTCTTTCTTAATTTTTTTTCATAGTTAAATAAATACAATGTAGACAAAAGGCATTCAGAATGGTTTAATGTACAATGCTCAATTGTAGAATTTGTAAAAATGCTAGATTGATTTTTTCACAGCAGTGGCCAAACAGGGGTATGAGAAGTATTGTAATAGCCTAAGCACTCTTTAGTGAAACTTTAAAATAAGCTTGGGCCCTTAAAAATGTATTTGTAAATGCATGTAAATGTATGATGACCCAGTAAAAGTGGTTATTGTAAATGAATGTTATTATTGTTACTACACAGTTACTACAGGCATAACATGTAATTGTATTTTCTTTTTAATTTTATGTAATGAAATATATCATCACATCTAATATAAAAATTCTAAAAATAAGCCGTTACGTTGCTTCTTTAATATAATCACTATATATCATATTTAAAAATAATATAAATTATAAAATTATAAATCTTATAATCAGGGTGAAGTCCTCTACATTTTTGGATATTTAGCTGGTATTGATAATTGATTTAATATTGTAGAGATTTGGAATTGTAATTATTCTTGTTTAGATTTTCAGTTAGACTATTGCTTCACATAGTGTGGCCTTTCAATACCAGTCTCATTCATAGTTTATTAACAGTCTGACAATAAATTTAAATTAAATATATAGATGGATGGTTAAATGAACAGTTCAGAAAGAAAATTTTTAAAACATGTTAAAAACACACAATTATAGTCTAAATACAAGTGACATTTTATTAAACTTAATGAACACTGCAGTGATTTCTTAAATACTGAAGAAATGCAAAAAGCATGCAACAAACACGCACAAACACACAAAAATACACACACACACACACACACACACACACACACACACACACACACACACACACACACACACACACACACAAGCTATGAATGAGCGAAGACTTTTAGATTGTTCAACGCCAAGCTTGTGTCTCTTTTCCCAAAAGTATCGTAACACAGAGATCATCATAACATGTTAGAACAAGCAAGACTTGTCCAGATGATCCTGATGCTAAGATCCTTGTGGGAAACAGTTCCTGACTGTGAGTGGAATCCATGCAGATAGATGTGTGTCTGCTGTAGGGCCTGTTTGACTCCTCATGGTGAAAACTAGCCTTTGTTGTCTGGGGATTTGTCCTCTATAAAACAGCCTCAAAACAGGAAAAACCAATGGTGGGAATAGACCCTGAGCATAATTAATTTTTTGGAGGGTGAAATGGTGGATGGAGGGGGACTATTGTGTGCAGGAGGAAGAATTCTAATCAGTTGGGTCCTTCCTGTTTGGTTGGCATGACCGTAATGACAGTCTAAGTGAACTCTGTGTTACAGTTTCACTTCCTCTTTTACTCCAGGAGCCAGTGGACAAGAGAGAGAGAGAGAGAGAGAGAGAGAGAGAGAGAGAGAGAGAGAGAGAGAGAGAGATGTAAGCTTTTACTGTACAAGCAGAACTTCCTCTTGTATGTTGACTGTATGGCTGCAGTTCTGTGGAACTCCCTGATTGATAAATAAAAGAAACTGAATTTGACAGAATATGAGTGAAATATCTTTATTTACTTTACTAAAGATCACTGATGGCAGTTAAAAAAAGGAGTCTCTACACATTTCTCATAGTGATGTCTATGCCTGCAATTTTCATGTGTCAGCCAATACCAACAAGGACCTGTAAATAATCTCGGTAGTCTTTGAGTGTTTGAGTCAATACATTATTAGCAATAATTGGCAATCAAAAATATAGGCTTTGAAAAACACCTAAAAAGTGATGGTGGTAGGATACTCGCCTACAGACCAAGAGATTACAGGTTTGAATCCCACCTCCAGCAATACCACCACTGGGTTCCTGAGCAAAACCCTTAACTCCAAGGTGCTCCAGGGGGACTGTCCCTGTAGTAAGGAAATGTAAGTCGCTTTGTATAAGAGTGTCAGCTAAATGCCATGAATGTAAATGTAAAAAAGATGTCTTTGTGCTGGTTTAAAGCTCCTTTATGAGCCTATTTAAATAGCCCTATTGATTTAACTTTTAAACAGTTAGTTAACAGAACAAAATATGAACTTACTATTAGAAGTTCAGTTAATGAACATTTAACCTTTTCCCCAATTTCCATGGTGTATATCCAATGGAGCCAATGAAGTACGATAGCTATTTAGAAAAAATCTATACAGGAACCTGTACAAGTTATCAACTGTATTTAGAGATATAGAAATTACTGCTTTCAAATTTAAATTCCTACTTCCAAATTTATAAAAATTTTCAACTTTTCATAAATTTGTGACAAATGTATAATGAATCTTCTTATATCACATTCCACATAATGACAGATGAAAAGAATTATTATAAAATAAAGAACCACTTTTTATCACTTACTTGCAGGACCTTTAGCTTGGCAGATGTGGCAAAATAATACATAAAAAATTAATCAGATTGACATTGGCTATGACAGGATCCATGTTTAATCAATTTTCAAAAGAGTTTTTTTATTTAACATTTTTCTCTTGAAAGTAAAATAAAATATAAAGTCATATAATGCTTTTTAAGAGCTATTATATATACATACACATTATGTTGTACTGATTTTATTGGTTGAAATATCATTCTATTCTAAATGCTTAAGATAGCTGAACCTGAAACATTACTCTGATCATTCTTCATTTCTGTAAAAAGGGTTCATGGTGATCAAACATTACATGATATATGGATTCCATTACATGAAGTAATATAAAAAATAATCTGCCATAGCCAAAAGCATTTACACTTCTCTTGAGTCAAGAATCTAATACTGACACCAAGACTCACCCAATACTACATTTCAACTTCAATCTCAAATGTCTGCTAAAAGGTTTTTGGTTGCTTGTTTGTTGTCATATGGGTCCCTGCAGTAATTAATTGATTGGTGGTATTGGTCTTTTTTTATTTTATATAAATGAAAATAGTAAAAATTACAATTATAAACCATAGTTTGGCAAAAAATCTAATTTACAGATTTATACAAAACATATTTCCTTTTCCCTCATTTGAAATGTAGTCAGTTCAATTATTTGATTATTTGTGGAGTTGGAAAACTTTTCTTCCATACTACTACATGCTCTTCAGATCATGTGCAATACTTATCACATGCAATGTTTATCGGTATTAAACAATCTGAATCCCCCAGAGGCAACAGAAAGTAGCCTTAATCATACCGCTTAACTTTTTTCTCAGTCATTTATTTATTCTTTCCATATTTTGATGTTAAAAGCCAAAACTCACTTGATTCTCCCCTGATACAGCAACCATTTGGATCCCTTCAGTATTTGACTGTGGTGTGGTTGTATGATGTTATTTGTAACCTAGTTTCAACAACAATGGAAAAAAAAGTAAATGCAATTGATAAAATTACACTCATTGCTCCATATTCACCTTTCAGCATTGTGGTTGTTACTACTGTTAATAAGATTTGTAATAACTTAAGTTAAATCTGGTGTGCCTGAAGATAACTTAAGGCATCATTCATTTTTTCAAATTCTTTAGCGTTTAAGAATTTAAATATAATTTTTGAGCTTTTCCTACATTTAAAGGTGAAGATTCCCATAATTCCCATAAGTGTACCTTTACTGAAACATAATCCATTTATTATTTTAGATCATTTGTTTTTTAAAAAATGGTTTGTAACAAATATTACACGTTTATTTTTGTCTTCTCATAACATGTTATTCACATTCATTATATGGGCACACCATGTTACAAGATGACATGAATATAAAGAGCTTGAGCCTCCCCTTATGCCTTATGTTTGTTATTATTACCAAAGCCTTTATTTTGCATTTAGCCTCAAATGGAGGCCGATCTCAGATCATGTCAGGTCAAACAAACATTATTATGTATTCTGGTTAAGTAATGCCTCATATACTGTTTTCCACAGAGAGACTGCTGTACAAAACACTCGTAAGGTGAAAAATGCAATCTTCAGCGGAGAACATGAGGACCCAACTCACTAAACTAATACAAGCCGTGCAGAATCATCTTGCCTGTGTCCCGCTTAGGATCATTTTCCAAACAAACAGTATTCCTTGTAGAATTGATTCAGTTAGACGGTACATTGATCACCTACATCGCCTGCAGAAAGGAGATGGCTTTACAAGCAATAAAATGAGGGACAATTATATTATTCTACCAAAATAAGACAGAGTACAGGCACAAAGTGCCAATAGCGAGAAAAGGATACACCATGGGCCTTCTCTCGCCTGTACTTATGTCTATATATCTGTGTGTGTGTGTGTGTGTGTGTGTGTGTGTGTGTGTGTGTGTGTGTGTGTGTGTGTGTGTGTGTGTGTGCGTGTGTTTGTGTGTGTGCGTGTGTGTTTGTGTGTGTGTGTGTTTTGTTCTCAAGTGGCATGATAATCCAGTGAAGTTTCTCAGCTCTGTTTCCTTCCGCAATCAGAGAGTAGAGGCTCAGTGCAGAATTGCATTCATTTGTAAAAGCATCCAAGCCAAAATTGCAGCCCAGGGCGGATAAGCTATAAAGATGCTGATCAGAAGTGGATCTAAGCAGACTGCACTGGAAGGCAGGACATGTCACAGGAGGACCTATAAGACCAATGACTGTGTATACCTGATGCTACCCGCCACTTCTGCCTGGAATACACAAAAACACTGCACTAAAGAGTGAAAACACACCAATGAAAAATTAATCCCCATTTTCATATCACCAAATTACTGTGCATTTGCAGCTAAACAAATTCCAGGTTTGAATATTTTGCTGGTGAAATGCATTACAATAAGTTTAATCAATCAGTGGGCACGGTTTATGAGCCTGCAAATATTTATAGGTCCTTTGGGGTGAATTTTGAGATTTCTTTTTGTCATGCTCTAAAGATTTGATAAAACTTTATATTTTATGAAAAATTTAGAATTTCACTGTAGCTGATAATAAAATAAGTTTACTCGCTCATTAGACTTATTTTAATGAGTGGTATAATCACCTTTGGGATTTTTTAATGTTCTCAAGGTGGTTGTATTTATATTTTGCAGTTTACAGTTTACACTTTCTGGTATAATGTACTAAGACATGCTTTCTCAATGGGAACATTTGCATTGTATATAAATCTTTGGGGTGAATGAACATTGGAACAAGGCTCAAGGGAGACTTTACATTAGGCAATGCTTGTTGACAACAGTATCTGATAAATGCTGTTAATATTTGCATTTTAGTGATCAATTATAAAGGCAGTGATTAATTGAATGTAAAGTGTTTTTTAAACAAATAAGACTGGAATCTTAACAAATAAGATGATAGATGTGGAGAGAACATTAAAACAATTCATAAAAGGATAAATTGTTGGAAGTTTGACTATCCAGTCTTTGGAGTCTGTGTTGTGAGGAGCAGGAGAAGGAGTGGTGGACTACATTGACAATGTGGATGGAAGGATTGAAGCCTGTGCTTTGATTGACAGCTCTGCCTCTCTGTCAGCGCCCTGGGGCTGATTGACAACACGGTTCATCTCACATTTAGCGAGCGAGCTAATGCAGCAAATTCCTACCCGACAGCTCTCGCTCCCTGGTGGACCCTCAGCTCCCCGAATAAGTATGTTTTTCCATCTGTGAGTCTAAAGCAAACCAAATATAATTAAACGTAAGTATATAATTAAGCCTGTTTAGAAAGCACTCATTTATAATAAATTAATACATAGACTAATTACACATGGGAATAATTCATCTGTTGTGGCAACAGTTAATATTTGCATAGGTGTCTAAATATGGGCGGCAGGCAAAAATGGAATCACCTCTGCGGAACAATTGATCTCTTGCCAGGTTTAATCATTTATGGCATTGCGCTGACACGGAGTTGTCTTCTTTACTTTCCCACTCCATTAAAGAAGCTAAAAAGTTTGTAACTGTGGCCTTGTAGCCTCTATTTGATTAAGTGTGTTGCTGTGTTCTGGATAAATGCTCAACTACAGAAGGGCATACTAAAAATGGCTGTGAACTCAGAGAGACCTGGAAAAATGACTAAGCTTAAATGACTAGCAGTTTAAAGCTAAAAATGTTACCACTTAGTTCTCAATTACTTTGATTACCATGTGGATACATTTTTAGACAGGCAACAGAGTGTGGTGAAAGTATAGCATGTTGAATGTTCATTAATTATTTTGGTACTGAAATGCATTTAAAAGTGATTCATTTTGGTTTAACCTGCATAGACTAAAATGGTGGTCAAATTGAAAGTTTTTAATGTGCTGGAGCCAATATTTAAGTAAATTATGATTAGGCTGTGAACCCTTACACGAGCTGTATACTGAACAATGTTCAGCAGTGTATAGTTATTATCAAATGTGAAGAAGTGAAACACCAAAGAAGGAGCATGAAAATATGCCATTTTGGCTGGTACACAATGATTCCAGTTCAGTAGTAAATCTGCCCACCAATACCAGCTAAATCCTCTCATCCAGCTAAAAAAATGGTTTAAAGCAATTGATTTGTCTTTCTATTTTTAGAAAGTCTCCCTTTTCAACTCCACTTGGTCTATTGACTGTTTATGAGTGTAAACAGGTTTTGCATTTGCAGCAATTAGCAGACACTCTTATCCAGAGTGACTTCCATGTCCTAATTACAGGGACAGTCCCTCTGGAGCAATTCAGAGTTAAGGGTCTTGCTCAGGGACCCAGTGATGGTAGTGCCAGAGGTGGGATTCGAACCCAGGACCTCTTGAGTCATAGGTCCATAGGCAAGTACCACTAGACCACCACCACCCTCCAAACATGTGTGCTTCATGTATATGTGTGTTCTTCCATCCACATGTTTCTTGTATACTGCAGTTACTTCTTTATAATTTTTCATTGTCACTACATTTGGAAATTGTAATTGCTTTTTAAATGAAATCATTTTACTCACGGCACGACACATGAATAGTTTGGAAAGGTGCAAAATTCCTGTGCATAATTCATGGTCAGGACATTCATGGTCACATTTCTGATGTGTCCCATTCCTTTGGCAAATGGTAACCTTTGTGTTGAATAATTAAACACACACAAGAGAGAAGGAGTCGACGATGTGATACTTCTGCATTTTATTATCTTATTTATGAGACCATTCACAGCAATGCTATAATGAATTTACCTTGACAGATGGAAATTTGAACTCTCCATACAGATTTTATTTAATTACATAACTATATCCCATATCGGATTGTATGTCCTTGTGTTAAAAACCTTAAAAACATGATATGAAAGCATTAGCATGGCTTGGAAGCTTTAGAGCCATTTTTATAGTAATATAGTTATATTTGTATAGTTTATATAGTTTTTATATTTAAAGTGAAATATAAGTCAAACATTAGGGGTAGGGGTAGACAGAATTAAGGTAGAGACAGCATAAAGACACAGTTTTTGGTCTGGAGCCTGTGAACTCAATAAGAAAGCATAAACAAAGAATTCTCAGTTTGGGGTCTTCACACAGATGGAGGGTGCATATGAGACATGTTTTCTTTGTGCATGTGTGTGTGTTAAACTGCCTCGAGGTGAGCTGAATGAGTAATCTCGTCCAAGATTGACAGTTATCAGCTCTCTCTTTCTTTCTCCTTTGCCCTATTTGACAGCAAAAACCAGCTCATTAAAGTGGATTGGGAACAGACTCCCAGGCAGCAAGCCTCCTTCAGTCCACTCCACTGACTGTTCACTGATCGTCCAAATGCACATTTACACATGACAATGCAGTGTTAGTGTTAAGCAGGACAGCAGAGCCATATACTTTCCTGAATCTGACATGTAACAGATGAGGTTATTTCAGAAAATAATGACTGCATGGCATCTTTCCATTTCCATATCCAAGGGTACTGTCAATCATCACTGCCCAGTTCTAAATTAAGATAAAATGCAGAATTCTGAGCATATATAAGATATCAAAAGGTACATTAATTGTTATGAACATGTAATGTACATTAGTATATGGTTACACTCACAAAGTTTGAGTGTTATTTTTTATAATGAAAGTTCTTTATTGTTTACATAGAACAAACTGAAACTGCAAATATGGCATTTCTTTCCCACATGCAAATGTTAGTTTATTTTACTGAGAAAAATAAAACTTGTCATTACTTTACCCATTAGGACTGCCCACATTTTAAGTTTGATTTTTTTGTCCCCAACAATTACCACACACACACGCGCACACACACACACACATATACATACACACACACACACACACACACACACACACACACACACAAAGGCAAAATAATTAGGCAGAAAACGAATAGCATATAGGATCTGCATCTGAGTCTTTGTTTCCAAAGATGTAATGGGAACAATGTAACAGAATTCTTTTTCTTTCAGCGAATTTAGTTATTTTCACTGAATTTCACCCCTTTTTAAAAAACATTTCTGAGTGGTAAATAATAAAAAGAGTAAAAAAAAATATCAAAAGAGGCCTAGTGGACCAGGAGGGTTTAACTCTTCATTGCATCCTATGGCTCATTATTCAGAAACTACTACAAGGCTAGAGTGCAAACTGACTGAGTTTTTTCTTAGGTCATACAAGGGCATAATCAATGTTTTGACCCGCTGGTGGATCTTGGCCTTTAAAAAGGGCTGATGTTATCACAGTTGGTTCCATTACCCACACAGAAACAGTTTAAACCCCTTTTCTTACTACTTAAGCTAAGCGCAGAGGTTCTTCCAGGGCGGTTTGGGCCTGCCTTAAACATTGGCCCATAGCTGTTGGAATGAGAGGCAGGAGCAGATATATCACTGACTTGCAGGTCCCGTCAGCCTGCCACTTACACACAACAAATGGCTGCACACAAAACTAAGCTCAGCCAGCCTGTGCTGATAACAGTGTCGTTCATTTCCACATGTGCATGCTAAACCTGCATGATAAACGCTATGCCTGCAAGCCCTTCCGCCTGCTTTTCATCACACCGCCAGAGTCCCCCTTTCTCTCTCTCTCTCATTTTCACTCACTCTATTCTATTGCAATGCAGATTCAACCACCAATCTTTCTTTTCCCTCTCAGACACCTCAGCCACAGTTGCATAATTAAGATGCAAAGGAACAATTATTTCTCTCATCTTTAGCATGGGTCTTTGTAACTGCCTGAGCTGCACAACAGGTGAACACCGGTCACTGGTTTAGCTCATGGATCTTTCTCAGTTTGATTTGAGAGCCATCATCCCTGAACTTGTTCCTTAAGGGTCTTGGCTCCAAGCTGTTTTTTTAAGATATCTGTTATGTAATTCAATCTATCTATCTATCTATCTATCTATCTATCTATCTATCTATCTATCTATCTGTCTGTCTGTCTGTCTGTCTGTCTGTCTGTCTGTCTGTCTATCTATCTATCTGACTTAAGGCTTAAAAAGGTAAAAATTAAATCATCTTTTCATTTCCATATCCAAGGGTACTGTCAATCATCACTGAATTCAGATAAAATGCAGAATTCTGAGCATATATAAGATATCAAAAGATACATTAATTGTTATGAACATGTAATGTACATTAGTATATGGTTACACTCACAAAGTTTAAATATTTCATGTCAATTTTTTTTTATAATGAAAGTTTATTGTTTACATAGAACAAACTGAAACTGCAAATATGCCATTTCTTTCCCACATGTTTATTTTACTGAGAAAAATAAAACTTGTCATTACTTTACCCATTAGGACTGCCCCCATTTTAAGTTAGATTTTTTGTCCCCAACCATTACCACACACACACACATCCATCAATTTTCTGCCGCTTGTCCCAAACAGGGTCGCGCCAACCCAGCGCACACAGGGCAAGGGACGCAACCTGGACAGTTCGCCAGCCCATTGCAGGGAGGAGCGAGACGGGGACGGCACCTTGCTCAAGAGTACCTCAGGGCAACCCATTGGGAAGGGGTTCGAACCCCCGATCCTCCGATCATGTGGCCAACGCCCTAACCACTAGGCCATCACTGCCCACACACATGCCTAATAACCATTAAAGCCAATGCCACTTGGGCCATTATACATGATCTGATTAGTTAAATCAAGTATGTTTCATACTCCTTCCACTTTAAAAATGAAACTGTTTGTGCTGTTAGTTTCTTCAGAATGGGCAATTCTCTCAAAAAGAATAAAAAATAGTTTATATTGAAAATAGCACATAGAGAAGCATTGATGGATCTAGTTTTCAAAATCAGAAAAAAATTAGGTTTTCAAAAATCAATAAGAGTATTTCTTTTTGATGTGCAATGACGATATCTGGGTTTGAGATCAACTGATGGATATTATTTGAAGGTCAGGAGTTTTATGGACTAAATTTATGGATACAAAAAAAATTATTTCTACCAAATATATGGAAAGGCCAAAGCATGGGAATGAAGGAATATTCTCATATAACAAAACAAGCTTATCTGTGCGGCATGGCAGAAGATGTGTTATGGCTTTAGCCTTACATGGCTACTTTGAGAACATCCTCAATAATCTTAATTGATGATGCAATTCATGATGATAAAGCAGAATTAAAAAGAATTAAATCTGAAGTTACAGCTAGTTGTAACTAGACAATGATCCACATGAAATTAACAAATATTGAAAAATGTAAAGTTTTGGACTTGCCAAGTCACTCACAAGATCTTAACCCAGTTAATCCTGTCTCCTAAAGATGAAAAAGACTCAAGAGAGAAACCCCTCAGAACAAATGAAACATACTGTGGTAAAAGCAAGGAAACCATCACTAAAAAAGAAGTCAGCGAGTTGCAGGCTTGATGTGCAAGAAAGGGATAGGAAACCAAATATTAAAAGTCTTTAAATTTATTAAAAATTTATTAAAAATTTATTTCATTACTTATGTAACTTTTTTTGCTCACTTAACAAATTGAGTGGTTAGATATAGAAGGTGTGATGTTCTCTGTTTTTCAATTTATCTAGTGGATTTCTTGAGAAATTCCAGGAAATAAAAGCTGATCTCTTATCACATATTCATCTTTTGATTTCAGTTCCAAATGTCTTCAGTTCATAGCAAAAACAAATAAATGGTCTTGCTGTTCCTATTCTTTTGGGCATTACAGTAATTTTAATTGGATGAGTTGCATTCACAATTTTAAATCTAAGATAGTTTAACACAGAATACCTCTTAATATTTCTTTTTCTGAATGCATATTCTAAATACATTATCATGTTACATCCCAACCCTGAATATAGCTCACGATTAATGGAAGCTTGCACTCTGATTAGCAATAAAGCATTAAACACCTGCCTTAATTCACATCAAGTTATATATTAATCTCACGCATCCTTATGTTGTCATTCTTATCTTGTATGGCCACAAAAATGGACAAAAGTTCATCTAAAAGCTAAAAACAGTGGCCATCTTAAGATGAATAGTGGAAAAAGAGTCTAATAGTAATTTCTCCTTCAAACTATTGCTTTAAATCGGATATTACTCTCTTTAATTTCCATTAAAAAGAAAGTTGATGTTTTTCATCAATAGACTTTTCCTCCCCTCCTCTTGTCCTCTAATCCTATAGCTGGGTGTTTACTCTCTGACTAAGAGGATAGGTGCTCGCCTGTTGTAAAGCAGATCATTAAAAATTGTTTCGGCGGCCTCAGCCCTGTGCTTTATATCACTGTGGTGCAGGTGTATGTGCTGGGGGCTTGGGGTTAAGGACCTGCTGGCTGCACTTGTTGGAACATGATGTCCTGTATTATCACCCAACAAAGGGCTATACCTTTAAATGGTTAAGCATGTGTGAAGGCTTTGTCTAAACTAACTTACAAAGTATTTTGCACTTTAAAGTCCAAACAAACCTGATATAGATTAAACATTTGCAGCATTTAGCAGACGCTCTTATCCAGAGCAACATCCATTTCCTAATTACAGGGACAGTCCCCCTTGAGCAACTCAGGGTTAAGGGGTCTTGCTCAGGAACCCAGAGGTGGAAGTGCCAGAGGTGGGATTTGAACCTGGGACCTTTTGAGCCATAGGTCCATGGGCAAGTACCCTACCGCTAGACCACTGCTACCCTGATGAAACATTGTTTTTTATACAGATTAATTTAAATTGTCACAAACAAATGGATAGCCACATATTTATGTATTATATTTACATTTATGGCATTTAGCAGATGCTCATATCCAAAGTGACTTCTAATTCCTGATTACAGGGACAGTCCCCCCTGGAGCAATTTGGGATTAAAGGTTTTGAGCAGGAACCCAATAGTGGCAGTGCTGAAGGTGGGAATCGAACCTTCAACCTCTTGGTCCAAAGGAGAGTATCTTACCACTAGAGCACCACCATCCCCACCACCATTACACGTTAACAATACATGCAATAACTATATAATTACTAGTGATGTACTTTTGATGCACTCTCTTACACCTGCATTAGAGTAGTGAACCTTGTGTTACTATAAAGGTGCATTACTATCAATTTTTACTCAACCTACTAGTTAAGGGTAACGTGTAACTTCAAGGCATATCCAACTTTTTTACTCCCTAAAATCAGTGTTGGTATCATACTTTTTTCATTTGTCATGCTAATTCTTCGTATGCAACACTTTTTAATTAAAAAGAGCATCAGTTGTCTCTTCACCTAAGGATTTCATTGGCATGCTGCGCATTAGTGTGCAAGTGGTCAGGCTGAGTGCAGTGAAGAGGCACAGAGTGTGAGGGTGAAAACACTGCATAAAAATAACACATGAGAGAAATAAAACATTCATTTCTGCTGAGTCTCTCCCTTTGAAACTCATGCTTTTTCCCACCTATCTTCAAGACATTAACTACAAACACATCCACCCACACACATGCACACACATACACACAGACCCTCTCTTTCCTTCTGTTTTGTCACATCTCCAGGAATTCACAAATTCCTTGCCATACTCTCTAATTGAGAAAGGACAGAACCAAAGCATAGCAATCTCATTCCTTGCTCTCTTGCAGTAGTGGTTGATCACACCTGTCCCACTGCTTTTTGGGATCTAGAACCTGAGGGCTCTGTACAAAAACAACCACAAGGCCCAGAAACATCACTGTCAGCTTGGAGGATTGTCATCAGTTGTAGCTGAATAAAAAGAAAAATGACACTACTTAAAATAAAGGTTCATAAAAAGTATTTTTTTTCCAAAGTATTCCAAAGTCCAAAGTATTGGATGCACTTTGAAAGGAAATATGAATAACATCTCCTGTAATGCCTGTTTTCATAGTGTAATACTATGAATGCAATTGTAAGAGTTATATCGCATGCAAAATACATTATAGTACTATCCATATTTCTTGGCCAATGAGATTAAAGTCCCCTCTGTTATCTATCGGTTAGACTCCTGGTACATATTTCATATGTATAATGCTTCAGTGCTGCCCCATGATGCTTCCACCTTTGTACTTTAAACTGAATGAGTGACAAACTGTTTGAATTTGATAAAACTCCAAAGCACAGGTTTTTCTAAATGTTTTAGAGCATTAGGGAAGGAGAAGAGATGATTATGGTGCAGTTAATTACTTTTTTAATTTTTCCATTTCTGTGATTGTTTGCTCTCACTGTCTTGACATCAGTCAGGAAGTCTTGCATGACACACCTTTAATGAGAAAATCAGCTGAACTTGCATATTTTCAATCCTACTGACAGATATGTTTAACTTTTAGAACACAATCTTAATTGAGTGATTTTTTTTCTTGATTTGATCATTTACAATTAGAACTAGCTTTACGTGAGTCCCAGGTACTTAGATGTGCCATAATTTGATGTAAATACCAAAAAATTTGATATTTAAAATAAATTTAGCCATTTTGCTAACTGCCTATACAGAATATTAATTCTTTGCTTTACAATAAAAGAAATTATCTGTTCTGATATCACTTTGGATATTCTTAGACTATAGTGTCTATTATGTGAATGTGTTGTTTCATCTTGAACCCAAACAAAATTACATTGTTTCCCAAAAGAAAAGTAGCCTAGTGAGTTAACCAGCTAGGTAATTAACCAATTAGGGATCCCTAAAGAGCCTTTTTAATGTAAATATATATATATAGATTCTTAATTGTGACACCCATCAGACTGACAATTTTTTCATGAAAACATTCTGTAAAATTGTAGAGCATTTCTTAAAATGATACATTTTGCTTACATTTAGTACCTTAATTTTTAAGCTTTAGCACAAAAAGAAGCTGTGTAGTAATAACAGTGCTCACTCTATGCACAGTGTGTACATTTCCTATGCTCCTGTTAGTAAACTTATTAAGAGAGACTGTGGGGTGTTGATACTTGACAGGCAAGAAGTGATGAAGAAGTGATGAAGTGCAGAAAGTCAGAGTTTATACTTCAGTATTACTGTTCAGATCATTGATGTATTTTTCCCACCAGACTCTGTGTTGGGTAACACTGTGTTTCCCAGCAGTGGGAAGATGTATGCAAAGTGGAGCCACTGCTCTGGAGAACTTCAGTCTGGCTTTAGGCCAGACCAGGTCAGCTGTCACTCCACACCCCTGTTGCCCTGGACCTCCTCCAAAACCAAACATCATTATGTTGGCAAAGAGAGAAATGCTAAGAATGGAGAGAAAAAATGGAAGGATGGAGAGACAGAGAGAGAGAGAAAGAGAGAGGTGGGTTGAGAAAGAGAAGAGTGAGAGAGGTCCTCGGGTCCTGCCTCCCCTCCGTCATTCTTAAATCATGTGTACAAGCTGTTTCCAATAAACTGTTAAATTTGATAAAGAGGCCAGCGTTATATTACAAAGCCCAGAAGGCGCTTGGACTTCTGCTATCATGAATACATTTCACTGTGATAATAATGTAGCGGCTTCAATCGCCCACTAAAGCAGAAGCCTGTGCTTGCTGGAAATCGTGTCAGTGTATTTGACGCCTGTATAAATGGACAGGGTATGAGGTTGTAATATATTTTTGCTGGGTGTATTAGAGCTGAATGACTGGTGGGGTGGGGTGCGACGGGGTGGGGGCAGGCTGAAGGGTGAATATGAAGATTTCTCACAGAACTGCTTTACTTAGCTCCACCAGAACCAGCATCATACTGAACGTCACTCAAACATGATGGATCCTGTTAAGATCAAGTAGAAACTAGTAACAGATGGAAATGTTTTCTCGATTTCTCCCTTTCTGTGTGTTTGAATATGTGTGGTGTGTGTATATATGTGTCTGTTATGTGCAAATGTTTATGCATTTAGTAATAATTTCCGTTTTTGTTTAAATATTTCATTTATTACACCAAAAGGTATTTAGGTGTTGAATTTAACATTTCAAGGTTCATAATAATATTCATTATATGCTGTAATTATATGTATCTGTAACTGTGTGTATCTTCCAACAAAACAGCTATAATGAGCTATAATGTAAAGAAAAATGTGTATCATATACCTTTTTCAGCCATTTTAGTCTTACATGTATGCATATATATATATATATATATATATATATATATATATATATATATATATATATATATATATATATATGTATGTGTACAGTACTGTGCAAAAGTTTTAGGCAGGTGTGAAAAAATGCTGTAAACAAAACCTGCTTTGAACAAAACAGAAATCCAAATCAAATAAATATTTGTGTTACTACCTTTTGCCTTCAAAACAGCATCAGTCCTTCAGTACACTTGCAATACTGAAGCCTTTGAAGGAACTCAGCTGGTAGGCTATTCCAAACATGACTGTGTTTCAAATCCCACGTGACATTGATGATCATTAGCACCTGTTTGGTAAAATTGGTTGATCATACACTGACAATAATCCTAAGCAAAATCCCTGACTCTGCAAGTGTACCAAAAGAATTGATGCTGGTTTGAAGGCAAAAGCAAATAATTCAAATTGACTTGATTTAGATTTTTCTTTTGTTTGCTCACTTTGCATTGTAATGGTGGCGGGGTGTGGGAAGGACATCAATGCAGAGCCAGTATTCCGGAACGTAACTTTATTAAATATAAACCAAAATACAGAACCAAAAATGCCACCATTAACTGTAAGGCTTCGCCTCGTTAATGAACCGCTCTGTTCTGACTCATTGGGCTTAGCAATGGAAGAAAGCAGCCTGGTAAGAGACAACACTTGCTTACGTTGGCCTCGTAGTTAGTGACTAGGCCCCAGGATCAGAAAACAAATAGGCTGCCCTTGAGCAAGGTACCGTCTCCATCACTGCTCTCTGCGTAGTGCATATGGCTGCCTCCTGCTGCACAGTGTATGTATGGGTTAAAAGCAGAAGCTACATTTTTTGTGTCTCACTTAGTGCTGTGCTGTGTTTCAATGACAAATAGTCACTTTCACTTTATAATCACTAGTGAACCCCAAAAAATAAACTGTGTTTGTTAATCACCTTAAAGATCTCCAGATCTCTTGCTGAGTATGTTTATATCCAGGTACCTATAACAGTATTTTGCACATCACTGCATATGTAGTTATGTTTCAAATAATTCTAAACTGAAATGCCTCACAAGAAGTTCTTAAAGGAATGAGATTTAAATATTATCTTAATATGTGTTCTGATTGTAATCTTAGGTGTTGATTGGGCATTTGTGTTTGAAAGAGTGAGAGAGAGAGAGAGAGAGAGAGAGAGAGAGAGAGAGAGAGAGAGAGAGAGAGAGAGAGAGAGAGAGAGAGACAGAGAGATGTGTAAGGGATGGGCGTCCAGTGATTTGAAGGTCAGTGCTATATGATTTAAAATGCAGGAACAGAGAGAAATGACTTCGCCTCAGGGGAAATCTCTGCCATGCGGTGCAGCGAACCTGTCCAAATAACGGATCATACCTCAACCTGGTCACTTACAAACACACACACACACGCACACATACACACACATACATCAGCATACACTCAAGAGTGCACACACATTCACAAATGCACATGTAGAGAAACATGCATGCACACACATATGCACACATCCAATCAATATCACAAGGGATGATACATGTGTTACTTTTTGAGTTTTAAATATAAAACTGCAGTCTTTTCAAAACATATGGAAAAGGAAACAATGCAGAAGGTATGTACTTTTGCAATTATGCAATTATTGCATGAAAGAAATTATCAGTTTTATATATATATATAGGTGTGAAAATGCTGTAACAAAGAATGCCTCAAAATTGAAGTGTTAATCATTTATTATCAATCAATAAATGTAGTGAATGAACAAAGAGAGAATCAATCCCACATTTGCAGTGTGATCTACCTTGCCTTCAAAACAGCATCAATTCTAGTTTTTGAAGGAACTCGGTTGATAGGTTGTTCCAAACATGACTGTGTTTCAACCTACGTGTGACATTGATGACACTAATCCTACAAAATCCCTGACTTTGTGCAAGTGTACCTATAAGACTTGATGTTGGTTTGAAGGCAAAAGATTGCAACACCAAATATTGATTTGATTTAGATTTTTCTTTTGTTCACTCACTTTGCATTTTGTAAACAAATAAACAATCATTATTTATATTTCTGAAAGCATTCTTTGTTTAGCGCATTTTTTCACACCTAAAACTGTTGCACAGTACTGTATGTATATATATATATATATATATATATATATATATATATATATATATATATGTATTTTTTTTGTAGAGTTCACTTGATTGCAATGGCCAATAATCTTTTATCCATATTTATATTTTGTATCTGTACAGCAAGTAAGCAAAAAACTATTAAAACATTGTCATGCAAATTTTCATAAACTTCATTCAAAGGTGTTTTTATATTAAGACATAGATCTGTGCATTCCTATTTCAGTGGTAGAAGTAGTTTTCAAATCAAGTTGACTTTAAGTCAAAAGCTTTTCTAACATTTTCCAAAAAACCTAAAACACATCAAAGCAACGACTCTTTGGTTTAATTGCTCTCAGTTTTGTACTTTTTATTAGAATAAATTTCATTTAAAAAAATAATTTAATATCATAAATTAATAAAAAATCAAGTTGTCTTTTTAATGACATGAATAAAATGAATCAATCAAATTATGTTGCCGATTAAGATACTGTAGCAACATTCAAAGCAGTGCAAGTTTCTTCACTTGCATCACACTGTTTGCATCACAGAATTGTAAAACAGATCAGCTACGATCACACTAATATACTGGCTGATTGTCAATTGCTTGTTTGGAGGAAAAATCAGTCTTGACTGAGTATAATCTTAAAACCTCTAGCTTTAATCATAATTGCTTAGCTAAACTACACAATAGAAACATTCAGGCTGCACAAATGCAATACAAAACTACACTGTCAGCCATTTGTATAACTTTCATACATAACTGTCATTCATTTGTTTTTTGCTTTCATAAATGCAACACAGAATTACCTAAAGGTAGCAAGTATTTAACAGCATTTTAACAAAGCATTGCAGAGTGGCAAAAATACTACTAATGAAAGGCATTAGTTAACTTGGTGACTAATGTGGCCAAACTGCTTCTCATGGAATAAATATATTTCATTTTTAAACAACAGTGACATTGTGCAGTTAACTTATCATTTGCAATCTCATGCTCTCTATCTAGCATGATTCAATTATGTAACAACAAAATCCTACTAGTGACATGCAGATTTTCCTCAAGTTATTTTTAAAGTAAAAGCACAAACAGAACCTTTAGAAGATAAACATGTTAAGGCAACGTGTACAAGTAGTATACAAATCAGTACATAGCAGGGTTGCTTATAGCAGTAGACTCCAGGCACAACAGCAGAGAAGGTTCATTTTGATCATCACAGACCAGCAACCTCAGTGACCTTTTCTTTGAACAGACAGCTATAGTGGGAAAATGTCAGCTATCATACTCAGTTTAATAAAAGGGGCAGAACTTGCCATTCTTCAAAAGCTTATATGTAAAAAAAGAACATATATACAGAACAGATCATTCCAAATGGCATAATATTCAGGCTGAGATTTTGGTATGTTAAAACACATCAGAAAACAATTTACAATTGTTCTGCATACTTTTTGAACAAAATATTACAAAATATTATGACACAATAATACTTTTTACACTGTGCATCATTGATATACTGTAGATTACCAGATTTAATCTTTCACCTGTTTAATCCTGAAATCAAATTATCTTTAATAGGATTCCAGCAAAATAGAATCACCGTGTAAGGGTCATTTTAGTCCATTGCAGGGCAGACAAATGAAGTCACTCACACATGCAGTCATGTTTAGGGAGTAATATAGAATCTTCAGATTACCTGGTTGGCTGTACTGTACTATTCTGAGTCACATAATACATTAATTTTCTTAATTTAATAAACGTGGCCCGCTGTGGACCTTGCAGGGTAACAGGGGCTTCACTATTCTGAAATTCAAACTCAACCTGAACAACCATTGCAATGATGATTTAAAAAATAAGGATCAGACTGAAATTTTGAATAATAAAATCATTTGAGGATTATCATCTCCATGTGGATGTAGAAGCATGCTGTATCTGGCCTGGAATGCAACATTACATTCTTCTGTAGTTAGCGTGGGGTCCAAAAATCCTGTCAACTGCTTGAGCTTCTCACTTTAATTAGCATCTCAGCAAGCCAGGCTGCTAGAGGCAGAGAAATTCTCAGTAAAAGCCTAGCAATTATCAAGCAATCAGACCTCTTCAGAAATCAGCACCTATCATAACAAATTATAATAATTCAAGGAATCAAACAAGCAAGGCTGGACAAAATAATGCTGTGCATTGTCTGTAAATACCTGTTTCTCTCTTATCATTTAACTGTTCACCTTACCTTATTTTAGGGGAGGTTATGACAGGCCCTGAATATCTTGGGACGAAAGAAGGCATGAAGATGGGCACTATTTCACATTCCTTGACTCAAAAGCACATTCTAGAGTCATAAATTATCTCCTCTCCTGAATTAACATGTCAAAAACAGGGAGTTTCCCTCTTAGAGCCAATAATTAATGACCAATACCCAACAGGTAGAAGTCGGGAATTACAGAAAGCAAATGGAAAATACTTCTACTTGATTGTGCTCTGAAAACTAAAAGAGAAACTGTAATAGAGTGATCGAGTTTCTTCCAGCTTTTGCATGACAGCAGTTAGAGTCCAGATTTACTGCAATGTTTAACAGAATAGTTTGGAAAATAACATATCCAACTTAACCAAAAAGCCACCACATGCTTAGTGTCCAAAGCTTTTTCTTGCCATGCTGGTGCTATGAGGTTTGTATAAATTATAAATTAACCTGGGGCAGCAGTAGCCTAGTGGTTAAAGACTAGGACCCAGGATCGGAAGGTCATGGGTACAAATTGCCCTGAGGTACCCTTGAGCAAGGTACTGTCCCCCATCACTGCTCCCCGGGAGCTTTCAATAGCTGACCCCTGCTACACATGTCTTCTTCTTTGTTTAGCTGCCCCCGTTTAGGGATCGCCACAGCCGATCATCTGTTTTCATTTCTTCCGGTCCTTTGCATCTTCCTGCTTCAAACCGACCACCTGCATGTCCTCTCTCACCATGTCCATAAACCTCCTCTTTGGTCTTCCTCTTTTTCTATTTCCTGGCAGCTCCATCTTCAACATCCTCCTCCCAATATAATCCTCGTCTCATCTCTGAGCATATCCAAACCAGTGCAACCTTGCCTCTCTAACTTTGTCTCCAAAATGTCTAACCTGAGCTGTTCCTCAAATATACTAATTTCCAATCCTGTCCATCCTCGTCTCACCCAACGAAAATCTCAGCATCTTTAACTCTGACACCTCCAGCTCGGCCTCCTGTCTTTTTCATCAGTGCCACCATCTCCAACCCATACAACATAGGTCTCACTACTGTCCTGTAAACCTTCCCATTTACTGTCGCTGGTACCCGTCTGTCACAAATCACTCTAGCCACTCTTCTCCACCCATTCCAACCTGCCTGCACTCTCTTCTTCACCTCTCTTCCACACTCACCGTCACTCTGAACTGTTGATCCCAAGTATTTAAACTCCTCCACCTTTGACACCTGTACTCCCTGCATCCTTACCACTCCACTTTCCTCCCTTTTGTTCACACTCATGTATTCTGTCTTTGTCCCACTCCCCTTTATTCCTCTCCTGGGACCAACATGAACAAATACACTTGCTTGTGCATGTTTAGTGGTTTCCTTCTGAATATGTGTGGGTGGGTTAAATGCAGAGGCTGCATTTCATTGGGGTTCACTGTGTTCTTGTGCTGTGCATTTACAAAGACAAGCAGGCTACGGTGTATATAGAGTTGAGATGGTTCTGTCCCAGAAACTGGCATGATATTGTTTTCAAGCTAAAATAAAACTACAAAAAAAAAGTAAACACAATTACAGGAAATAAGTTCCACTTTTGAATTCATTAATTTATTTCAACCAAGATGTTGAATCACAGTATATGAAACAACTGGCCACAGCAAAAAATATCAACAATCTGGTTGGTTGTCACTCATGGAGTTTGCCTAAACCTGTCGAGCCTTATCAACAAATATCATATTAAGCAAGAACACACTTGACTCTTACCTAAGTTGTCAGCTTGTCGCATACGTTGAACAGTTGCTTTGTTAAGATGATAATCTGTAGCCACAATGGCCTTTTGAGGAAAATATTTGGTCAGTTATATGTGTTCTGTTGTACCTCGTCTCATTTTTGTTATGACCGGTTTTGGAAAATAACTTAATAATGATATTAAGTCACGTGTAAGCTGCTATAAATTTTAGCACTCCCATATTTAATCACATTACCTTCTTGTACCTTCATTACCTTCATTTTTGAACAGTTGCAAGACCCTCTGAGATTATGCAGGGAGGTACATGGCAACTTAATGCTAAATGGCAGGGTGAAAATGTCCATTACCTATGTGGTACCTGTGTAGTTTCAGCTGATTGACTACTTTGAAATGTATAAATTATATGGCTGATTTATTCCTTTAACAAAAATAGGAAAAATAGGAAATAGGAAAAATAGGAAAAATGAACATTCCCAATATATAAAGCACTATAATGAACCTGCAGTTCTTAATGAAAGCAGCCTTCATGGTGCGTTTCCTCATGCGACCAGACAAAAACACGTACACTTCCTACTCTATGTTAGCAATGCACAGACCGGATGCCTCCTATTAGGTACAGCATCAGTTCTGCGGATTATTAATGGTGCGATTAAGAATATAGCTGCATAGAGACCCTAGGGGACAAGAGAATGTATGTGTGCTCAAAGAGAGAAATAAAGAGAGAAAGAGAGAGAGTCTACATGTGTTTATATATGCATGTGTCTGTATGATTGTTTTAGTACTTTTTCACAACAAGAATGTCCTGACTTTTTCAAATACATACAGTCCCCTAGTTAAGAACTAAAACACAAAGACAGATTCATTCATTTTAGCAATGTACTGAAGACATTTGGGTTTTATATCACACAATGAATATGAGAAATCAGATTTCACATCTCAATTTGTTAAATTACATAGAATAAATGTTCAAGTGATCAAATGTATTGTTACAAATGTGGTTGACAAATGTTTGCTTAGACGCTTGTGTGTCCTATTAGAATGATTGTTTAAACAGCTGTTTATTTTTAAGCTATCTATGAGGAAAAGAATGTCATTTTGAAGCTGAGAAAAGGGAAAAGCCATTAGAAGCATTTCAGAGCCAGCAAAACTGTTTTGAGCATCCAGAAAAGAAGGAAACCAATATCTAAGAAACCACAGTCATTCACATTTTGTCATGAACAACCTCTACAGGGCAAGAGGAGTCACAGTCCAATGATCGAAGAAGACTTAAGCAGCAGACATATAGAGGCCAAACCACTGCATGTAAACCACTCATCAGGAGTAAAATTCAAAACCAGAGCCACAAAGTTTATATAAAAAAGCTTTATGGGCCAAAGATACAAAAGTTAATCTCTGCAAAAGTGGCTAATGAGAGATTTCAGGATTCTCAGGATTCAAAACATACCTGCTTATCTATGAATATGAATGAGTGGAAGTAGTGTCATTGCTGATATGGCTGCTACTAGAACAAATCAATATTTTTGATGATGTAACTCCCAATAGTAGCAAAAAGAATGGTTTTTATGGTTAAATATTTTGTCTCAGAGACATGTATCAGGCTAATTATGAATAACTTTATTAAGCAGCTTGACAGTGATCAAAAACACACTGCAAAGTTAAAAATGACTTCATCACAGGGGAAAAAGTGGAAAGTTTTGAACTGGCCACCAGATCTTAGCCAAATTTAACCTGCATTTCATTTCCTGTTGAGGATTGTTTAGTAAAACCCCCAATATTTTGTCTGAAAGCTGTGATAAAAACTTGGCAATCACAACCAAAATAGAAACCAACAATTTGGTGTGATTCAGTTATTGCAAGCAATGGGTATGCAACCTAATAAGAAGTATCATTTATCTTAACGTACTTTTAAACTTCTAGTTTCAATGCTTCTGCTCTTGTGAAAATTTGGGTGTTCAGATACAAAAGGCTCTATGTTTTATATAATATAATTATAATATATCTTATTTATATAAATGCCAGGAAAAAATGCCCCATCTCTTATTTAAAAGGTCTTTAGAGCATAACAAAAACAGGTTGGGCTTGTTGTTACAGTACATTTGGAAGGAATTGTAGATAAATTATTAATAATATTTTATTTTACAAAGATAGGTAAACCTTTATTACTATGACTAAACTTTGGATCGTTTTTCTTTATAGAGAATTCAAAAGCAATGTTATGCAAAACATAATGGTTACTTAATTACTATCACTTGGAAAAATTTTTACTAGCAGATTTTTATATTTTATATCTACCGTTCATTCTCTTAAAGTGAATTTGCATTTATACACTTGTTTCTATATGCATTGTAAGAGTATGTGTGTGTGCATGTAGTTTTTTTTTTTTTTTTTTTTGGTGTGGAGGGGATCCTCCTGCCCTGTTAACTGGAAGCCTCCACTTCCATGGTCCTGTCCTGCATCTCATCCCCCAAGGTGGAGGGAATTACCATGTCTGCGCCTATAATTAGCCCATTTAAGGTTGTGGTCTGAAAGCTAAAGTCAAAAGATGCCATTCTTTATTAATGTCTCCGGCTATGAAATGGGTCGAGTTTTCCTGCAGTCGCCCCGGAGGAACTCACCTTTTCAAATATAACAAATGCCTCAATTAGAATCCCTTTCAAACACCAAATTTATTTTTTAGTAACAATTGTTCTCTCTCTCTTTCTCTCTCTCTCTCTCTCTCTCTCTCTCTCTCTCTCTCTCTCTCTCTCTCTGTGTCTCTCTCTTTCTCTCTTTCTTGCTCTCTCTCTCTCTCTTGCTTTCTTTTTCCTTGAAATTTTCTCTCTTTTACTCTGCACTTCTTTCTCTTTTACTTCTCACATTCTCACATTATCACATTCTCTCTCTCTCTCTCTCTCTCTCTCTCTCTCTCTCTCTCTCTCTCTCTCTCTCTCTCTCTATCTCTATCTCTCTCTTTTCTCATTCGTTTCTTCTTCGGAGTGGATGAAAAGCTGGAGGTAGGGACAAAGGCATACGAGAGATATATTGGAATGTGTAGTGCCAGCAGATGGCAGGGTAAGAACATTAATCAGCTCTAACAGACAGTGTATGAAGATTAGGGGGATCCCTAAGTTCACCTCACATGATGAATGAAGATGCACGTGGTTTGAAAATTTACCTGACGCTAATGAATCAGAAATTGCATCATGTTTCTGAAGCTAAGCTCAATGACCTGAGCTCAAGGGTTATCATTAGCAACTGTAGCAAAGATGTGACAATGCTCAATTAGCATTTTTCCAAAATCTCTCCAATCTAAACAATTTCTGAGGGTTTTATTTTTGTTGTTGCACATGAGTAGTAAAAGACCAAACTTTTGTTCCTCAGGTAACTCAGGTAACAATGCTAGAGAGCTACACTAAAAAAAAATAATTAGAATGCATCTGTGCTACAATAGAACAACTACTTTTGGTTCCCTAAAGAACCTTTCATTAGATTCTTTTTCAAAGAACCATATTTGACGAAAGAAACTGTTTGTTTGCACTCATTTTATCAGGAAGAACCCTTAAACTGTAAAGAACTTGAACATTTGGTGGATGTTTTTTTGATCCTTAAAGAATTCTTTAAACACTTTCAATCTCATTTACAAAACTGGTTCCTTAAGGAATTACATTTTTCTGTTATTGCTCTTTCTAGGAGCTTTTTGTTTCCGTTAAATGTTCTAATTTTTTAAGCAAAAACTACTCAGAATTCAAGCTTTCTAAAGTCCTTTTATAAACTAAACAGATTTTGAAAATTTTTTGTTGCAGTCATTTTTGGCTTACTCACTAGGGACTGGTGCCCATATTTTGTACTTATTTTTTGGGGATAATTTCTTGTAAATATCTTGAGCTCTGGAAATATAATTACATTAAACTGAATTTAATTGAAAGGACGAACAGTTTCTCTACTAGTCACAAAAGCACACAGAGGCAATTGATATATTTAGACTAGATTAAATTAGGCACATGTTGCAAGTAAGGAATCTTTCATTCTCTATACAGTACTGTGCAAAAGTTTTAGGCAGGTGTGAAAAAATGCTTTCAGAAATATAAATAATGATTGTTTATTTTTATCAATTTACAAAAAGCAAAGTGAGCAAACAAAAGAAAAATCTAAATCAAATCAATATTTGGTGTTACTACATTTTGCCTTCAAACCAGCATCAATTCTTATAGGTACACTTGCACAAAGTCAGGGATTTTGTAGGATTATTGTCAGGTGTATGATCAACCAATTTTACCAAACAGGTGCTAATGATCATCAATGCCACACATCAATGCTGAGTTCCTTCAGAACTGTGTGCAAGTGTACCTCGAAGAATTGATGCTTTTTGAAGGCAAAAGGTAGTAACACCAAATATTGATTTGATTTAGATTTCTCTTTTGTACATTCATTGCATTTTGTTGATTGATGAAAATAAATGATCAACACTTCGAATTTTGAAAGCATTCTTTGTTTACAGCATTTTTCCACACCTGCCTAAAACTTTTGCACAGTACTGTAAGTCCAACTTGCAGGCCAGTCTGCTCTCTTAAAATTAATGGAACACTTGAATTTGCATCTCACACAAACCTTATTTCCAGCTTCCCCTTCCAATGTGGAAAAAACTCAACTGACTCTGATTTTCCAAATGTTCAAATGTGAAAAACATTAGTCAGACCTATATTTCCTTAAACAATGGTCTGTGGTGAGCAGATGATTTGGAGTTTAGAGGGGAGGGCATGGTAATGATATTTATTGCTGATGTAATAAGTATTGCAATATACACAACACACAAAATACTTCTAAGCTTTTCTGAGCAAAAATAACAAAAAAAAGTACTTATTGAATTCTATATAAATGCAGGTTTCATTGCAAAGAGTGTATTGTGATTTTGGATTAATGTGGACCGTAAAATACTTAAAAAACACAAGTAATAAAAACTACAGATTCACTACTGTATCTGTTCCAACTAGTATATTAATTTATGGCACAGAAAAAGGAAACTAACATGGAAGTAATAGGCCATTCATATTACTTACTCATGTCTTACTCATTTCTTACTCAAGTCATTTCCAATTATTAAATAACAAACATTATAAGGGTTCCCTTTTCAATGTCCACTGAATCTTGGATCCACTTTGAGAACCATGTTTTCAAAAACTATTCTAAGATTTTTTTGTGAAAAAAAACACTTTTATTCACTTTTCAAAAGGGCATTATGTAATCTGAAAGGGTTCATTGGTGCCATTTTACATAGTCAATTTCTGTTCTGTCAGTTTCTGAACCATAAACAGTGTGAAACGCATTCATTCTATTCTCTCTTCATTTTTCTTTCCATTTGTCTTTCAATCAATTTTTTCCCCCCAATTGATAAATCAGCCTTAGAGAAATCAAGCAAATTTAACAACGAGTTCCTTGTTACCATTTCAATTTGAGTGGCAACACGAATTATGGTTGTCCTTTGCTGACTCAAAAGAAAATGGAATCCAACAAAATACCACTTAAGAGGATCGACCGACAGCAAACAGCTAAACACAGAAAACATGTTGCCTGTCTAGCTTACCAAGGGGAACGAAAACGATCAGCATCTGAAGTTCATACTGAAACCCCTTTCCCCATGGCCTGCCTTTGTTTAGTTCTGCTTGTCTTGACTGTTTCCAATTAGCCTTAAGGAAAGGGAGAAGATCTGAAAGAAAACTGATTTTTTTCCATTCTCTAACTCTTTCGCAGTTGACAATGGCATAAACAAGTTTTGTGGGTTGAGCACATGTATCTGCGATTCAGCAGGGCATGCATGTGCTAGTCAACAGAAGCTACATATTTAAGAAGGTATATGCTATAATAAGCATACTTTTTTATATGTCTGGAACAGCATATATCACACTTTGTTTATGTTGCTAATTTTGGCCATGCAGTCTCACACAACAGCTATTTAGGTCTTAAGAAATGCTCATATGGTAGAGGATGTCTCTGGTTTGAACCACACATTTCAATACAAATTCAGTTTTACCTTTGAAACTTAGCTCAATTTGAACACACAGTGACTTACGATCTTACGATTTTATATATAAATCTAACAGCTTGCAAGCTGGGGGCTTTATTTCTAGTCTTCATAAAGAGCTGTTAGTTGCTGGGGTCACATGATGATTACTAGGCTGTGATATAATGGTGTGTATATGATTATTTGTAGAGTTGTCCCATTTATATTGACTGATGTATGTTGAAATATACAGAAATTGGATATTGTGATCCCCTGTGAGTGCCCTTACATCCACCCTACAGATGAAAATAAATCTTTTTGACTGCAATAAAAATATGTTTGTTTTCTACTATGTATTATGTTCTGGCTACATTTTTGATTGCATTCCCAGTTCTCAGCAATGTGGCCTTAGAAACACATGGACAGGTGTAACTTTGTTAGGCTGCAATTGATGTGTTTTGGGTGTTATGTCATTCAGCTGGGAGTAAGGAGCATAGCAGTTGTATAGCACTAAGTTACATTGTCAACAAAGGGAGTTACATTCATTTTCTTTTCTACAGCTTTAGCTTTGTTTTAGAGCCACAAGGAAATACTTAGGCAAGATGTGAGCCAGTGACTGTTAGATGAGTGACAGTTTCTCAGTTGCCAGAACAGAAGGAAAACCCCTGTAACTGCATTAATTTAACTTGCTGTCCTTGCTATCAAATGTGATAAAACATTAAATAAACTATAATAAAACATAGTATGCTATACCACCACCAGGCTTAGATAGTGAACTGTTCCTTAAATATTCTAATAACTCAAAATCACAAGCAATGTGAGCCATATCAAATAATTAAAATCAAGGTTTTATGCTTGTTGCACACTTAAAATACTAATAAGCCAAATTAGCTTTTTGATAAGCCAGATAAGCTTCTTGATCTGTCATTAGCAGGATGTTATCAGAGAGATAAACAAACAATATTACATGATAAAAAAAAAAGAAACGGTGCCAAATTAACCTTTTATGACTGCTCTCTGCAACAAAACTGAAATACATATTTGGTGCCGTATAAAGCCACTTTTTAAAAAGTTTATTTAAAGAATAATTTCCCTCATGAATAAGGACACTTTAACTGTGTAAAAGGCAATTAAATCATAAAAAATTTGTAAAACGTTTGTAATCATTGCCTTTATGAATGAACCCTTGAGGAACCACTTTCTAAGGCTGTACATATACCTTGAGAATGGAAATAAAACAAAATATTTTTATTTTTACCAACAAATATTTTTTTCTCTTTCTCTTGAAACATATCCTTCCAAAAACTGAGCATCTTCCCTACTCAAACACCTATACATTTGCATCAGCATTTTAGGAGTGTCATGTTCATGGATAATGGAGAATTAAGCTCATTTGTCATGTATCCAATTGTTACGAGGTCAGTTATGCAGACAGAGATTAGAATTAGTGAACTGAGTTACTAATAACAATGGTTTAAAAAAAAAATGATGTACCTATATCTGGCTTTATGCATCTGGCTTTATGCATGCTGTTTTTAACATGCAAAAAACAGTTGAAATTAATTTTCTACCTTAACACAGGAAAAAAGTTCCTGCAGAAAAACTCTAAGGAGTTTGGTGGCCACAAATGCTTTTAGCTTTGAAAGCTTTGCATCCTTATCGAACTGTTAATCAGTTTCTAAATGGTCATATCAAACATTTCAAATGACTATTGACTCTGATTTCGGGCTCTTCTTCATCCTGACAGTAAAACAAATGGTCTGCCTACACTCTGTGGAAATTGGAAGCCATTTGTGCCTGTTTGGCTCTCAAACTTGTGACAAATAGTCAAGCCTGGAGGTGTATAATGTATGATATCACTCATAGGAAATCTGAAATATATAGATAAATGTGCAACTTTTTTGTGGCATTACTACACATTATTTTAAGATTTACTGGTGTTACTATATTCTGCATTTATATTCATATATAATATTTTATAATTTGATATGTGATATATTTATTGACTTTGTAGTGAATATATATATATATATATATATATATACATTTTCTTTTTATTCACTACAAAGTCAATAAAAATGACTCTTTTATGCTCATTATGCTAATGATACAAAACTGAACCTAATGGATATATATATATATATATATATATATATATATATATATATATATATATATATATATATATATATATATATGCTATGAAAAAGTTTAAAGATTTAATTATTGCAGATCTGAGAACCAACTGACTATACCAGTAGTAGTCCATCAGACTTGGTTCAGGCACTAATTTTGATGGAAAATAGATATCTGGATAAATACACAAGACCTAAAACCTACTTTAAGGGAACGATAATAATTCTTCATTTATTTTCCACTGCTGCTTTTAATTGATTGTATAAACTTACACTGAAGGACTAATTCTATTCTTCATGGTCTTAGACATTTACAGTCAGATATCAAAAGTATAAAGTAACTCTCATGCTCATGTTTAAAGAATCATAAGTTGCTTTTATATACAAAGACAATCAATACAAAATGAAAAGAAAATACTGCCATTTATTTTGCAATGTTCTCATGTGATTCTTTGGTTAAGAGGGTAGAGGGAAGAAGTGAAAATGACTATCCTTGTCATTGTGAAACGCAGCACAGCACAACACAACAAAATTCAACCTCTGCGTTTCACCCATGCACACACATGCAGCAGGGGCAGCACTGAAAGTGCCCAGGGAGCAGTGACGGGGATGGTACCTTGCTCAAGGGTACCTCAGGGCAACCTACTGGTCAGGGAATTGAACCCACAATCACTCCTTAACCACTAGGCCACCGCTGCCCTTATAGTAATTATCCTGCAAAAAGTATTTATTTGCTCAAGTTTATGATTGGTCATTGAAAAAATAATCAAATCACTAAATAAAAATGATTTTAAAAATGGCATAGGGCAAAATTAAATTAAAATTCAATGTTCACATGAGCAAATGGTATCTCAGAAAAGAGTCAAAAATGTAATAATACAAAACTTTTTATATAACTTAAATAAATTCAAATTATGTAAAGAAATACATATTCAAATTTAAGTTACTTCACTTTTTTCCCTAAATTTTTGTAAGCAAAGAAAGGTATGAAACAACAGGTATGAGAGAACGAAAGAGAGAGAGTTGTCAAGTTTTGTTATGATCTACAAGAACCCTGTTTTCAAAAAGAATTTGAACATTGTAGAAATTGTTAACAATTGTGTTGTTATGAATAAAGTCAGTGGTTTGATGTGAAATGATTGAATGTAAAGAAATTCCAGTGCAGTAGACATATAGACTAGATATCACAAGGATTAATGAATGAAAATGGAAAATGGAATGCAACAATATTTAATTTTTTTCAAGTTTTTAAAGTTTTACTGATCCATTCTTACTGAAACTATCAAACAAACTACAGTACTGTGCAAAAGTCTAAGCTACATTTAAGAAATAGGTTTAAACTATTTGTCTTGGCATTAAGTTTGTTTTGACTTTTTCCAGTAACACATCATGAGCTTTAAAATACCTTTAATTTCAGTAAAAGTATTAAGAAAGTCTTTTAAGTACTCATATCAAATGAGCTGGTATTAAGAACACAGGCTTAGTTCCACAGGTATCGTACAGTAAACTGTACAATTCCATCAGCATCAGCTGCACACCTGACTGAACTAAATAAAGTACTAATCAGGTAAATCAGATTTAAGCAGGAACTACTAATAATACTGCAGTTTACACATTTTGAAATACATATAACTGCTATGTGCACTATGTATTTGTATCTTTATATATTTATGTTTATGATCACTTGGGATTTTCTGCATTAATAACTGCTTACTGGCCAAATAAAATACAGCATGCACAGGTGCCTGAATACTTTCAATAAATACTGAAAGTACAGCATGATTAAAATCATCACAATAAATATAATAAATAAATAAATAATCACATACATTTAAAAAAACGGCAAAAATGAAGAAAAACCTAAATTTGACATGGAAGGTTTTAAGAATGATTATTTTCTCTGTATTGCACATCCCTCCAGTAGCACAGTTTTAATTATGTCATGTTCTCTAACCTCATGATATAACTGAATATAAAATTTTGCTATATTAGAACGAGTACCTAGCTTAAAAATGCAGCAGTGTGTGAATAAGCACATGGATGGACTCTTGCAAACCATTGTTAGCTGAGTAAAGAAAGAAGAAGCTGAATATTCATTTGGACAAATTATGCAGATAACATGGTAGTGGGTATGAGTGAGCTGTAGTCTGGGGATCAGCTTTACATACTGTAAACTGCTCCATTGAACTCCATTCATCTCCCTGTGGTCCTCTGCTAAATAAGGATATCAATTAGGCTAAAGCACGCAGCAAGCACTCCCATGCTAACCATCAGCCCAAGCATGAATGATCTTCTGGATATCAACCAGCACTGAGCGGCTTTGTAAGTGGGCTGACCAAGGGTAATTAAAACAGCGTTATCCTGTTAGCAAGTTTACAGGCCTGGCTGTGGAGGCCAAGGCGCTAGCATCACCGTACAACTGGCACAAGAGAGACAGGCTGTAAGTATTTAATACTTCTGCTGGACTCTGGCTCACTGTGACGGCCTACTCTTTATTTGAGTGTCCTTGATGTATGTGCAATTACACCATAATCACAGAGATAATTACTATATGGGCAAGATTAATAACTTTATTAGCTGGAATGGTTCACTTTGCAAGGCAAGAAAAAATGGCGTTTGTCTAGGAAAATCTAAATTTAACAGAGTCAATTAACAATGCTTATTTTTCAACTCATTATTCACTGGATACTGACTGTAAAGGCACCTGAAACGAATTTAATATAAAAAGGGTCAAAAGTCCCAAGTACAATTATGGTGAAAGTTGTTTTAGAAAGTATAAAGACATTAACAGCTCTCCTCATTAAGAATTATATTGAAAAGCTTATTTGCTAGTGCTTGTGCAGACACTTCTATCTTTATTTAATTAGAATAATCAATAATTAACATCTATTTAAATGATCTCCTGATTCAGTCTAAGAATTTTAAAAGACATTAAGAAAGTATTTCCAGTTTTAGACTGTATCACAAAAACACAATTATTATTATTATTATTATTATTATTATTATTATTATTATTATTATGGTGCAATTTAATGTTTTGTATTATTTTTTAATTTAAATTATCTTATTTTAAATATATACTTATATTTACTTATATACTATATTACTTCTCTTATATACTGTGTATATGCTGCATTGCCAATTTCTTTTCATTATTAAAACATTGTGCCCATTCAGCACCAAAATCTAATTGCACAGTGTAAACTAGTATCATCTTGGTCATTAAGTCAAAGGGTGTTAATTGGCCCTTACAAGCTCTCCCATAGGTGTTTCACCCAGGTGTTTCACACACTATTAGACAGACTCGCCACATAAAAGTCTACCATTTTGTCATCATGATGAAGGCCGTTTGACTTTAAAATGATTGTCATCATACTCAGTCATGCTTATTTCACATGCATCAATACAGCAGTCATTCACTTAACTATGTATTCGTTCATGTCAGCCTTAACTATGTGTGAATGTTACTACTGCTTCATGTAATAACACATTAATTTATTCATTAGTATTATTTTTTTCAAATAATATAAATATTTATTTGTAATTGCAAAGTGCTAGACATTGGAGTAATGTATTTTTTATGTTTGTAAAAGTATACACTGGTGTGATAAGTAAACTAATGTTAACATGAGGGCAGTCTTTTTTTCTCTTATCTAGTAATACCACTCTGTTCCATGTATAGTTAACCCTCAATATCATATAGTGGATCTGAACACCAGACTTGATCACTAGAATGGGTGTTTTGAAACTAGGTAGGGTATGGTTTGCATAGGTAATAAGTACATTTGAAACTAAACTCGACTTTGCTACAGAGGATTTTGCAAACAAGCTATATATATATATATATATATATATATATATATATATATATATATATATAGTACTGTGCAAAAGTTTTAGGTATAGTGAAAATATCAAAGAATGCTTTAAAATGGAGCAGTTAATCATTTATTTTCATCAGTCAATAAATGCAGGGACGAACAAAAGAGAAATCTAAATCAATCAATATTTGTGTGACTCACTCTTTGCCTTCAAAACAGCATCACTCATTATTTATATTTCTGAAAGCATGCTTTGTTTACAGCATTTTCTCCTTAATAATTGCCTCATAAACTTTGCAGTATTGCAATTGTATATATATATATATATATATGTATATATATATATATATATATATATATATATATATATATATATATATATAGTATGTGTCTTTTCTGGGAATTCCACAATAAAATGACTGTTATTTATCATTACAAAGCTCTTTATCATTTGAATAATAAAGGGCTCTGGCGCTTGTCTCTCCTCATTCCCACAGTGGGCCGAGAGTCAGATATCTGTATTAGTCTGCCATAGCCCAGGGGCCAGCTGTGTCAAAAGCTAACTCATGATCTGCACTGGCTATCTGGCTAAATTGTGTATGAAGACTCATGGCAAAGGTGCACTCACTCATTACTTGAAACAAAAAAGGTGAAAAAAGTCTTTCTCTCTCTCCTTTAACCACAACACAGACCTTTTTTCCATCTTGCATGCACATACGCAAAGATGGGGTCACATGTCAGAGCTGAGTTTCCAATATCTCTGCCACCGTTACGGATTGGCCTTTGAATACAAATAGAAATCCATGAGTTACTTGTGAAGTCTGTCTGTGCGTATATCTACATCTTTAAGCCTGGAGGGATCCAGGGGAGAATGAGAGCCAGGACTGATTCAGAGAGAGAAAGAGAGAAACGGATAGGTGGCAGATATGCGTAGTGGGGTCAGCCTGTAGTAAACATGTAAGGTCATTAATTTTATCTATTCATTCAAATATTAATATTAATAATACACTGGGTCTCTTGCTGTTGTGTTCTTCATATAAATGCTATCCCGACTGGGCCCTCCTGTAGGGGAAGCCAAGGAGAGTAAAAAGAACTTATTTACAGGTGCGTGCCTTGGGATGTGCTGCGTGAGAGTGCGTGTGCATATTGCATAAGAATCTGCAAAGGCCCATCTTTCTCCTTCCACCTTCAGGACATTATCACCTTGGCAGCACACAGAGGGGCTGCACTGCCCCCATGGGCCACACTACCTGCTAGGGCTAATTAATTAAAAGGCCAACTTGGCCACGATGGAAACTGGGCCCTAAGCCTTTTCGTCTTACACAGAGGATACCTACAGGTTTATCATCTCTCTCACTTAACTCTCTCTCTGTCTGACTCTCTGTCTCTCTGTCTCTCTGTCTCTGTCTCTCTCTCTCTCTCTCTCTCTCTCTCCCTCTCTCTCTCTCTCCCTCTCTCTCTCACTCACTCTCTCCCTTTCGCTCTCTTTTCTAGTTCATTGTTTGTCGAACCTGTGCTCTGTGTGCTCAAAATGAAGAGAAAGCTCATTGCTTGATAAGTGGTATTGGACTGAAGATATGACTTCCCATTATAATCCAGCTCCTTTCTTTTCCTCTCATTCCCTCCCATTTAGAAACACTTCCATCATAGTTGTCTTGTGACCCCCTGATGTATGTTTACAAAATGTAAGCTAATAAATAGATAGATTAAAAAAGTGACTATTCTTGTCATTGCAAGGTCACAGCACAGCGAACCAAAACGAAATTGGACCTCTGCATTTAACCCATGCACTCAAACACTGTGCAGCAGGGCGCAGCTATGAAAGTTCCCGGGGATAAGGGGTTTGAACCCACAATCTTGTGGCCAACTCCCTAACCACTAGGCCATTGCTGCCCCACAGATAGATAGATAGATAGATAGATAGCTAGATAGATTAACAAATAAATGAATTAATAAAATAAAAATAAATAAATAAGATTAACTGTCAACTGAAATTTCATGATGGAAAGCACATAAAAAATTTAGCAAATATTGATTTATTGATGTATTGGCACAGAAAGGTCTTTCTTTTGCTGGAGATACAAGGTTATGTTTCATTACTGACAAAAATGTGAGTGGAATTAAATGGAAGATGTCACAGTTATATGAAAGAGTTTCAACACTGGTCAAATGAGACCTTTTGTCGTTTAAAAAAAAATTACAAAAGCAAAAAGTACATGTCCTCTACAGAGAACAAACGTCTGTATTTTAAATGTACAACTTATTTAAAAAGAAAATGATGTCACACATTATATTTAATGGTTTTAAATATTCTTTACTCAACAAAACAATATTACATGTTTACTGACGCCATCCTTCATGATAGTCTTACAAGAAATAACATGCAAAACAAACATTTGCTAACAGATCCAGGTTGTGATACATTCAGTAGCCTTACTCCCTTTCTTCCTTTTTTTCTTAGTGCAAGGTTGGTAAAAATAGACTGAACTGGTTCTTCTTAAGTACAGCTAAAATAGGCCTTCAATGATGATCAGAGATATTTCATCAACTGATCTACTGATTATATTTTACAGTCTTTCTTCTCTTTTTGAAACATAGTCCTAATGCTGTTGTTTTAATTGCATTGTTTTTTCTCTTTACTATATTGCATTGTTATAATAAAAAAAGGTAAAATAATCATGAAATTGCTATGGTGTTGTGTACATGATAAAGCTCCTACATGCTAATCTGTTATAGCTGTTGTAAAGTGTACTTACAAAATTTGGTCAATAATGTGTAGCTCAGCTCTAGTGGCATAGTTCAATGTCAAACAAGAGGAGAAAACTTCAGTCAGCTATAACATTATCCTAATCTCAAAGCCTGCATGGAGGCATTAGCATATACATGTACCGTTAAATTAAGAAAAGGAGCAGAGTGAAGCAGCACAGAAAACAAGCAGAAGAGACATTATAGCAGCACATTTAGTGAAAGGTTACATTTTCATTTACTCTCTATTGACTGAACTAAAAGAGCCATTTTTTATTTTATTGGCATGATGTGGCCCATTAGTGTTATACTGGAATTGGTCTTTTTTCCTTTTTTACACCACCCCCACACCCACTCTCTGTCACTTTTGTGATCGCTTCAATGGAGAGAGAGCAACACTTTCCTCTTGCACACATCCCATATTGCAGGATGGAGTCCAGCCCTATTTTAAGATCAGCGCACATGCGCACACAAATACACATCATGGCGGGTAATTTCCCATCGATCTGTTGTTGCTACTCACCCTGGCACATCAATGACAATCTAATTCCATTCAGCAGATTGCATTGGCCTTGTCTCAGCAAAGTGACAAGACACATTGCTGCTTTTCCTAACCCAATAAGTGCACGTTTGTTTCAGCTGATATTAGGTCATCACTGTTGGCCAGCTTTGGCACTCACATCTATTTAATGCTGTGCTTTAATTGAACCAAAAGGCTAAGATGTACCTTTGTTTTAAATTCCACACCTGATCCTCAGAGGACAATTACAATACAATACAATTATAATACAGACATTAAATAGCAGGTCAGTAATCATGTAGACCTGGGCCTAATTTCCATATACAGATGGCTGTTATACAGATACACAGCTCTTACTTTTTTCGCAGTTAGTAACACTTAAAAGCTGAGTTTATTACCACTTGTAACAAATATGTTGCTTTTAAAATGCTTAGTTTTAAGCATACATATTGTTTTATCTATCAATTTACCAGTTATAATAAAAGCTAACCCTGTAAACTGACCTCCAGGTATTGCTGATGCATGCACACACACACACACACACGCTGACACATGCAAACAGATATTATCAAAGTGAACATAATGTGGCCTCTTATGCGCTTAATGGGCTAATCTCTGTCTGTTTAGCGCATAAGGCGGTGGAGAATGTTTCTTTGGGTGTTTTTGTGTGTTCAAGCAAGTGCAAGTAGGGCACCAGATGGCCCTTCCTTCAGTCTGCTGCTACAGAGCGGACTCTCTCTTCAGGATCACACAGGTCACAGGACAGTTCAACCCTCCGACATGGCCACCGAGCTCCTGCCATCTGGCCTGCAAGGTCAGATCTGCAGCCAGACTTATTTGACGCACCGCATGACACAGTATTAGCTTCCTTTTTTTTTTTTTTTTCATTTTCCCCTTTTTTATTCACCAGGCTCACCATGGTGATCTTTTTTGGCATTCACATGCTGGTATTATTCAGGTTCTGTGCTAAGCTGCCACATAGTTTAGCATCCCGCTGACACTCAGCAGAGGCCTGTCCATCAAAATGCTTTCGCTGCCATCCTGTTTTTTTTTTTCTTCGTTTTTTTCCCTGGACTCCCTGTGTACAGTCTGGAGATCATCCACTGGTTTGTGCTGTTATTTTATGCTTTTTTTCTAAACTGTAAACTTTATGGCCTCATTTTCTGTCTGTGGCCTGCCTCGGCTGGCTTCCCCGCCACTTTCACAAGCCGTAAACGTGTCTGGGCAGCCTTTCATCTGGTCGCTGTGGCGAGTACCTGGGGTCTGTGGCCCCTTGGCCGATTACTGGCCCGATAAAAAGTACCCACTTATGGGGCTTTAAAGAAACCCATGCTGCCACAGTTACAGGCAGTAAACCCGAAATGGCCTGCCGCTCTAATTAATTGTTTCCTTGCTTGTTAATTTAGCCTCACCACAGATGACTTCAAAACTGTTACATTCTAGACACAGTTTAGCATAGATTATCATAACTCTCAGATACACTTTGAATGTCTGAACATTTCCTTGCTTACTTTATTGCTTCTCGTTTTCCTTGCACAACATGCCTGATAAAACTTTGATGTTGCCATGGTCGTACCTACAAACCTCTGTTCTTCAAGACTTCTTAAAAGGAGGAACAGCTTTAAAAACTGGAGAGGAGCACAAATCTGAACAGTTCCTAAGTCTGGGCTCTGTTTTTCAAACCTGAGCTGCAGAGAAATGGTGGGTGTACACCCAACTCTGGCCAGCTATTATATTCTTACTGCGCCAAAAGGCTACCTTCATCTGTTACTCACCTCCTGCAGTATGAGTGTTAGCCAACTTTGCAAATATTCAGAGAAGGGTTTATGCTGCAATGCATCACTTGATCGTTTCGGGTGTGTGTGTAACAGAAAGGAAGGGTAGACTGCATAAATGTGGGCATAATTACATATATGAAAATGTTTGTCTGTCTTTAGGCATTGGTCACAAGACCCCCAAGGGCATAGATATGCTACATCCATAATAAAATTTATATTAATTCTTAAAATATTTGCCACATCTAAAATACTTGGTAAATACATGTCTGCTTAGATGTTAACATTGCCTGTATTTTAAATCTTCTGATGTTTTGTTCTTTGTTTCCTAGGCAAAACTGAAGGCATAGCTCTAATAACCCTGATTGACCACTTATGTTTTAGCATATACTGTTAAGCATAAGAATTAGCCATTCTTTTAATTGCAGAAATAAATATTTGTATTTATAATAAAAACATATTAAAATGGAAAGAGAAAGTGGGAGAGAGTGAGATGGATAGAGAGAGAGAGAGAGAGAGAGAGAGAGAGAGAGAGAGAGAGAGAGAGAGAAAAACGCATTAGAGACAGTGCAGGCAGTCAGAAATCCATATGCATGTAGTAAAGATGAGAAACAACTGTGTGACCATCTGCTTGTGTTCTTTATTCCCCACTTCCTCTCTGATTGTGTTGGTCTCTCCTGCTGAGAGAGTTTTTTTTTTTTTTTGAAGAGATAACCTGCTCAGTGCACGTTTGGACCCCTCATTCTCTCATATAGGATTATTGTGGGACTCCTGTCTGCCTCTCCTGACCTGACTGAAACCTGGGACAAACCAGCTGATGTAGAACCCTTTTAGAAGTTTAGAAGATCTACTCATTACAAAAAAAAAGCTATTGAAACTTGAATTGAAAGTTAAAGGAGAGAACAACATGTTACAATGGACAACAATTAGGAAATAGTTTTCTTGTATTTTGAAAAGAAAACTAAATCCTTTGACAAAAAATAAGTAAGATGTTGTTTAAGAAGAAACTAGATGACTTCAAGACTTCTGTCAGAGACATTGTGATTAAATTAACATTTCATTGCTTATTTTATTATGTCATTTTCCTTCCACAGCACTGTCTGATCAGCCTTTGAATCTAACATGATTACATCTACAAAACACAGAAATACAATGTTTCTAATTTATTCTTTTGAAGATGAAACTAGTTTTTCCGAATAAAGAATTTTCTCTAATGCGGACAGTGAGCTTTCAGCCTGTACATATTACAAAAGAAGAAGTTTTGGTGACAACTTCACAGAAACATCTTTAGTAATACAGTTTTTTGTGTCTGTTTCATCCAAACACCAGTACTGCTAGAGTGCAAGTTTTGAACTCATGTTATATATTTATATTTCAAACAGGCCTATATGAAATTCAGCAACTGCCAAAAGACAAAGGTTTTGAGTAAATAGATTTGCTAACATGTTCTGGGCACAAAGAAATGCTTCAAAATTACTATCCATTGCAACTGAGTGAATATGTGGCAGAAAAAAAAACTGGTATTCATTTAAACAATATATCCAAAGAGATGTTTTAAGACATATACGAAGCAGGATTAAGGGCTCCTAGGTGTAGACTGAAGGCCTTGTGTTCTGGCCCCAAACACAGTTGTAATCAGCCTTTCTAGCCCAGCCCTCATGCCAGAGCAAATCAAGCGCTGTCCTGAAGCGTTTAGCAGTTATAGAACATTCTATTCCCATCAGAAGCCTGTGCCGTCGTAAAGATGGCTCTCTGGGCTGTGAAACATAGCCTTGCTTATGCACCATGTGCCACCAAACAACCATAGATCAACCCCATACCTGCATTGCTCTCTTTATCGAAAGGGAAAACAAAGGGTTGAGCCCCTGAAATTATTACTGCACCGGCAATTTTTCAAACAGCAACAACAACAACAACAACAACAACAACAACAACAACAACAACAACAACAACAACAACAACAAAAACACTGAAAGTTTTGCTTCCATCAAGCCCATAGAAGAACAACAGCAAAGGGAATAAATCATAGCTGAACTGATCTCACTTCTGTGCAGAGTCATTAAAAAGATGGGGAGAATGAACATGCTTTAGGATAACTTGGTTAATTGGGTGTGAGTTATTTACCAGTCTATAAATTATTTGCTTCAATATGTATTTGCTTTCGTTCATTTGCGCCCCCTTTTTCTCATTATGCAGCAAATCGGCTGAAACATCAGATTAAGGTCAAAGAGATACAATAAAAAGGTGGAGATCATCCATTTTCACTGCATTTTTTTCAAAGTCAATAAACTTGCTTGGGCTTTAATAATGTCCTATTATAGCATATGTTTAGTGAATTGATCTGTGAGGAAAATGCTCATCAAGAGTCAGTCTTAATGAGCTTCCATCCATCTTAATGCTGCCTAACCAGGCCACATTAACTCTCTCTCCGTCTCTCTCTATCTCTCTCTCTCTCTCTCTCTCTCACTCACACACCCACACACACAAACACACACACACTCTTTCACACACACAAATACATTCCTCACACACACATCCCCTGCCCCTCCTGCCAAACACACACACCCACACACACACACACACACACACACACACACACACACACACACACACACATGATCCCAGTCTTTTACTCAGTTAAAGGACACAGGTGACTGAGCCTATGAATGTCTCTTAGAGTGGGGATGATACATCAGCACCCTGTGCTAGATGACAAATCCAGGCGAGACCTACCCAAGAAGAGACATATTGATTTCTCAGTGATTAATAAGTTGAAAATAATTGTGTTTCATTAAGATGGATGGAGTTTCATTTAGTCTGTCTTCTTTCTTTCAGCTCAGACCAAGCAGGCAATCAAATCTCCAACAGTGGCACCTTAGTCTACCATGGCAACAAGGTCAGTGAGCCAGAAAGGGCTTTTCTCTAAGCCATGGAGAAGAGAAATACCTGTCTCTCTCTTGCCCTTCTGACACACGTACAGAGACTCACAGAGCACATAGATTGCACTCAGTCACCACACATGAATATTCACATAAAATATAAAATATCAAACTTTTTTTTATGATTCACCTAAAGTTGATAAGTGAAAAAACAAATAAAACTGTTATGCAGTGGTATAGCCTTGTATTCACCTTTCAATCACCTGAACACTTAATTTATTTAGCAACTATAAACAAACTGAAAAAAGTCAAATTAACTGAATGTAAATTGAATGTTCCTTTTACACACATGAAATACTGATTATGAAGTTGTTGCTTTTTATTTTTGAAATAGTAGTATATTTTTAAAGCCATATACACACTGACAAATGGCATGAGAACAGTCAGGACATGTTATCCTTTTTAATATAATGCTCCTATTAATGAAAAATCATGCCATGGCACCTGTCAGGATTCAGATAGATGCAAACAAATAAATCAAATAAAACTTGAAATGCAAATGAAAACTAAATTCTAAGCACTTCTAGGGCAGACCACAGCAATGTTGGCATGCACCCCAGCTTCAGGCTCTACACATTTTTCAAAAAAACTGCTTTTGTGAAGGGTTCTGACAAGATGGTTGTTTAAACTATCATATATGACTCAAAAATCCTATTTATTTTGACATATGAACTTTTCATAATTTAGGCCTTCATTAACTTTTAAATGCTCTACACCCTCAAATAATTTACTGAAATGCATTTACAAAGATCCACCTTTTGGAAAGTAATGCAAACAACCCTTTTTGGCCCCTTATTTTTAAGAGTAGAGCCTATGCAGCAATGAGCTGAGGGGAAGACAACCAGCGTATGAAAGGCACCAACAGATCCACTGCTCTGTTCTTTCATTTTAATGTTCATCTAATGACATTCTCTCACAGTCCATGTCATGGGCCATCAACAATCATAATTGTAAATTGATTCATTGTCAACTGAGGGTGACAACATGCTAGTGTCAAAGAGAAATTGATAAGAGAGA
Organism: Hepsetus odoe; assembly: GCA_017165825.1. Taxonomy (NCBI): domain Eukaryota; kingdom Metazoa; phylum Chordata; class Actinopteri; order Characiformes; family Hepsetidae; genus Hepsetus; species Hepsetus odoe. The sequence goes on from CM029389.1 coordinate 11,143,031, forward strand.
ATAGGTTCCTTTAATGAATATATCAATAACGGCTGACAGCTGAAAAAGTACTGCCGCCCTATTCCAAATAAGCACAAACTCTTTGCAAGGTGCCTCCATTTGTTTTAGCCCTGTCTGCCATGGTGAGTTTACTTGCACAGTAATTGATCTGCCAAAAGTAATTCAAGATTCATTTAAACTTCAGCATGCAGGATGTTCCAACTTTAACTCATACAGAAAAGCTCCTCTCTAGGTTTTATTCTGTTGATGTCATGTTTGTTGAGAACATATTTATAATTGGCTACCTGAGATTACATAATTTAACATGGTAGTGGTGTAAGGAATAAGAAAGTATGACTATAAAGTATTTATGTACATATATTTATATGTAAATATTATGTATAATATGCATGAAGTTCAAATGAGAAATTATTCAATATTGTTAGGAAACATGTGGGATGGTAGATCACCTCCTGATGGTCAGAAATGATGGTGATACATCAACAAAATTTTTCCCTAGTGGAAGCTGCAAGTACCAATCTAATGGCATCTTAATAGCTAATCATGATTACTTATGGTAACCATAGGTCTTATGCACACACCAATATCATGATTTAATTACATTGCCTGCCCAACTTGCCACCAATGCAAATTAATGAATCAGATTGAAAAAAAAAACTATATGTGGAGGGTGTTATCTGCTCTTTTCACCTTTCATGTCAGACACTGGAATAAAAATCTTACACAATTAGAAAGGCCCAGTCCACAGTTATCACATCAGACGCCTTCAGTCTACTGACAGTATTAATAGCATTTCGGTTTCCATGGGCTGCTCTTAATGGCTGATTTATTTCATTTTAATACCCCTGTCATGAGGCAGGGCCAAGAGAGAGCCTCACATAATGGAGGCCCTCTCTGCATTCGTCCAGTGGGAATGCTTCGCACCAAAGCGCAGCGCTTGATATGTGGCCTATCGACTCAAGCAGTCAGCCGCCTGCTATTCATTTTAGCAGTGGGACCTCAATGAGCACCATCCATCTAAATCCCTCTTCCTACTCTACTGTTTGTTTGTATGTCCTCTATCAGTGAAATAAAAGTTCAAATTTAAAAAATGTTGATTTACCTTGTTGCCTAAATTGAATTAATCACATATTTGATAGTCTATATCTGTATCTGGTATTAGTACCTATACATTATATATCTTGTATTAAAGCTAAATTAACTAAATAATAATTTTAGCTTAATACTTTTCCATGACCTTTAAAAAAGACACTTTTGTAAACCTACTAAAACTTATTTATTTCTGCAGATTGATAGATTCAGATATTAAGCCATTTTGAAGCATGCTTATTATTCATCATGATGTGTAGAGTAGCTGCTAAAAATTAAGGATAAACAGCGTGCATTGTGTTTTACAGTTTCAGTGTGAATAATTTGGGCTGTGAAACAAACTCAATTAAATATTCTGCTTTATGCCAACCGTATTTGCTGTCTGACCAAGCTTTTATATTCATGGCATCATGCTCTGTATGTTTAGAACAATGTGGAGACAATGCGTGAAACCCAGGAATAAATCAATTGACTGGAACTGCTGTCATTTAACAGACTATTAATTGACTAATGTGCATCACATCACTTTATGACACAGGTAAGACCATGGCACTTAGCGAGCTGGATTTGAGGAAATTAGCTGAAGCAACAGACTGGGACCAAATATCCTCTCCTGGTTTTTACACTGAACAGTTTCCTATTGCTGACAGGATGCAGACAGAAAGACTGTTTAAACAAAGATTATTATTCTAAGCACTTAAGCCTCCAATTAAAAGACATCTGCTATGATTAGCCAGTGCAATTCCCATGACAGCCAATCACAACAACAAGATACAGTTGTGTCTTTACATGTATCCCCTTAATGCAGCTGATGGATGAAAATGAATACAACTTACAACATCAATAACAATACTAATCAGTTACTTATGCCTAGAAATAATTGTGTCATATCTAGCCTGGATTGGCATAGCCCTGAATTAGGTTGCTTCTTAAGAAAATTGAAAATTGGGGACAGTTAAAGGAGACAGGTCGAGGGCTAGTATATATACAGTATTCATATATATATATATATATATATATATATATATATATATATATATATATATATATATATATATATATATGGGTGTGTGTGTGCATATTATATTTCATTAAAATGTGTTTTGTCACAGTGGAAACAATGGCTTGTCCCACCATTTTTTCAATTATATGCAGAGTTTCTGTGCAAGCTTGCATAAACGATTATATAGTCAGCACACAACAAAGGCTATTATATGCAGAGTTTTTTTGACAATGACAATGTAAAAACTTCTTCTTTGCCCTGTTGTAGATCACCTCTTCATAAACTCCATTAACCAATTTTAAACTCAGTCAAAGACCAATAATCCCATTACCGACCTGACATATCTCTTTTGCTTTTTTTCTAAGCCAAAATGTTGTCAATGTAAAGATTTCACATCACTTTTAAGTTACTTGCAATATTAAAAGCATCAGAGAAATCACAATGGAGAGATAAATAATGAATGCCAGCTAAAGGTTAAATTAATTAGATATTTAAAAGCAGTTTGGGGTATTACTTGGGACAGACCTAGATATTAACCTGTCACATTTTGTTCTTATCCAGTTTGCTTAGCTTAGGGTGATCATTGGTTTGTACAATCAATTTAGAACAATCGATTGGCTGGTGCTTGACGTTATGTCAAATTCAGCTAGTGATATCATGACTGAATTCACATTAAGGCAAACAGGCAAATTGTGCTTATTTTTTATGACTGGAAATACAATGCAATATGCTTACCTCTCCCATGGAAAGAAATTTCTTGAAAAGGGCATAACAAAGATAGGTTCCTTTGTGAAAAGATCAGTTGTGAAAAAAGAAAAAAGAAGGTAAAAAGGACATTGAGAGAGTAATCATTTTAGTCAGAGACCCTGTTCTGCGATTTCGAAAAATCTTTTTTTTTTCCATCTTCCTGTTTTTATTTCCACATTCCCATAACCACACTTCACATGTTGCGGGCTAGAGGACAGGTTACACCTTCTATATAGAAATAACAGAAAATAATCACCATTCTGCACAAATCAACAGTAGCTTTGTTTATAGTGCAGGCTGTAATAAACAATTATGCCTGACAGTGGTAATTATCTGAAAACCATTAAGATTCTAACTCTATACATACCCTCTCACTGTGCTCTCCCTGCAGCTTAGATGCAGATGTGCAAAACGTATAGACTTCCACCAAATTAGGTGAGGATAAGCCTACAGCTCTCCCTAAAAGTAAAAAGGGATAATGGAAATGTTGGGTCATCTAGATAAAAGCACTAAATAAAATTTACATTCAGTCTAAGGAAATGAACAAATATTGCTGAAAATATATTTATTTCAGGTATGTATAACAGTGTGTTACAATATAAATATTTTCCAACCGTATCAGTTTGCACCCTTTAAAAACCACTAATACATGCCACTGTAACGGTGGCGGGCAGTGTGAAGGACGCCAACGCAGAGCCAGTAGTGAAAACTAACTTATTAACAAAAACTAACATACAAAACCAAAAGTTAAACATTAACTGTGAGGCAGAGCCTTGTTATCGAACCGCGCCTGTTCCTGACACACCGGGGCTAAAATACAGCCCAATGAAAGCAACACCTGTGTTCAACAAGCCCAGTGTGCGCTCAGTCAGAACAGAGGCCACCCGCCCGGCCGGAACCACGGGCACAGCAGACAGTAGCCCCCACCCAAAAAAAACGCAACTCCTGAGGCATCAAACAACCGACCCGGACCACAGGGGGGAGGCTAAACAAAACCCAGTCAGACTGGAACAGTCCCCTTTATGGGGCACCCAGCCAGGCCCACAAACACCCAAATTCCAACAAAAAGGGCCTCTGGCCAGTAATGTTCAAGAGTCCTGGCGGTGGTGAGGGGTATCCCAGCATTTCAGTCCATAACTTTGGTGTCTCTCTGCTGTCCCATGTTTCCTCTATCACCTGTCTCTCTGACCTTGTAGTGGGGCTTGCTGGAGGACTCTGATTGGCTTGTGAGCCTTGTCTGGTCATCACCTGAAAAACAGCCAAATACAGGGGAATCTCTGTGGTTATGAGAGGAAGATAGTTACTTCAGCGTGCTTCGCTCCGGCCCTGTCTTTCTCGCTGTCAAGACTCACCCTTGGCAACCTGGGCTACCTTCTTCTGACTCAGGAGGGGTTCGACTAATTCGGGAGGCCTTCTGGTGTCCGCGGTCCCACAGGCACATCAGGTTGGGCTGCTGGCTTGTCATCACTGGTGGCTCCCACGAAGCCTCTGGAGCACTGCTCCTCTGAATCAATCAGTTGCTGCTTGGAGTTTAGCGAAAAAGCGCTAACTGGGATGATATTCACACAGGCATTTAGCAGGAGGTTTGGGGGAAGAACAGTTGGTGTGAAGACTCTTTTGGGTGCACTGGCAGCAATAATGGAGAGGTATCCTCCACTGCTGCAGTGAACGCCTGTTGCTCTCCCCGACTCGCCAACGGGGTCCCATGAGGAATGGTCCAATTCACTTGGAAAACCTTTGGCCTGAAAGAGCCCAAAAAGACAAAACATGGAAGAATCATTCTGGCCCTAGACACTCAAGTAGTTCTAGGGGCCTGCAGGGTGAATCTCATGGAGTCCAGGTTCTCAGAAACAGTTTTTTGTCCATAATCAAACATACAAAATTGTGCATTACCTGCCCTCCTTGATCATCTCTGGATGGGTCTTGCAGCTCAGTACGACCGGTCTCTCTCCTGGCTCTTCCCAGTTCTGCCTGCAGAGCGACGTTTTGGTCTTGCACCTGTCTCAGCTCTGCCCTGATCTGATTCAGCTGTTCCTCCATAGCTGCTACTTTAGCTTTCTAACTTCTCCTGACTGGTCCTGACTTCCTCTCGTTGCCTCGACACGCGGTTTGTCCTCTGTTCATCCGCTCCTCCAACCTTCTTCTTTGGTCCCCTACCACAGCTTCTTGCAGCTTTCTTCTGGGGACCCCTCTTTTCTTGAATTCGCTGCTCTTTGCCGTTGAGCTCAATTTTGTCTTGAGACAGCGCTGCTTCGTTTCCATCTTCTTAGAAATGGACAAGAGTCTCGGTCCTTCTCTACCATCACGTTTACCTTTAATGTAGGACCTATAATGTCTTTGAATGACGACGGCTGACACCCTTATGGCCTGGTACTTTACTACCTCCCTGTGTCTTCTGAACGCCGCTTGAATCAGGGAAGCTGCCTGATGTTGCAGGACAATCTCCTGACCTCTGACCTCTGAAGCAGGCTTGTAGGACATTGCAGCAGAGTGCACTTACACCCCTCCTCTGCTTTCTGGCCTCCAGTGGAGCGATACCTGCTGGATGGCACAGCAGCATATTTCATGCCTACATATCGGCATCCGGAGCACAGTGAGCCCTGTAAGCACATTGTATCACTGTGGCAGCCTGGTGCTTCTGTTTCAGAGTCTGTCTGGCCTTCATCCCTCGGAATGCGGCTTGCAGAACAGCAGCCATCCTTTTCTCTTTCAAAGACCTCATCTCTTGCTTCATCATCTTATTAGCTCGTAATGTCGCTGAACAGTCCTAAGGCCCAGTAGCTTCAGGTAGTGTTTTCTGCCTGGCGCTTCCTCACCTGCTCTGGAATGGTTACTGCAGCCTCATGTCTAATCCACATCTGTACCCAAACTTTCATTTGATAACTCCCACCTCAACCTGAGCTGCTTCGCTTTCGGCCCGGCAGACGGGTTAGTGGCAGGTCGAGGGTCGACTGATTGATGCCACTTCCTTTGCCGCGGCGCTTCTCTTGGTCGACCTCCCAGTTGCACGATGGTAGCGGTCTCCACCGCCTTCCTGCTCTCAGTGTCAGAACGCCTTCTTTGCCACTGCCTCGCCTTATTGGGCGTAGCTGCCTTCTTTGCCTTCCTTCGTTGAGGGGCAGGGCTCATTTATCGCTGGTGCTTCATGCTGAGCCGTGGCGGCGCTAGGGGCGCCGCGCCCGCTGATGAGTGGCGGGCGGCTGCCGCGCTGTGCTTCTACGCAGCGCGGGCGGGCGTGGTGGGCGCCAGGCCTACAGCGGGCGTGGCATGCTGCTTGCGCCAAGCCCGCTATGCGGACGCCAGCCGTCAATGAAGCCCCGCCTTCCATGTCGCCTGCAGAAAACACGCGATTCAGCGTGTTGAGGTAGTGCTGTTGCAGCCATGGAGGGCAGCATCCGGAGGAACAGCGTGAACCGATCCATGCGCAGCTCGGGATCCGGTGGACCGCAAAGGGAGCAGCGACGCCACACTGGCCGACGGCGCCGAGCTCCTTGCCGTAATGCCGGCGGCCTGTCGCACCCATTCCTCACCCTTCAAATGCTCGCGAGTCCAGAGCAGCTGCCTCCATCTTCCAGGCCTTTATCAGCTGCAGCGTCTGCTCGACTTCATCGCCGCTGCTGTCCACAACGACTTCCTACCGCCTCATGGCTCGTGGACGCCCAGGCACGGGCGGTTCATTCTGGTAACGGTAGTGGCGTGTGGGAAGGATGCCAATGCAGAGCCAGTAGTGAAAACTTAACTTTATTAACAAAAACTAACATACAAAACCAAAAGGTGCCGCCATTAACTGTGAGGCAGAGCCTTGTTAATGAACCGCGCTCTGTTCTGACACACTGGGGCTTAAATAGCAGCCCCAATGAAGCACACCTGTGTCTAAACAAGCCCAGGTGTGCTCAGTCAGAACAGAGCGCCACCTGTCGTGCCCGGCCGGAACCACGGGCACGACAGACCGTGACAGCCACCAATCTGTAAATAAGCATTGGAGTAGTCTAGTGCTGCATCCAATAAATGAATGTACAGTTTGTGATTAATCATTAAAGAGATAATAAACATTTTTACAATATGTATAATAAAGCTACAAGGAACAATTTTCATAATGCTGATCTGCCTAGTTTTTGTCATTTATTCAGTTATTAGCAAAGGTAGGATTTTATAAGTAAATTTTGAGTTTCAACAATGTTAAACTTGCAAGTGATTTAAGTGGCTATATTTTTATTGATGAGATACATTTTTTGAGACAAAAATACTATTACTATTCTAAATTAATTTCCCCATTATTACTGACCTCAAGTATTTAAAGTCTTCCACCTTTGCCACCTCTACTACATGCATTGTAACCATTCCACACACTTCCGTTTCATTCTTTCTAATGTACTCTGTCTCTGTCTTACTGATTTTCATTCCTCTCCTCGCTCACTCCTCCCTCTAGAGCATATATACACTTCCTCCCTTTAAAGCATATCTACACTTTTCCAGGGTCTGGAAAAGTGTAGAAAAACACTTTACTTCTGGCTTCACACAGCTTTAATAATTTTAGTGGTATTGAAATATATAATTGCAACAACTATCAATTGTTTAATATGAACAGTACAAAAACTGCTACGAAGTGAGCATGTAACTATTATTTTGGTAAATATACATACAAGTATCCTTTCTGAAAAAGTTCTCTCTGGTGCACTTTTACAGTACTGTGTCATTTTCATGAAAAATGGAATAGAATAAAATTAATCAATAAAAGATATTAGGTTTGTTATGTTTGTAGGTGATAGGTTAAAATGTAGAGTAGACTGCCAGGAAGCAAACTGTCAAAAACTAAATTAATTTTATTAGGGCAAACATAAATATAATTTTATACAAACATAAATATGATTTCATAAATATAATTTCATTTCCATATGAAGCTCTGATATTGTGATAACTGTGATTGGGGCAGTGGTAGCCTAGTGGCCAGGCATTTTACTCTATTATATATGAATAATGCCTACTGGTATTACTGCCCCTGACCATTAATAAACTGTAAAAGTAAGCTAAAAAAGAAATCCTCCCTGACCTATCAACGCGTATTAGTTCACTATCTGGTTCAGAAGTGCTAGATCTGACAAAATGCTTAGAAAACACTTTTTGTTCCACATTATATATCAGACTACTTGCCAGTAATAATCAGACCTCTTTTAGAAATAATAAACTCATCTCTCAGCCTGGGCTATGTTCCAAAAGCATTGAGACTAGCAGTTATTAAGCCTTTACTTCAGAAACCAAATCTCAATTTATTTAAGTTATCAAATTACAAACCAATTTCTAACTTGCTATTTATATCAAAGATTATGGCTAAAGCTGTGGCCCATCACCAATGTTCATATCTCTCTTACTGTAACTAATTTTCTGAGCTGCTTGTCCTAAATAGAGTTGCGGGGGATGCAGGAGTCTATTGCAGCTCTCACAAGGCGAAAGACAGGGAGACACCATGGACAGGTCGACCATCTGATGAAGTGAAATCGAAAGTGACTAAGTATCATTGTGAAACACAGCCTATCAAACAGTGAACCACAACAAAACGCTTCCTCTTTACAACCATTGTTGTCACAAAGCAGCTTTACAGACTCTGGGTCTGAGCCACAAGTGAGGAAGCCGAGGGCAACAGGGGAAAAACTCCTTAAAATAAGAGGAAGAAACCTTGAGAGGAACCAAGACTCAAAAGGGGAGTCCTCATCCTTCTCTGGTTGACACCGGAAAAAAAGAAGGAAAAGAAACAGAAAGTGTATTTTCTAAATTATTCATTTTAGCGATGAGTTCCAGTAAAGTCAATTACAGTCTGTGATGGGATATTCAGTTAGCTAATAGATGTTATTCTGTTTGATTGGGTGAAGCTTTTGTTGTTTTTGTTCTTCTTCTTTTCGTCTTTCTGACCCTACTGATGTCACAGTAACAGATTCCTTTTTTAACAAGGCTTTCAAAACAACTGAAAAGAGAATATCAGAAAGTCTTCTTACATTTACAGCATTTAGCAGATGTTCTTATCCAGAGCGACTTACATGTACTAATTACAGGGACAGTCCCCCTGGAGCAACTCAGGGTTAAGGGTCTTGCTCAGGGACACAGTGGTGGGAGTGCTAGAGGTGAGATTCAAACCTGGGACCTCTTGAGCCATAGGTCCATAGGCAAGTATCCTACCACTAGACCACCAACACCCCTCTTCTTCTTCTTCTTTCAGCTGCTCATGTTTAGGTGTCACTACAGCGGATCATCCATTGCTATTTCTTATGATCCTATGATATGCATCTTCCTCTTTCAAACCTACCACCTGAATGTCCTCTCTCACCAAATCCATAAACCTCCTCTTTTCTACCTCTTTTCCTCTTTCCTGGTAGCTCCATCTTCAAAATCCTCCTTCCAATATAATCCTCGTATCTCCTCTGGACATGTCCAAACCAGTGCAACCTTGCTTCTCTAACTTTGTCTTCAAAAACGTCTACCCTGAACTGTCTCTCTAAGAAACTCATTTCTAATACTGTTCATCCTCATCACACCAAAAGAAAATCTTATCATCTTTAACTTTGACACCTCCAGCTCTACCACCTGTTTTTGTCAGTGCCACCACTTGGGCAGCGGTGGCCTAGCGGTTAGGGAGATAGCTCCAGATTCAGAAGGTCCTGGGTTAGAATCCCAGACCAGTAGGTTGCCCTAAGGTACCCCTCAGCAAGGTACCATCCCCCTCACTGCTCCCTAGATGCTTTAAATAGCTGTCCCCTGCTGCATGTGTATGGGTAAAATGCAGAGGTGTAAGTTCATTGTGTGCTGTGTTGTGTACTCACAATGACAAGAATAGTCACTTTTCACCATCTCCAACCTGTACAACATATCTGGTCTCACTACTGTCCTGTAAACGTTCCCTTTTACTCTCGCTGGTACCTGTCTGTCACAAATCACTCCAGCCACTCTTCTCCACCCATTCGCTCTGGATAAGAATGTCTGCTAAATGCCATAAATGTGAATATAAATGACACTTCCACCATGCACAGTTGATATGAAGTTCTTAGAGTGGTGTTGGTCTAGTGGTAGGATACTCGCTTATGGACCTAGAGGTCACAGGTTTAAATCCCACCTCCAGCACTTGCAGCATTAGGTTCCTCAGCAAAACCCTAAACCCTGAGTTGCTCCAGGGGGACTGTCCATGTTAGAAATTGGAAATTGCTCTAGCTAAGAGCATTTGCTAAATGCCGCAAATGAAAAGTGAAAGTGACCCATCAGTGAAAAGTGAAAGCGACATCATATCATTGTGAGGTCACAGCACAGAATGAACCATAGCAAAACTGGACCTCTTCATTTAACCCATGCACACAAGCAGTGGGCAGCTATTGAAAGCGCCTGGGGAGCAGTGACAGGGACGGTACTTTGCTCAAGGGTACCTCAGGGCAACCTAATGGTGAGGGAATCGAACCCACAATCTTCCGATGTAGGGGCAACTCCCTAACCACTAGGCCACCGCTGCCCCCAAGAGTGCATTCCAACCTGCCTGCACTGTGTTCACACTCGCTGTTGCTCCCTTTACCTTTGTCACCTCTATTCCCTGCATCCTAAACACTCCACTTTCCTCCCTTTTGTTCACACTCAAGTATATCTTTGTCTTACTCACTTTCATTCCTCTCCTCTTTAGAGCAATCTCCAGCTCTGCAGGTTCTCCTCAAGCTGCTCCCTTCTCTCACAACAGATCACAATATCATCAGCAAATATCATCATCCACGGGGACTCCTGTCTAACCTCTTCCACTAACCTGTCCATTATTATTGCAAACAAGAATGGGCTCAGCGCTGTTTCTTGATGTAATCCATCCTCCTTAAATGTATATGTCACTTCTACTGCAGATCTTTCATCTCACCACTGTCACAGTGCCCCATACATATCCTGAACTACTCTCACATACTTTTCTGTAACACTTGACTTCCTCATACAAAACCACAATTCCTCTCTAGGCACCTTGTCATATGCTTTCTCCAAGTCCACAAAGGAACAATGCAACTTCTTCTAAAACTACTGTCTTCTCCATTAAAACCCTCAGAGCAAACATTGCATCTGTAGTGCTCTTTCTCAGCATAAAACCATGTGGTTCACTAATCATCACCTCTTTTCTTAACCTAGCTTCCACTACTCTTTCCCATAACGTCATGCTGTGGCCGATCAACTTTATCCCTCTATAGTTACTACAGCTCTGTGCATCACCCTTAATCTTGAAAATCAGTACCAGTACACTTCGTCTCCACTCCTCAGGCATCCTCTCAATTTCCAAGATTGTGTTAAACAATCTGGTCAGAAACTTTATTCAAGTCAAGTAGGTTTTTATTGTCATTTCAAGCATATACACAGTGCATAGTCAAACTAAATAATTTTCCTCCAGGACCCTGGTGCTACACATAAGACGACATAACACACAACATAAGACACAAGACAAGGCAAACAAACAAGTGCAGACAACAACAGACAGAACAATAGACGGTACATTCAGTACATTCATCCTTCGGATAGCCACAGTGTTACAGAAAAAAGCAGCACATGTTGCTGGCAGTGTGATGGAGAAGCAATGTTGCAGTTAAAATGCGGGTGCAAAGAAATAAATAATAAGTAATAAGTATAGCAGCGGTAAGGTGATTATCAGTTCAAAAGTCTGATGGCCAGGGGGAAAAAATTGTTTCCCAACTTTGAAGTGGAGGCCGTATGCTGCGGAACCTTTTCCCAGATGGCAGGAGGGAGAAGAGAATGATGGGTGTGTAGGATCATCCACAATGCTAGTTGCTTTGCGGATGCAGCGAGTGGTGAAAATGTCCTGAACAGAAGGCAAACAGATACCGATGATCTTCTTAGCTGTTCTCGCTACCCGTTGTAGGGACTTGCGGGCTGAGACGTTGCAATTCCCGTACCAGGTAGTAATGCAGCTGCTCAGGATGCTCTCAATGGTTCCCCTGTAGAAGATGGTGAGGATGGATGGTGGAAGAGCTTATTGCCATCTCTCCTAAACACCTCCATGTTTCCACCAGCTTTTACCTTCCTCATCCTCTTCATCACTGCCCTTACTTCCATCTTGCTTATTTGCTGCACTTCCTTCACATCTTCACATCATCCAATCTTCCCTCTCATTCTCTTTATTCCTCAGCCACTCAAGTTCAAGTTGTATCTGCTCAGCAGGCTCTGTTCACTTGTGAGTACATTTCCATTTCTATCCTTAATTGTCCTGACATGCTGCACATTTTTCCCAGCTCTGTCTAGCTTGGTATAGGTCTCCTTCCTTACTGTTCAGTCGCTCATACAATTCACCAAACACCTTATTTTTAGCCTTAGCCCTGTGCTTCATCTCCTTGTATTCCTCCTTGGTGAAACTTTTGTTAATTGTAGTTAATGGCAGCAGCTCATGCAGATGATCCAGAATGATGTAGCTGAAGTTCAGGTGAGGAGAATAATCTATTAGAGAATAATATTTGTTTCATCAACTTGGTGGACTAGCTGGATGGAGTTAAGGAAACCCTCATAGTAATTAATGGACTTAGCTTTGAGGTTTTTCCTTTCCAGAAATGCATGAGATGTCCACTATACAGGAGGTGGATAACTGTCCATCTCAAACAGAGAGTTGACATGTTGATGGTAACTTGCTCAACGAGAGCTCCAAACAGAAGGGAACCAGACTGCCCCGCTTGGGCATCAAACCCAGGACCTTCTTGCTGTGAGGGACAGCATTACCCACTGTGCCACCATGCCACGCTGTCTATCTCGAATAGAATAATAATCTGGTTTTTGGCCACATCATAGGACTGAAACAGCTCTAATCAAAATGGTAAATGATCTCCTTATGACATCTGACAAAGGGTCGATCTTAATAGTCCTCCTTGGTCTTAGTGAAGTGTTTGACACTATAGACCAAAATATCTTATTGAACAGACTAGACCTGGTCGGAATATTGGAATAGTGTTTTCCTGGATTAACTCATACTTGACCAGCAGCAATCAATTTGCAAGTATAAATGGTGAAACGTCAGCTATGGCTATGCAGTCCTATATTTAAAAAGTTGCAATAAATTGTGTATTTTGAAATCCTTCTGTCATAGCCAGCATAAAATTTTTCAGCAGTATATCCTACATTGTCTCTTATGTGGGCTTAGATGAGCTAGCCTTCACTCCTTAAGACCAACAATGAGCCTTGGGCCATCATGACCTTTTCACCAATTTTCACCACTTTTACTACTGGTGCATTTTGGAGATGCCATGACTCATACTTTACCAGTCAAAATGTAACTATTTTTGAAGTCCCTCAGACCCTACATATCAACTTCAAGAACTGACTGTTCAATTGCTCCCTAATATATTCTAGCCCTTAAGAAGATATTTAATATTTATTTATATTATTTAATATTATTTATATTATTTAATATTATTCATTTTACTTGCTTTAATGTTCTGGGTAACTGGTTCAAAGATGTTCATACTCACAAGCGAGCAGAATGTATGGAGCAGATGAAAGGCAGTATGAATTTGAATGCAGGCATTTCTAATGAGTTGTTAGAGAGTGACTTAAACAAGAAAAAGTGAGGGGGGGGGGGGCGGCATGGATTAAAGTCTAGTTCACCTGGTCCAGTGTTCATCCGAAAACCTGTTCAAACAAAGTCCAATCAAAGGCCAGACTGACCCTACTGGTGTCACAGTAACAGATTTCTTTTTAACAAGGCCTTCAAAACTACTGAAAAGAGAATATTAGAATGTCTTCTTCTTCTTTCAGCTGCTCCTGTTTAGGTTTCACTACAGCGGATCATCCATTTCCATTTCTTATGGTCCTCTACCTCTTCCTCATTCACACCGACTACCTGCATGTCCTCTCTCACCACAAGAATATTACAATTTAATGACAATTATTCAATTTATAAAGAAAACTATTCCTAACACTGAAGATCACAGCTGTTTTAAAGAATTAGGGTGATGCGCAGAGATATAGTTACTAAAGAGGGATAAAGCTGATCAGCCACAGCATGAACCTTAGTAGAAAGAGTAGCGGAATCTAGTTTAAGTAAAGAGGTGATACGTATGTGAATTTGAATCCAGGTATTTCTAAAGGGATGCTAAAGAATGACATAAACAGGGAAGAAAAGTTTTTAAAGAGGCATTTCAAAGCTCCTAGTAATAGCATATGAATGAGGTCACTAGCATCCATCTGCTTGTTTGTGCATTTCCTATGTTAATAGTCATTAGCTAGCATGATTAGTAGTAATTATTTACTGTACAAGCTTACACTAATCAACTTCTGCTGAGCTATGTAGCTATCTGGCAACAATTAGCCCCCCTGCCTATGTTAACAGCAGGCAAGGTTCTCAAGGAGGAACACATCAATTACACACCACCATTTTGCATTTCATCTTCTTATTGGGGCCCCTGCTAATGCTGACCACTTCCTTTCCCTCCAGTTTATTTTGCTTTGGTGACTGTGGCTGACTGCTTGCTGCTCAGACACTCCTTAATTGCTCAACAGACAGATCGAGCTGCCAAGTCCAACCCTGCTTTCTGTCGGCCTCGACCCCACTGAGAGATGTGATCTCAAACTGAGACGTGTTGACACATACATTATACTTGTGTTTGAGGCCAAATCACTGACTGCAGGTACAGATGTCAAAGTGACGGTTTGGCGAGAAATCAAATTTACATTGTTTTTCCTTTAAACTAAATATAGTCAATCAATCAAGACATGTTTGGAAACTAAAGAATGTTTCTTTAATTTTTCTGCTAAAGCTGTAAACAAGTAAAGAGCAAATATGCATCACAAAGCTAAAAAAATTAATAAATTTAATTAAAACAGTACTCTGTTTTAAACTCTGCAAACTCTGCAGAGAACAAACTTCTGCACTTTGTAAGACAAAGTAACTGTTTCTGTGCTGTAAGAAAAAAACTTGAAATGTGACCTGCGCAAATCTGGCACGTTTTATATATGGTCCATCCCCATCCCAGCTGACTGAACCTAGTAAAATTTATTATTTAAGTTTTCCCTCGAAGCAAAGTGCACTTAAAACTATCAATTTTCATAAAATCAACAAAATAAGTGAACCAGTCTTTCATTTTTTCTGGGGTAACAGAGCCAAACTATAATGCTTTAATGTACTATTTAGGTAACACTTTTAGTGATTTAAGGACTAGGCCCCAGGATCGAACGGCTGTGGGTTAAAATTCTTGCTGAGCAAGAGATCGCCCCATCACTGCTTTTCGCATGCTGGCTATGGCTGCTGGATGCGTGTTTAAGGGTTAAATGTAGAGGACATATTGTGCTTCACTGTATAGTGTGCTGTGTGCTCACAATAGCAAATATTCACTTTCACTTCACTTCATTCATCCTTACAGATTTTTATATGCTCAACTTTAATTTATTTAACTTTAAACTAAAAATCGAATATTCAATTCTATAAAATTAAAATCTATACAATAAGCTCAACCATAACTTTTAAACACTTAAGCAAAGAGCTAAATCTAAACCTAAACATAACTCATGCTGTTAAACATAACCCTAGTTTCCACCCGACTTTATTTTTAACAATTAAATAACTATAGATAATTATCTATATTGATTTTCATTATAACATTCATCTCTCTTTTACTCCTTGTCTAAAAAGGCACAACAGCTGGGCTCCCTGACATGCAGGTCCTTCCAAATTACGTATTCAATGGCCTTTTAAATGCACAAGCAAATCACCACCCCAGCGAACCCTTGACCCTCTAACATAACCTTAGAGGAAAATAGATTTACACCAATCAGGGAAAGCTGACGGTCTACTTGGAATTAAGGACAAAGTGGAAAACTAATTAGAAGGGTAACCTTTTTCTGTCAGAGAAATTTGTTTTTGCAGTGCCCATGTTTGGCTAAGTTCTATAGGGAGCAGCAGAGAGAGAGGGTCATGGATTAAGGTCTAGTTCTGCTGGTCCAGTGTTCATTTGGAAGCTTGTTCAAACAAAGCCCAATCAAAGACCAGACTGAACCTACTGGTGCCATAATAACAAATTCCTTTCTTTAGCAAGGCCTTCAAAACAACTGAAAAGAGATATTTAATTCACACATTGGCCGTATTAAAAAAAAAAAAAAGAATGTGTCTAGGTGGTATATTTAAAAATGGTTACTCTGGAAAAGTGACAGTTACAGGAAATGTAATGAAAAGCCTGAAGATCTTTACATTACAGATACAAGTTTCCTAAATGGTTTGTAGTTTGGACATATATTAAAACATTTTACTGATATAAAATATGTATTAACTTTCAAAAATAACTTTTAATACCTAAACCTACTAACTGACAAATTTGAAGGATTTAATAATAAGCTAAACAACATCTTTTTAATCAAGTGTTTGATGAATTAGGCATAAAGTTTGCACAATTTGCAACTGGTAGTGATGTTCATACTGAATCAATAAAATGAATCGACTTCTTTGAAATAATCTGAAATCTGGTAAAAAAAAAAAAAAAGTAAATAATATACTTTAATATTTAATATATTTAATATACAAAATCACTGAGACAAATTCCCAGGATACATATGCACAGCATGACTGACATCATAATGACATCATAAATTTGTGTAGATGTGTTTAAGAAAAAAAAAGTTTAAAAAATTTATGACATCATAAATTTGTGTAGATGTGTTTAAGAAAAAAGAGTTGGTCAGAAACTATAAAAGAAAAATATAAAATGGCAGTGCAACTCCTGGCACAATGTCAAGTGCTGTTAAATGTTTTTTAAAAATTTTTTTATATGGTTTTATATATAAAGAATTATGCATTGTATTGACCTGAATCCAGTGTACATCCTTTGTACAATAATAATATATCGAAGAGGAGAGTGACTATTAGAACTAGGCTTTCTGATTTGGCCATAAATGTAAGCACATCATCCAAATAAAAGGAAAAAAATCCATACAATCATGTTAATTTTTTTATTTCTACCCCTCTTTGAGATTCAGCTTGTATTTTAATGTCAAGTTAATTTTTTTCTTCTACAACATCAGATCAATATGGAAAATGCAATACTTGAATAAAACAAAGTTGGAAAATTTAAGGCTAGTGATTAGTTAAAACATTCTATAATGATGTGATTTCAAACAGATAATTTCAACAAGTGATTGTAATCTTGTTTTTGTATGAAAGCAGTATCCATGAATGCCTGATTCTTTGGAGCAAATACTGGCAGAGGATTTCCAGTGTGTCTCCAGAGACAAGTTCCCAGTTTACATATACACATAATATCTTGTCATAAATGGTTGTGAAGTTATTTAATCAGCTACTTGTTTAGTGATCATTATACTAAACTATGGTAACCCAACTGCTGGTGGTTTTTACATTTACATTTACATTTATGGCATTTAGCAGACGCTCTTATCCAGAGCGACTTACATGTCCTAATTACAGGGACAGTCCCCCTGGAGCAATTCAGGGTTAAGGGTCTTGCTCAGGGACCCAGTGGTGGTAGTGCCAGAGGTGGGATTCGAACCGGGGACCCCTTGATCCATAGGCAAGTACCCTACCACTAGACCACCACCATCTGACTAATTTGTGTTTTAAAGAAAGAAAGAAAGAAAGAAAGAAAAGAAATAATTAATAAAGCAGAAAAGAAAAGGGAAGAAGAGACTGTAGAAATAAAACAGAAAATTACAGCAGAGCTCCTGCCTTGATGCTAAAGGCTGTGAGAGAGAGAATGTATAGAAAAATAAATCTACAACATATACTACAACTACTGTAATTTGATTCCATACTGTGTTGATTCAATACCTGTTTACAGCAGGTGAAAGTCAGAACAGCCATCCGAACCTATACATCTCCAAGAAATAAAAAAGAATTGAAAAAAAACAGCATTTTATCACTGACACCACTGGTACAAGATCTTTTTCAAAAGAAGAGAAAAAAAATGTTAACAAAAATATATGTATGGTGAATGGTGTCTTACTCAAACAGCCTTCCAAAAGAGATTTGCGTCCAGTGTGTGACATCCAAATAGTGGGCTTATAAAGAGGGCAACCATGCCAGGCAGTGTATGTGTGCCAGAAATATAATTCTGATGAGACCGACTAATAAAAGCTGAATAAGAAATAAAAATTATAAATGCAACATATTTACCTGAGATGTACAGTAGTTTCATTTGCCATGTAATTTGTTACATTATGATCAATTAATGTAAAGACTACTAAGGTTTTCTTCGTGCCAGTCCAGAGCCCGGATAAATGGAGAGGGTTACGTCAGGAAGGGCATCTGGTGTAAAACTTTGCCAAATCAATATGGCGGTGCTCTAGTGGTAGGGTACTTGCCTATGACCTATGGCTCAAGAGGTCCCAGGTTCAAATCTCACCTCTGGCACTACCACCATTGGGTCCCTGACCAAGACCCCTTAACCCTGAGTTGCTCCAGGGGGACTGTCCTTGTAATTAGGACAGGGAAGTTGCTCTGGATAAGAACGTCTGCTAAATGCCGTGAATGTAAATATGTGGACAACGAAACAGAATTCCCAGAAGAAAAAGTATGAAAAGTGAGGTTACATGCCCAAGTCTCCTATACACTTATTTTACCACATAGAAAGAAGTTAACTAAGTAACTAAAATGTTAATCACTAACTATGGAGACTATAAGCGTCAATTAACTTACTTAGTGCATAAAATAGGACACTGGGAAGCCAAAAAACCCAGTTTAACCCCTTAAATTCTCAGTTCTCCAGGTCTCCATTCTTTCAGGTAAAATGGTCTTTTACATTTGGAGGAAATAAAATTGATAGAATTTTCTCCAAATGTACTGGATAGATTTGTCTTTCCTTATTGCTTTAGCTCGATGCTGCTAGTGCTGTTGACCCACCTATCTATCTGTCTTTTAAATACCTAACTGCTAATAACACCTGTATATCAGACTAGAGGATGTTTTTGAAAAGAGAGAAAAACTCAAAAGTCAAAGTTCTCTCAGAAGCGGAAAGAAAGACCATCAATGTCTTAATTGGTATTTGTGGCATGTTTGCTTGACAGCTGAACATGATTGGACATGGTTGGGCAACAAGTCTTTGGCCTGGCCTGACACAAGGCTGCATCCAATGGAGATAATCCAAGCAAGACAGGAAGAAGCTCCGACGTCCCCCTCCCCTTGACACCCCCATTTCCTGTGAAGGCTCTAAAGAAGCATGAGGGCAAGCAATGAAGACATGTCTGTATCTCATCAGTCCCTGTCTCGGGCTTCTGTGACCCCAGATGCTGCAGATCAAACTGAAGCTCTGCTGGGTCACACAGGTGCAATGAAAAACACATTGTATGAAAACTATACTTTGACCACTGGTAAAAGTGGATGCAACCTTTTCAAATAGATGAACCTTTTCTTAGGTGGAGACTGTTCTCGTTTATTTTTCTTTACTTTTTTCATGCAGATCTATTTTTTTTGCCTCCTACAACACTTATCAGAAAAAGTTGGGACATTCTGGAAAATCACATCCCAAAAAAAAAAAAAAACATCACTTTCCAACAAAAAGGATGAGGCAATTTATAGCTAGTAATGTGGTAATAAGCTGACACCAGTGAAAGAGGCACTTTCCCAAAAAAGAAGCCCAAAAAAATATTTTCCAAAAGAAAAGAAAAAAATTGGAAACAGATTTCAGTGTGTAAAAGCAAGGTAGCAAGCTGGCACTGCATCAAGAGCAGTTATTCATCAACAGCTGATAGAGCCGCTTGGGCAATGCATTACTATAGCAACCCTTTATTTAACACAACAATACAGAGTTATGTTTACAAACGCCACTTAAAGTAAGACGAATCAGATTTACAGGACTAAAGATGCAAAGGACCAGTGAGATTGTAAAAAAAATCTAGGCTCTGTCATCATATGGGTTTGTGTCAGTGCCCCTAGCAAAGGTTAATGCAGAAAAGTTAGATTGAAATAATAGAAAAACATAAGTTGCCTTCAAGATGATCCCAGGGACACCTAGGCATTTTTCAACAAGACAAAGCAAAACCAGACATGGCTGTGGGAGAAGAGGGTACAGGTACTGGACTGGCCTGCTGGCTGTTTCTGTCCCATACCCAGTTGAAAATAAAAAGTACAACAATGACTTTATACTATTGCACACCCTAAGAAGTGTTGACTATGAAATACCATCTCAGCTCTTTTACAAAAGCACTGCAGCTTGAAATGCAGGAATGGATATGACAAATGAAATAAAGTTGGCCAAATAAACATGAGATATATTGTGTTTATACTATCTGCAATTGTATTCAAATTTAATTTTAGAATCACTATAGTGAACAAGGACACAGACAGTTTGTAAAAAAAGATTCTATGTTTAATTTGAAGTTAGAAATATTTTAATATATAATTTAACTCAAGGTACCAGTGCCCTACATACTTGTGCTTTAAATTAACTGTCAGTTTGGGGACAGGAGGTCTAGAGTGACATTCATTGTAAATATAAAAGGGTTTATAAAAGATTCAGTTAAGTCAAGTCCTAATTATTTTGGTGAAAAATCTGACGCAGCAGGAGTTCAAACAAGTGATTTGAGGCCTGTCTATTGGTAGGGCTTGCTTAGTTACGTTTACCTTGATACCACAGAGAAAAAAATCCTGATAAAATAATTTTCTCTTTATTGTTTGAAAATGCAATTTAGCAAACAAATTATAGTGTTACTTCAGAACCAGTAAATACAAACAAGATTTTTTAATAAAAAAATATATGTTTTTTCTTTCCATTTCATCTTTTCATTTTTTCACATTATCTGAAAATACAAGCCTTGTTTGGCAATGTGTGAAAAAAAATGATGAATGGATCAACAGACTTGCTAAAACATATTTGGAATAAAGACAAATCAGGAAAAATTACACACTTTCCAGTTGATGTAGATTTCTGTAGATCAACCTAATTTGGAGTGAAATATTTGTTATATATTTATAATATATATAATATAATATATACTTATATTGTTTATCACTGGAGCTGAGCTAAGCAAAAAAAGATAGAAAGATCAACTATCATCAACACTCAACCGATTTTGTGGTATACTCAAATTCACGTTAAGGTGCTGCAAAACCTGTTCTGTATATAGGTCTTCTGTATATAAAATCTTGTTTTAACACAGAAAACATACTCAGTAGTCATTTAAAATAAACATCTTAGAATATAATCTCTAAAAGCTCAAATCTGATGACAGATACTGTCATCCAGACCTGATTTCTAAGTTTTCCAGTTATTCACGTGTACTAGTTAAGACAGACAGGGATACTGTCATTTGCAGGTGTTTCAAGAGTGCTTGATTCCTTAGTGAAACTGTTTAGTTATGACATTTAACAGATGCACATTAAAAATCCCTGATGAATGATCCTGCCAAGTACTGGAGGGGCAGTGAGAGAGAGAGAGAGAGAGAGAGAGAGAGAGAGAGAGAGAGAGAGAGAGGAGAGAGAGAGAGAGAGAGAGGGCAGAGAGAGAGACAGAGAGAGGGTGAGTACCTAGCTTTTGTCATCACATGAAGACTACAGCTCCTTGTCATGGGGACAACCCTCTGGTCTCATAGTAACCTAATCAAAGCAAATTTGCTAATTTATGTTATGGCTGCAGCAGTTTGGGGGACAATTAACTGGCGATAAGGGGTGAATGGATCCTTAATATACCCCCTCTCTTTTTTCCTCCCCCCTCTCCCTGAAAACCTCTCAACAAGAATGTTTATGAAATAATCAGTTTATTATTAGTCTTAAATGGTAGCTAATTAAAGTGTGACCCCTGCAGGTAACCTCATCCTAGGGATATGGGCATAAGCTTAGAAACTATCTGTTTAATTACAAAAAGAAAAAAAAAAGAGGAGAGAGAGGCCTTTTTACAGGCAATTGGGCCTCTGTGAAACAAATGAATCCATTGGGGATTGGCCAAATGGAGGTTTAAATACGAACAGTAGTCCAGCTCTCAGCACTCATCCCGCTCCACGGCTCCGTGCTGAGTACTGAAAGCGACAGATGGATGAGCATTTGACTCACAGATGATACTATAAATGGAAGCTGGGGAGATGGAAGTTGTGTTTGTTTTTTTTTTGACAAGTTGAAAGTTAAAGGAGAATATGAATTGACTGAGGTCTGTTCATTCCTTAAATAAAGCATATTGAAGATGCAGATATTGATGGAGATTGATGGAAGTTTTGACATTTGATTTTAAAACTAGGCCACTATCCGTCTAGACTAGAGGTGTACATTACTATAGAATCTAATATAGAGGGGTACTAGGATAATGTTGAGTGTCTATATGTAGTTATTTTCTATAAAAAGAAGTTTAAAAGAACTTCTCCTCAGGGACACTCATAGACTTGGCATTGATTTAATATAGTATACCAGTGGCACAATGGGGAGCACTGCCTCAAAGCCAAAAGTCCTAGAGTTCAAGCCAGGTGGGGCAGCACCTGTTTCCTTTCTCTTTGAGTTGCATATCCTCCCCATGTCTGTGGGTTTCCTTTAGGTGCTCTTGTTTTCTCCACACCATCAAGGTGTGCATATCAGGTGGATTGGAGATACTTAGTACCCCTAAATTGTGATTGTGCGTGTGAGTGTTTGTCTGGGTATCTACCCTGCGATGGACTGAAAAGCTTTCCAGGGTTTTTCTTTGCCTTTGGCATGTGAGCGCTGGGATGGGCTCCTGCACCCCTGCAACCCTGGTTAGGATAAGCAGCTCAGTAGTAATGGAGAAAATTGTGGTCTGTACATAAACATGTGCAGGTCTTTGGCTCCTAAATCGTGCTAATTTAGTATAGAAAGTATTTTAGCGCTGGAGCTATAAATTGAAATAGACTGGAGACAAAAAATGTTGTAAAACACGGTATTGTACATTAAATGTAATAAAAATGTTTGTCTTTTGATAACAAGTCAAGTCAGTTTTATTTATACAGCGCTTTATACAACTGTTGTTGTCACAAAGCAGCTTCACAGAATCGAGTCCAAGCCCAAAGTGAATGAGATAACTCCTAAAACAGGAAGAAACCTTGGGAAGGTGGAACAAAACACAAAGACAAAACAGGGTGCTATGAGTTATTCACTGTTTGCACTATGTACTAAGCAATAATTACCATTAAATGTTAATTATCTATTGTAGAGCAGTAAGTATTTTGCTGACCTTTTGGTTTAATCCTGGTGTGTGTGTGTGTGTGTGTGTGTGTGTGTGTGTGTGTGTGTGTGTGTGTGTGTGTGTATGTGTGTGTGTGTATGTGTGTGTGTGTGTTTGTGTGTGAACTGTGTGTGTGTGCAGGGGATTACTAATAGGGCCCAATAGATGGCATTTACGTGAATGACAGACTAAAGAGCAACTGAGATATTTAACACATCAGGCAGGCTTAGGCTTCTGTTATTTAATAAATTGGGATAAAAGCCCTGCTAACAATATTAGAAGTGATTAGTACCACTTCAAAGGTTTGGATACCACTTTACTTTCATACATGTCATATGATTCTTATTAGAGTGCAGGTAGTTTTTTTGTTAGTTTTTTTCACCTTGTCTACCTGCATCATAGTGTTAAACTGAAAATAAACTGATAATTTCCCTTTTCCCAGCATTTTTATTCATGTTGAATTACGTTGTATATATGAAAACATTAACATAGCTGCAGTAAAGAATGTTCTGATCTCAGAAACTCAGAACCTGTGTGATGTCCTGTGGGCCGGGCTCAGTTGTTCTATGCTACATTAGACCGTCCTTACTTAAAAGGTTAGTTCAGAGTTCTGACACGTAATCCCTTATTTTCTTTTTCAATTACCCAGAGTCAGATCAATTCATCAATACCTTTTTTTTCCCTTTTGTGAACAGAATAGGGCCACAACCTCTTAGCCAGTCTTAGCACACTGAATAAAATTTATCAGAATGTCTAGCAAGCTTTTCTCTACCCTCTATAAGATCTGCCAGTATCTGAATGTCTTGGGTTGTTTCACACAGGAAAGAAACAAATATACAAAGTGTTTATGGAAATAAAATGCTTTCCAGAGTCATTCTGACTGTGTTATCTGCTGAAATTTTTACTCGATGGGAGTGTTGGGTATCACCAGGGCAGCTCAGACACCTACATACAATTTCTAGCATTTTGAACTTTTGGCACTTCTGTGAAGACCAGTTGTTTCATAAAACTTAGGAGCTGGACCCTTTTCATTCCTTTACATTTGGATTTATGAATTTGATTTAAAAAATAAGTACAAATCTGGATGCCTGATATTAACCAGAAACAATAATGCAGTTTCAAAATATTATAATTTATATGCACTAAATATATACCACCATCAACTAAAACTGTGTAATGTGACTATTAGTACAATAAATATGATTACGTGTTAACACTAAGAATACTAGCTAACACCTTTAAACACTACATAATTTTTGTAAGAATTGGAAGAAGAATTTATAAGCAATAGATGCTAGGACTACTGATTACTAAGAGTATCAAAGCTGACCAAATACCAAACTGCTGGGAGATATGCCTGAAATCATGGAGCGATGGATAGTATAATCTACTGTCTGCTTGCTGTCAGAACCAGATTGCAGATCAAAGCCTGGGCTGGCAAGATCACCATCAAGTTGAGCTATTTCTCTAAACAGGGCAAGTAGCTATAAAATACAAATATGGGTAAGTAGCAGATGACCATATGTTGACTGGACAAAAAGCCAGTCTGTCCTACTTATTACTGAATGGTTTTCAGCATGAAATGTTTGGTTTATTTCATTCACTGTGTCTTTGCATGCAAGTGTGTGTTTGTATGTGTGCACACGTGCATGTATGTGTTTGTGTGTGCTGTGATAATGTTCTACAGTGTCAAAAAGACAGAAAAAGAGAAAAAGAGGTAGAAGGCAATAGAAATCTCTTTGGCAGATGGTGAGGTTGTATAAGGCACAAATTTCACTGTGACTGCTCACTAGACCTTTTTCTTAGCCAGAGTGCATCCAGTTAGAACACTGCATGCTGCTCAGGGTTCAGTTCTGTACACTTACCCTCTGCCCCAGAACAATATCTCAAAATATATGTTTAATACACCAATCCCACACCCATGCATACACGCTCACACACACACATGCACACATACACTGTAAAATCAATAATAAAACCATACCCATACTACAACTGCTGTGACAATTTAAATCATTTTTCTAACAAAAATACATTTTTGTTAAAGCATGTAATGTATATGATAAGAAATTTCTTGTTTTATATTTACTTAATTTTTGTCAAATATTTGACAGCAGTGACATTTTATTAATGTGCAAATGACTTAAATCACAGAAATTTTGTGCAAGTTATACATACAAGTAGACATCTCATAGTTGCTAAATTTTACTCTAAAGCTCAAAAAACTTCAGGGTCGTTGGTATTAGTAGTCAAGCTGGTCTTGTGACAGCTGCAAAAATATGTAATGCTCTGGTGAGTTAGTTTAAATTCATTTTCATAAATTATGTATACAAACACACAAACACATACACACAAAATGACCCAAAAGCTTGCAATGATTGTAAGCTTGCAACATTTTTAGAGCCTAAAATGGGCCTAACCTGAAAGCAGTCTAAATGACAACTTTAAAATTAGGAACTTTTGAGGTGTTTTGCTTTTTTGCAATACAAGGGTAGAGCCTAAACAACAGGTGAGGAAAGAGAAGACTCTGAAGACCGTATAATATTTGAGTAGGTGTGGAAAAGCAGGACTAACACAGTGTTTTAAATCAATCTCCATAAGTGGGTTTATCTCTTACACATGAAGAGACTTTTCCCCTCTGCGCTTTCTGGTGATCAGTGTCGTAGCTGAAGCATTTTCAGTGGGCTCAAATAAAACAGCCCTTCATTCACCTGCAATACTTCACCAGACAAAAGAAACTGAGTGCCTGTGTGTGTGAGTGTAATGCATTTAAAGAACTTACTGAGTAACTAAACTAAAAGTGAACACAGCAATTATCCATTGTGTAAGAGATAACTAGACTGAAAAAAGGTATTTAATGTCAATTATAGGGTGTAAGGTGTGTAAAATGTATGCATATATTTATAATGCCAGTTTTAAGAACATTCATATCCTGCATTTATTCCACTATTTCTTCAGCCAGAAATTGTGTGTGTGTGTGTGTGTGTGTGTGTGTGTGTGTGTGTGTGTGTGTGTGTGTGTGTGTGTGTGTGTTTGTGTGTGTGTGAGGAATGAGTCAGGAATGAGAGAAAATCCCAATGCCATGACTAACAAGAAGACCTTGATAAATAGCTATTTACAAAAATAATAATATATTGTTGTGTATGTAATATAACATAATTATATGTAAAAGTAATTAACATCCATTCATACATGGATTAAATATATAGTTAAATATTTATAACCCTCTGACAATGAACAATACACTGTGTGTATGTGTGTGTGTGTGTGTGTGTATGTTTAAGTTGGGTATAAATCAGCAGCGTGCGCTGCAATGCTCAGTTCGTTCTCTTTCTGCTTCAGCTGCTCCTCTCTCTGATTTCATGCTGAGCTTCCTCTCAGCTCCACTGGCCAGGCTAAGTGTCCTCACCCTGCACACGGAAGAGAGAGAGAGACAGATTTGGTAGAGAGAGAAAGAATAGAAATGGAGTAGAAGCAGTTTGCATGCATGACTGGTTACTGCTCCATACCATTCATTCCACTCTCTTTCTGATGGGAACTGCGATTCACCCTCCTTTGTTCACATTCTCTCTCTCTCTCTCTCTCTCTCTCTCTCTCTCTCTCTCTCTCTCGCTCTCTCTCTCTCTCCCTCTCTGTCAATGCTCTCTCAGTAGTTTGGTCTTGTGCGCTTTACAGTGGAGCCTTAACGAGGCAAGCACCTCTAACATCAGAGACACACACACACACACACACACACACACACACATGCACACACTTCCGCTCCCTCTCAAACACGCATCTCCCCCCACCCTTTCTTCTTTGAAAGCTGCTATTTCAGGAATCTTTGCCAGATTTTTTTTTTCTCTCTCTCTCATCTGTCTTTCTTTTCTTGAATTTGTGTTGTGTGTGTGCATGTGTGTGTGTGTGTGTGTGTGTGCATGCAGAAGGGCACTCTCTCTATCCATGCTTTTCAATGCCTATGGACTGACCCAGCCTGCAATCTCTGGCACCAGGCTCTATGGGCTCTCTGTAGAGGTAACAGAAAAAAGGACACCCTTTTGCAGAATATTAGCTCAGTCAGGCTTACCAAGCAAGCCCAGCGCACTGGAACCCACAAAGCAGAAAAAAAACATACACACATACTACACTGTGTGTTAAGCTAAGGAAAAGGCAAAAAATCATTTTACAAACTATATAAAGTACAATGCGGAACTCATTTTTTTTAACCTTTTGAGGTGAGGCATGCTTTTAAAGCAATGCAAGACTAGAGTGTTAGTAGTATTGTCCTTTTGGCAATGTTTTAGCTGTTGCAATCTTTCTAAACTGAGTTTAAAGCTAATTATGAACTAAATTGCCGACTTATACAGGGTTTGAATAATAAAAAACAAGAAAACAACAACTTTGGACTTTAAAATGCTGAGATGTACAGGATTTGAATGATGCCACATTTAGGCAAAACTAAATTACAGCCTGAATTTCTTTGTCTTGCTTTCTTGTTTCAGTAACCAATGCTGATGCAAATGCTATAAAAACGCTTTAGATGATGCAGATGTGTTTTTCGGCAATGCCTAGAGATAGTCAGGATTTATCAAAGGAATAAAATACTGGATGTTTCTATACATCTAACACACTCTGTACATGCTTTACATTACTTTATATCAGTACATCCACCAAGAATGATCTTTCAAGACCAGAAATTTCCATTTTTCATCCAGCATATAAGGAAGGTTTACATTTTAAATAGCTTAAAAATGAAGAAATGATAAAACAAAACATATAAAGCAAGAAGTGCATGAAATAAATACAGCAGTAAAATCAGAAGTGTTAAATAAACATTCACAGAGTTCATTCAAGTCTATATTTTCCCCTTTGACCTCTATAAATTACACCCATCAAATGTGCTTGTACAGTATGCAATTAAATTTTTCATCTGACTTTGAATCTTGTACAGAAAATGACTGTGGAGTAAGAATTAGCAGTGTGAACCAATTTTCACACAGGAGGATAATGAAGAAGGTGATAAATGATATCACCTTTCCCCATCGCCTTCTGAAGTATGTGTGCCAGCTGGGGATGTAGCCACGCTAACTGTTTTTAGGGTGTGAAATCTGTTATCCCGCAGTGGTTGACAGAAACAATTATGCGGCTGTACAAGCAAATGAATAAAATTTGTGCTTTCTTTTCCTGCTTGTGGCAGTTTCCTCCAACCTTTCCTCCAACTTGGCCTTATCTGAGCCAGACTAGACTACAGTAACGCACACACACGACAGCCTGTGAGAAAACCAGCACAGGTTTTAATTAGGAT
The DNA here is from genome assembly GCA_017165825.1 of Hepsetus odoe. NCBI lineage: Eukaryota > Metazoa > Chordata > Actinopteri > Characiformes > Hepsetidae > Hepsetus > Hepsetus odoe. The sequence continues at coordinate 11,171,256 of CM029389.1, forward strand.
CTGTGTGCATGCAGCCTTGTTTTTAACTCTTTATGGGGATCAAATGGTCAACACGGTGATATGTGTAAGTGTAAATGTGTATATGGCAAGTGCCCATTAGGCAAAAATTTAAAATAATAATTAAAATCATTATTTACAACAAAATTAATAATTTTTAAAAAGTCTTTGGTTAGGTTATGACAAAGTCAACTTCAAAAGGAAATGCAAAAAATGTCTAATTTAATTTAAGCTTGACTTTAATGTTGAATGCTGGCAAAGCACTGATTATTTATAATGTCAATAGAAATATCTCTCAACATATGGAAATATCTCACAATAATACAAACTAGTGTGTGTGGACTGGATAATGAGGCTACATAATGAACTCAACCCTGCTATGGATGAGTTCAGTTGTGATTGAGACCACTGTAGCATAGTTCACATGTCTGACATGCATTTTTATTGGAACAGGAAATGTTTTACACAAGTGTTCCCATTTTGGAATGGGAAGGTGGACGCACGGTTAGTTTTAAGCAGCCGCAAAATGCAGGACGTTCCTTTAGCTTGAAGACTATTAGACAAGCTCATGATGGTTTCCGCTCTTTCCCACCGCTCTGAGCGCTTGTGTTGCTTCACTAAGCCCAGCTTCCTGTCGGAAGTAGGAGGAACTAGCCTTTATCCCGTCTGGTTTTATTTCCTGTCACTCCTGTCATATGTTACGGCTGCTTTCCAGCAAAGCCAATAAAAGTTGGTCGAGCTGGAGAGCCACGAGTGGAAAAAGAAGGCCTGTGGTTAGCGAGGACTCTAGAGCCACTAGCACAGTATTAGGTCCATTGCTACTTTTTTTACATCATGAATATGTCTAAAAGTGGCTTCCCTCAGCATAACACTGGTCTTTGTCCTGAAGACTAAAATAAGGGCTAGGCTTAACTGCATATGTGGTGCCAAATAAAAAGTTACAAAGTGGTGGTTTATTTTTCTCTCCCACTGCCCTCTTTTCCTACCTAATGTGTATAATCTTCTTGTTTAGATACAACTAGATGTAAGCCTGTAGAGTTGTGTGATGTGGTTTGTTGAGTATGCAACTTTGTTGTGTTTTTGCTGACGGATTGGTAGATTCTTCAAGGAGATTTTTTACTCTGTAGTGTGCTAGAAAAAGCGTGTGATACAGTGAGCCCAGACAAGGTCCGGTGAGGGGGGTGGAGGGGTTCTTCATCCACAACAGATTGTAAGCCCGTTATAATGACTTTATTGAATTTGACTGTGGTTTTTATGGTCTGCATTCTTCGGTGATTGACTCCTCTTTTAATGTTCATCTGTTTTGAAGACATTCATGTCAGAAAAGGACATTTCTCCAGAGGCTCCCAGAGTGACCAAAGGTACTTTCTTCCATGCTTCAGCCGCAAATTGTAGATCAAATTGTAGCAACATAATTGCATATAGAATGTACTTTGAGCTCTGTAAGGCAGATAACTTGCTTTTTGCTTTCCATACAATAGTATAGTTGGCACTGTACTGAACCATACCAAAATGTGTGACACTTTCTCTTTAAAAGCACTTATTATGTGCCAACCTGAATAAAGAAACATTGTCTTTCGCCTCGTCTTTCTCCACAGGCAAAAGCACTCACCAAAAAGCTCTTTAATATGTTTGATACCCTCTTGTCATCTTAGAGTAAACTTTTTGCTGATAGCGATCTAAAACACACACACATGAATACATACATGTGTGATGTGTTGTCACATTCTGAAGTTCCCTCTTCATGACATTCAGTTGGGTGATATAATTAGGTGGCAGATGAACACATGGCACCAAGCATTCTCTAGAGGCAGGGAGAGTAATGATGTGCGGAACGGAGGCATTTGAAGAACAGGTTAGAAGTCGGCCGAGGGGCAGCGCGGCTGCCTGCACCATAGGGATGACCTTGGGAACTTTCTGGAACACACGAGACCATGTTGCTTCAAAGACAAGCATGTCCTTGGGGGAGATTCTGGAAATTGGTTATTGTATTGCGAAGGCTATTTACCTTTTTGGGGGATTAACATATTTAATTCCCTCCGCTAATCCCATCGGAGCTAATACCCCTCCATTTCCAATTATCCCACTAACTGTGACGTGGAGGAAATCAGGAAAGCTTGCCACAAACTGCTTTTAAGACCTTGTTTTGTTTGCGCAATGCTCAAGCGTGGGTCTTTTTTTCCTTCTATGTACTTTTTGGTTGTTGTTGGACTTGCACTGCTGCAGCTGATTCCAACACTGTTTTCCGATCCAAAGAAAATGCACATTCTATATACACAAGCACTGCAAGACAAAAATATGCATAATCTACTTCAGTAAAACATAAGCCAAATCCAGCTATAGATAAACAAATCCAACAATCCTCGCTTGCTGTTTAGCATTTTCAAAAGAAGGCTAAACCTAAGCATAGGTTAAAATTTTTATTAGCTGGCTTTCATATTTTGGCTGATTCATGTTTCATATCAGGAGGAGGTGGAAATAAGCACTTTCCCATGCTGGGACGGGGTCTCCTGTCCCAGACAGAGAGGTCCAATGTTAGGTCGTCTGCTCAGCATCAGTCTGAGGGAGACAGGAAGTGTGATGAAAGCTGTGGGATCCATTGGGCTTTTAAAAGGCATCTCATTCATTAGAGAGATTCCTTTAGGATGATACAGGCATGTGTGTGTGTGTGTGTGTGTGTGTGTGTGTGTGTGTGTGTGTGTGTGTGTGTGTGTGTGTGTGTGTGGAGGGGGTTACTTTGTGAGGAGGTCTAGACTCATGTGATTGCTGTCATCTCAGTGTACAGTTCCTTATTTCCTTCCAGACTAGTCTGAAGACTGTATGCCACAGCTGGGAAAAAATCGGTCCAACCTTCCCCAGTTTGCAGCATGTAAAATAGCCTATAGAATAGTAATGCTCACTGAAGGCCAGAATATTTCCAACAAAAATGGTAACTCACATACTCACATGGTTTTTCATGCCTGTCTGCTATTGTTGGCTGTTTCTACAACATTCTCCTCAATTTACTTTCTCCAGGAATCCAGTTGTTGTACAATACTTGTTCACTCGGCTTGTAAGTATGAATGAAGGACACAAAAGGTATATAGATATATTCAGCAAAAGGCTGAAAAATAATGTTTAGAAAGCTAGCAGGTATACTGTATATGAGAATTAAAAACATATTAATATCTGAAGACAATGTGTAAGGTACACAAAAGCAATCATTTGTGAACCGTATAAAGTCAACTGCACACATAATAAAACAGAAAACCAAAACCACATTTGACACTAACCAATATATGTAATTTATAAATTAACAGTAAAATGTAGGATTTCAAGAGAATTTTACAATATTTTCACACATGGCTCAGCCCATCAAATTTAGAACCAGATCAAATTTATATTGCTTGGGGTGGGTGTTTACAGTTTAACCGTGGGTCAGCGTTTTCTTTTAAAAGTTTTTTTTTTTTTTTTTTTTTTTAACCTTACCTCAACTGGCACCCAACACATTTGCATTCTTGTATACTTTGTTTTCTGTGAAATTTCCTGCATCCCTGTCCCATTTAGTTTATCTATAAACCCCATGCTGTAAAGCAACATTAAAGCAATATTTTAAATAGCAAAAAGAATGAAAATAAGCTCACAGTCAAGGACATGTCCCATTTTTCAGGGGGGTTTTTTGTTGTATTTTTTAGATCTGGCATGCTGCGTGTCATTCAATTTTCACTGTTCATTCAATACGCTCTTCTGTTAGCAGACATTTTATAGCAGAGGCTTCTTTTAGTCACAAGACAGCTCTACTGCTTCGCAGTCATAAAGCCTTTATATTCACCCCACATGAATAGAACCTATTATTAATGGCCAGCACATAAACAGATGCGTTAAATGAGGAGGGTAGTTCCTGTTGTTTCATTGAGATGGATTAAAAAAGTAATACAGTATGCTATACTGTAATCTATGCAATGCAGTACCAAATATATTATATGCCAGTAGGGGCAAAGCATTGTTTTTTAATGCCCCTATCCTGTCAGAAAATGTTGGGTCCTGAAGTGTGTAAATATGATGCCATATTTAATGAAACCTGTGCAGCATTAAAACCAGTAGATGCAGCTTTAATGTGGTTAGTGGCTTGGTTGACTGCTAGTTATCCTGGCAGAATGATGTTGGGTGGGTGGGAAATATCTGTGGTTGTATTTGTTGTATGAAGTGTGCCTCTTTAGTTCAGCACTGGAACATTGAGTTTAATGTAGCTTTGATAGTGTGAAAGCTTATATCTACCAGTTAACTAACATATTACTCTATGCATGCCTAAATTAGCACATATATCGGAATCATCATAATTTAAAATAACGTGGTTTCTGATACTGAACATCATATTTTTAACTATAGAGTTGAACACAAGCAAAATTCAGATTTTGCTTCCAGATTTAATTTGAAAAGTTTTTAAATATGCACTAAAAATGTGTACAATATGTGAAGTAATTTAGGACTTGGATTTCATTTATCTATTTATTATAGGAAATAGTAAAGCAAAGAAGCTCTTATTATTGTGTTTATTATTGAATTTATGTTTAAACTCTGGCAGTTCATTCTGACACCCCAATGACTTGGCTCAGATAATGAATGTATAGCTTGAATTCCTCCTGCCAAAAAAGTAACAGGCTTTTGGAACCATTAAACTCTCCCCATACCATATTCAGCTCAGCCTTTTCAACATTTTTCAAATTAACCCAAATGTCACTTTATTTCAGCCTGTCTGTAAAATATACCACAGGGCAACCTGTTTATCAAACCATGATTTGCTTGTTTCTGTTTTAAGCTTGTTTAGCTGTTCTGCCATTACAGCTGCCAGTTGAAAAGCTTGCTTTGGATCAACAATTGATTTGGAATTTATCGAAGGCCTGCTGTCACATGTTTCTTCAGAATGTAAAAAAATTGGCTGCACCTTGATGGAAATATATATTTAGGAACCAATGGAACATCCACAGTTTCCAGTTCCCATCTTATTCCTTCTAAGGTTTTGGCATAGCTTGAAATTATGTCATGATCTTGCTGTTGGATGAACCCTTGATCGACTAGCCACATATCAGAGGGTACTGCATGGTGCTGCAGAATGCTGTGGTAGCCATTTAGTTCAGCAACACAGCCCCAGATCACCACACTTCCCCTTCATATATAATAGATAATATAATATATAATATAAAAGTTGATGTAAAACACCGAGGAACCACAAGTCCTGTGTGGTGAACTGAAGATATCCAATTTTGATTCATCATTCTATAACACCTTCTTCTTGCAGGCTTCAGTAGTCCAAGCTGTTGACTCTCTGAAACTTGTCTTCTGATGCTGTTGTGGCTTTGTGTCTGCCAGACCTCTTCCTGTCAGAGTTTCACTCAGTTTCTGAGCACCTTTTGATGGTGAAGCAGACTGTACTCACTGACACCTTGACTAGGAAAGATCTACACTTTTATGATTTTATGATGGTCTGTCCCTCTACCATTGTTAATTGCCTTTTTCTAGCCATTTTTATATTAACACACTACTTTCTGCAGTGCAATGCTGTTCAAATAATGCACATGAGGCTATGGTATCACAGTGTGTTCCAGTACTACTTTTATGCAGACTGGGGGGATTGTAAGTAATCAGGAAATGTTGGGACAGCTGTATGAGTTGGTAGCACCAACTTTCAAGGCTTGATCAACCTCCATTACTGCAGAACAGCTTTATGTTGTTAACCTGTTTCTTCTTCCCTGAAAAACGCCTTTTTGTATAATTCTGAAATGTACATTCATTTTCAGTTTTGGGTAGCCTTACCTTTTTTATCCTCTTGCTGTACACTGCTTACCTTTGTACCAGTTCAAGCTATTCATTGGATTTGAACTGCTTGAATAAAAAAAAAACTGGAAAAATTATATATATGACACTGTTGCTGTAACATAGAATTAAGATACATGCTTTAATGCTGGGGAATGGCACTATGCTTACAAGTCTGCCCATCAAAATAAATAAAAACTAAAATATTTAATGAAAAAATCATGATTTAATTCTGCTGTTATTAGCTTTACTAAATTTTGGATGCTGAGAATGAACGTTACAGAAGTTTTTTGCAGTAGTTTCAGGTACATCACATGTTTACTCAGAGCGTGGACTTACCTAATGTATTAATAATATTAGTTATATCATACTGTATTTACAGTACATTATACTAAAACTTTAAAGTATTCAGAAATAGAAATCAATTGGAAATAGTGAGGTATCCTTTCAGCACCCACTGGCTTTTCACTGGAACTTTGCTGGAAAGATCAGAATTGTTGTATAACATACAGTTTTAGCATAAAGCATTAGACCATCAAAATAATACATATTATTGAGACTAAAGGTTTACATTATTTAGTTTTAATCATCAGTCTAAGCATATGTGTGCAGAGAGCAATTTAAGTTTTAGAGTTAAAGGGTCCTAAAAGTAAAAGGCTTTAAACGGAACCAAAATGCAAAATGAGTGCATTATATATCAGTTAGTCACTATGCTACTTAATTAAATTTCACATCAAACCAAATGTCTCACTACAACTGTTTTATGCACTTTCTTACTCTTACCCCACATGTATGCTCACACACACACTCGATCTCTTATCTCACAGGGCTAATTTCAGGCCATGCTAACTAGCCCTCCATCAGTACTTGTTGTACCACTTGAACTCTCTGCTGAGAGGAAAACCCCACATCTTTCATTTGGCAAGCCTCAAGTGCCCCCTCTCGCCCCCTTTCCACACACACACATATACCCCTTTCCTTTCTCCCAGGGTGACAATCCAGCCATTGTCCCATCCTCTCCTCACTCTCCACACCCTCCGCCCCTCCCCGCATGGCTATGAGCTATATTGCTCTGACCCCTCTCCATCAATCAGCTTCAATTGGATAATGATGTGTAATCACTTTCTTTCAGGGGAGTCTATAAAATGGAGCGAGGCTTCTGCTCTTCCCTGGAGACCTCCTTCTGTTTGCTCCCTTGATCCGACGTGCCTCCTTTCAGGCCCTCTAAATACCCTCGCAAAACACAGGCTGCCCCATGCAGCCAGTCTACATTTCCCTTCACCCCCTCTCCACACTGAAGCAGGATGAGGACCAGTGCTGCAGGGGGTACTTGGGGGGTGTGGGATGTAAGCCCTCGGGCTGTTATAACTGACCCTTCATTAGTACAGACTGCTCTGAAGCTTTGAAATAGATCGAGTGAGTGAGGAGAACAAGAGGAAGGCCTCCGGTGTTAATAGGAGGAGTAGAAATTGATCTAAAGACAGCACTTATCATCAGCATAGGTTTAATGATCTAAATCTCAAATAAGAGTGCAAAAATTCTCCTCTATGAATTGTATTGTCTGGTTTTTGAAAAAATTATGGAAAAAAATCTGCTAAAGAGTGCCTTTCTGAATTGGGTGTTTAGATCAAACTTCATCAAACTTCAAGCTAAATTTGATGACCTGCAAATGTCAGCATTTAGGCACATGCATCAAAAACTCACTATCATAACTAAAATTTGTCCAAAGGTCCTTCTAATATATAGATCTAGACCTTTGAAATCTTCAAGAAATGAAAATTTAAAAAACAGCATGAACCATTTCCCTTCTAAAGGTGTGACCTTACTCTGAGAGAAGTTTCATTGGGCCTGACCAAGAGAGGAGGGGCAGGCAAGCAACGCTGTCTTTAAATGTAAAATACATGCGTGAGTTTACACAGCTCAGGAGGCGAACAGTCTGAAAGCGATTTAAAGCTCCATCGTGGCAGTGGGGGCTTTTGTCTCAGCACTTCTGCACTCCTGCCCATGCATAAAACAACCCATTGCATGTAAGTAAGACCCACACAATGAGGCTATGAATGAAGCAATATTGCTCTCACTCACTCTCTCCCTCCCTTGCTTGCCTGCTCCCTCCCTCCTTGTGTATATCATTATTTCACAAGCCCATTCTTCAGCGGGTGTGGAGCTTCTCCACACAGAGAGCATATGCCTTTTGAAAGTGAGGCACCATGCGAGGCAGGCCCAGATGGAGTTAGCCTCCCCATCAATGCAGGACAATGGCGAATGGAAATCAAAGTTAAAGGGGTGCATCCAACCCCATTTAGACCAGACAAAAGCTGCCTGTAGGGGGTGAGTGCGAAGGAGGGGCCAGCCTGGCACTGGAACATGTCACACACCATAAAACCTCGTCCTCAGCTGCCCACTCCGTCAAAAGCCCGATAGAGATGTGCTGACAGGAGGAACAGACTCCGCAAAGAGAGGAAGAGAAAGAGTTGTTAGTGCCCTAATCTCACTCACTCGCTTTCTCTCTTGCTCTCTTTTTCTCTCTCACTCTCTCTCTCATTGTGCCATAGAAGACTTTGAAAATATATAATGAGAAGAATCTTAAAAATTATTATAATTTCATGAGATTATACTACACGATAAACAACAACTGCTATTCAGCTGAATTAGTAATTGGAACCTTAGAAGTTAGATTTTTTTTTTTGTAGTAAAATGTAATTCAATAAAGGAAAAAAATCTTATTACTTATTAAGAAGAGCGGTACATTTCAAGTGCATTCAATATTAATGTTCAAAAATTTGAAATAACTGGTTATATTACCAATTTCTGGTACTATACTCATAAAAAACATATACCATGTAGTCTGAAATACTATAAGCTAGATATTAGGTATTCCTCATTGAGGTATTTTGATAAATAATATTCTTTGATTGACTGTTTCTTTAACAGTTTTCTACCTGAGAGTTGATCGTCCCTTTTCAAATATGAAGCATTCAAATTGTTATTCAGCAAATACCCTTCCTTATGGCACTTATGGTCTTTAACTATACAATCTATTTATTCCAAGCTTAGGGTATAAATCTGACTCTTAGCTTCATTAATAAAGTGCTTACCCAAATTCTCCTAACTTCAGTGCTAATCCTGTTCTGGTATCCATTAGTTCAATTAATGAGTCAGGTATTACAGCTATGATTACCAGCCTCAGACTCTAATGAATTAACATTGTGCATTTAGTAAGGACAGGAGGAAGCAGGAAGATGCACATCCTGTTCCAGACCAAGGCATTTGCTTTGAACATACTGCACTGGAACTTATAAAACAGTGAGTGCGTTAGTTAAGGCATGTGGATAAGCCCTCATTAAAGCAACATGCACACACACACGCACGCACACGCGCACGCACACGCACACATACACACACATACACACACACACACATAGACACACACATGCCACAAGCTCACATGCCACACTCACGCTTACCAGCCAGAGCCCTGGTAGTACAGTGATAAAAGAAATTGTGTGTGTGTTTGTGTGTATGTGTGTGTGTGTGTGTGTGTGTGTGTGTGTGTGTGTGTGTGTGTGTGTGTGTGTGTGTGGAAAACTAGATATTAACATATTATATATGCTTTTTTTTAAGTATGAGTTTCTTCTATTTGTAATAAAGTTCTAAAATGAGTTAAATAAAACTAATAGCCATAGATTTCAGTGATATTAATTCTTAACATACAGTTAAAGCTAGTTTAGACTTAGAATTTAGACTAATAGTAAAAAAAAAGTTTGAGAAAGGGAACAAATAATTTCGTAGACAGCTGCTAATCTAGTTCTTCTGAGTTCTTTTAGGGTGTTTTCCCCCTTTTCTGCATTAACCCCCTTGTCTGGGAAGGTTTTACATTACTAATTAAAATATGACTGTGAAAATATGATTACTTTCAGCCGCTAAAGCATTCGTGAGGTCAGACACTAATGTTTAGTTCTGGTTTAGGAGCAATACTCCAACTCATTCCATGTTTGAGCTCAGTCACTCCTATGGTCACAGTTTTACTGCTCCTCAAATCAACAATGTAGAGCTTTTAACCTCTCTTGCCAGAACTTGGTATTGGGCTTTGTGACCTTAGGCTCACATGTAGCTTATTGAAATTTTCACTTTTCTACTGGCAGCACGTTTGCATGGACTTTTTTGTTGGCTGGGTATGTTAGCATCTGTACACCTGTGTCAGCTCTAATTCAAAGGGCTGTCTGGATACTTACTGTCAGAATATTCTTACTATACCTTATAAAAACTCACACAACATGTTAAAATTTAACGTTAACATGTTTTTTTTAAGAAACTA
>CM029389.1:11186360-11193860 GCA_017165825.1 Hepsetus odoe
GTAGTGAGTTCTGCAATAATTAACATAATTATAGAAAAGCATGTTCATCATAGTGGACCATTCTATTTAAATAACAACCAATCCAAAAAACTCAACAGTCTATCTGATGTTTGACTATGGAAAAATGTGTGGAATTTAAAGAAACGATTTTTTGATTTTACTCATCTAAAGTTATGCGTTTACTTTTGCCGATTGTCATCCTTGCTGCTGCTACAAGTCAAGTCAGTCAAGTCAAGTAGGATTTTATTGTCATTTCAGCCATATACACAGTACACAGTGAAATGGAATAACGTTCCTGCAGGACCCTGGTGCTACATACAAGACAAGACACAACACAAGACACAAGACAACATAAGACACAACACGGAGCAACAAGTGCAGACAAGACAGACAACAACAGACGGCACGACAGACAGTACATTCATCCGTAGAGGGCTGCAGTGTTGTGGAACAAAGCAGCCCTCTGAATTTACTGAATTTAAATGAATTTAAAGTGCAAGAGTGCAACACGAGATAAATAAATAAATACAGGATGAAAATTGGACTGGGTTTAAGAGTTCAAGATATTGGTGGTTTCAGAGTTCAAGAGTCTGATGGCCAGGGGGAAGAAACTATTTCCCATCCTGGAAGTGGAGGCCCGTATGCTGCGGAACCTTTTCCCAGATGGCAGGAGGGAGAAGAGAGTGTGGGATGGGTGGGAGGGATCATCCACAATGCTGGTTGCTTTGCGGATGCAGCGAGTGGTGAAAATGTCCTGTACAGAGGGCAGAGAGATCCCAATGATCTTCTCAGCTGTTCTCACTACCCGTTGTAGGGACTTGCGGTCTAAAACGTTGCAGTTCCCGTACCAGGCAGTAATGCAGCCGCTCAGGATGCTCTCAATGGTTCCTCTGTAAAAGATGGTGAGGATGGAAGGTGGGAGATGGGCTTTCTTTGTGATGGAGTTGGTGTTGAGGGACCACATGAGGTTGTCAGTGATGTGAACACCAAGAAACTTGGTGCTCTGGACCATCTCCACAGGTGAGGTGTTGATGATAAGTGGAGTGTGGTCCCGACGATTTGATGTACAGATGTCTCATACAATAAAAGTCTATCAAAGGCTGCCTTGGCATTGACGACCATCTGCCTTGGCTTTGTGTTCAGCTACTGTCACGGCAGCATTCCATACCTTAAACATTTCCGAACACACCTCAACAGGATGGCAAGTTCTGCAGAACAGAAGGTTTGCAAACAGTTTCTTTACATTTGTGTTTGAGTAAATTCTCTCTCTCTCTCTCTCTCTCTCTCTCTCTCTCTCTCTCTCTCTCTCTCTCTCTCACTCTTTTGGTGTGTGTGTGTGTGTCTGTGTCTGTGTGAATTTGCGTTGGCATGCTATTTTTAATGCCTAAGAGGAGCATCATTAACCTGTAGCCTGTAGGCTCATCACTCACCAGGACTGACACATCCACTATTAGCTTCAACAGCAGGTGTTTAAAATGCTGCCATCAAATTCATTTCACGTACACTTTAAAGAAATCCACATTCAAACATGCCAGCAAAAGTGATAAAAATAAAATAAAGGCAGTGTGTGTGCATTTGTTGTACAGCTATTCATGTCTATTAATGTAGTAAGTCAGTAAAATGCTATTTTAAACTACAACTAAATGAAATACACAACCAATGCATAATTAATGAAGGACTATTAAAGCGGGCAATTTCGAATAGTAAATTCAGATTTGAAATGAAAAAACACAAATGGATGGATGGATGGATGTACAATCAGACTGGACGGATGGACGGACAGATCGGACGGTGGGTTGCTGGTTTCCGTTGGGTTGATTGGTTGGTTGGTTGGATGGTTGATTGATTGATGTTTTTTTTTTTCTAGTGACCATGTGGTTTATTTGAAATATATTAACAGGTAGCTTCTAATAGAAGGTTTGCATTATCATTTGTTGTGATACATTTTGTGAATCAGTGCAATCAGGACAACCTGATCACATGATCAAAAGGACCATGCCTACTTACAAAATGTTAGCCTGAAGATGCCCATCAGTACACCAGCACTATGAAAAATGCTCTTTCTTTCATAAACTTTCACAAACTATTTTTTTTTGTTTTTACAAAATTTAATTAGGTTTTCATTTATTTGTTCAATATTCATAACATTCCTGGGTGATTAAAATTTTATTGAAAAAAGTGAAAGACAGCCCCTTGTCATTATGCAGGTCACAGCACAAAAGCACACGTGGACCAGCAAAAATTGGACCCTCTGCATTTAACCCATGCACACAAACACCGAGCAGCTATTGAAAGCGCCTGGGGAGCAGTGATGGGGACGGTACCTGGCGGGGCAACCTACTTGTGAGGGAATCGACCCCACAATCTTCCGATGTGGGCCACCGCTGCCCCACTGTATACCGTACAGGTACCATATATTTGGTGTTTTTGTTTTGGTTTACATGTTTGTTTAGGGTTATAAGTGGAGACATCGTTCATAGTTTATTTATAATATTTATGGTCGGGTCCTTTAAAGAGTTGGATTGGATGACTTTTCTACTGGAGCTATTTTAAGACCGCAGTACCAGATAAAAATTTTATTGTGTATTAATGGAGATGTTTCAGCGATAGTTGTTATTGCAAAGTGCACGCACACAGACACACACACACACAAATTAACGCACAGTAACAAAGGGCTTTGGTGAGCACCACAGGTGTTTATCTTTTTTGCACTGCACTGATTCCAAATGATGTTGAGTGCTGAAGAATTAATCAAGTTGGAGCCTATTTAATCAGTGTAGTTATAGGCAAGGAAAAGTTTGTGTGTTTGAATTCATGTGGAACTTTAACAAACACCGCCTGAGGCCTTGGTGCAAATAAAACATCAAATGCTCTTGACAGTTTTGCTGATAAGCACAAACAACATCCACCATTCATTCATGTTGTAACATAGCTCCTTTAGCTCTCTTAGACTATGTGAACCTGAGCTGAAACCTTCAGCCTTTTTTACATACTTTTGGACCTGAGAATCCTCTGCTGCGCTTGAGGGCAGAGAGTTCAGGAACCAGGCTACAAGAAGCTGAGTTGCGAGAGAGTGCAGAACACTTTCTGTACTAAAGGAGCCACAGAGCACCACACACACTTGGGCTCTGGGGCTTTTGGAGCAAAGCAGGCACTTCACTAAAGCCACCCTACCTGGCTTCAGCTTCTTCTCTCCATTCCCTCCCCTCCAGCCAGCCTGTCATAGCAGTCTGCCCAGCAGGTCCAGGCAGACACCATCAATCTTAAGCAGCCAAGGCTGTGGTTTGTGGGTCCACCCCAGCTTTTTATGAAATAAGAAGTGGGTCAGGAGCTCCAGAGCGGAGCGAGAGCAGCTGCCCGGAGACCAGGAGCCTCTTAACCTGCTCCTGGAGGAGCAGTAGCCCACACTTGCCAGCCCAGAGCAGGGCTGCCTCTGGCCCCCGCTGTGGAGATGAGACAGCTGGTCAGGGGCCTGACACCAGCCTGCATGGACATTATTGTTGTGGCCACACCGCTGGCCAAAATCACAGGCCATTGGCTTTGTGGGGTTTGGTACTGCTGAAAACTTTAATTGTTCCACTGTCCTGAGGCTACTGATCATTCTGTACAAGCAAAAAGGATGTAGGATAATTGTAGAGGGACAGGAGCTACATATGGCTACATACTAATAGGAGATTTATAAACCATTTTAGTTACAGGTAATGTGTTTGTGTAAAACAACTTATGAAAACTGTGTGCCTAAACCTCATTGCAAAACAGAGTGTTGTACTAAAACTGATTGTTCCAGATATTTATTCTGTTTATAGTCACTCCATAATGTTAAGTTTCTCATTTATAATGCAAGTCAACTGAAACATTTTTTTTATTTTGTTGCCATGCACTTTAATGATTATACACTCAGTGTTCTTGAGCTGTACACCACCATGAACAGGTCAATTAAAGCTTTCCTCCCTGCTGACCTTGACTTGAAATGCATTCTTTTCTAGCATTACTTGCCAAGTTGTGTCAGCTTTACAGAATACTTACAAAAATCATATTTCACTTAAGACACTTTGGTGACTTTTGTCAAAATACTCTGCTGGTGTAAATGTTTTTCCTTTATTCACTCAGAACAGACTTTTTAACTTAGTGGATGCTATCAGCCCCAGTCTCAGCACCACCACACCGCAAAAACTAAAGTCTTTTTCTTTTTGCTAACTTTATTCACAGGTTGTACATGACCTTCTAATACATGTGGCTTTTTAAATACAACCAAAGCAGTATTCGTTAATAAAAAAATAATAATTTACAAAGTAATGGCAAAAAAATATATATATATATGATTTTTTTCCATACCCTCGGGGACTACCATCCCCAGTGTGAGGACCACTAGTTTAGAATAATTTAGAGTAGAGCACAAGTACTCCTTGGCAACATTCTGGTCAGTTAAATTAAAAGTACAAGAAAACATTTTGAGTCTAAATGTTCCTGGCCTTAAAAATACAATAAGCTTAAATTTGGATTCTTGTACAAGAAGTTTTAACAATCACAGTTGGGTCTTTCCAAAGCATATAAAATAAACTGCTTAGGGCACAGGAAATACTGACCAGTTAAATATTTTATGACAGAATTTACTACATGATGAAATTAAGCAAGGCATGTTTCATTATGAGGTGAAAGCACACACACAGAGGGAGAAAGAGAGAGAGAGAAAGAAAGAGAGAGAGAGAGAGAGAGAGAGAGAGAGAGAGAGAGGGAGAGAGAGAGAGAGAGGGTTCACTTTCACTTTGAATGAAAAAGGAGAGCTGTAGAACCAAGGGTCAAAGCCAACATTAGATAATTATGGCCTGTGATGATTGAAGTAAGCTGAAAAGCAAATGTTGACGTATGATGTAACTTTTTAACTTGTTAATCCTCGTCTTTTTCTGAAGATGTGAAATGTAACCACTGTGTCCGTAGGCAACATATATCATCACAGGGAAGTGGAGAAGAAGACAAAAAGAAAACTTTCAACATTTGATCTTACCTGTTACCTAAGCAGCTATCATTATGCTTCATCTCATGTGTACTTTTGCAACAGAAAAGTTCAAAAAGGCCAGAGAGTATTTTTGAATGGGAATTATTAAAAGGGCGATTATAATAGTAACATTATTAATGGTGCAAGAGGATAATATTTGTCTGTATTTTATTGTCTTGTATTTGTTTGTTCCACAAGTAGTTGAGCTGTTGTGTCACAGGGCAGACCAATCTTTATGCCAGAGGTGCATAGCCTGCAGTCACACACATGGATGTACTTCAGCAGGATGGGATTTCACAAATCAAATAAAAGACTTGGTATGTGAGAGAGTGAAAGAGAGGAAGAAGAAAACAGGTTGTGTATGGCTCAGAAAAACAGTTGTGAGCAGGCACGAAAACACACATATTTGGATTTGCATGTTTAAGAAGGCGCACATATTTACAGATGGAAACACTGACAACCACAACAGTTGCCATATGGTTTTGGGTTACAAGAACATGATTATTGCTGGGACTGCAGTTAGTTACTGCATTTAGTTTTATTTGCTTTAGTTTTCTGGATTGTTTTAGAAGCCGAATACAGATTTTCCTCAGTAAAGATCATGCCATAGTATTAACTCATGGAGCACAGGAATGGGCCTCAGAAGTGACTAGCAGAGATCGTGAATCTACTTAAATATCAGTAATATACAGATTTAATATCAACCTTAAAATTAATATATTAATATATTATAGTGTCAGTGTGAGCCATGAGTAGGAAAATACTGTAAACAAAGAATGCTTTCAGAAATATAAATAATGATTGTTTATTTTGATCAATTTACAAATGTGTCTGAGCTAACAAAAGAAAATTCCAAATCAAATCAATGTTTGGTGTTACCACCTTTTATCAAACTACATCACTCCCATGGCCCCCATTAAGAGCCCTTCTGATTCAACATCATCAAGGTGTTTGGGATTACATGAAGAGACAGAAGGATGTGAGGAAGCCTACATCCACAGAAGATCTGTGGTTAGTTCTCCAAGATATTTGGAACAACTTCTACCAGCTGAGTTCTTCAAAACTGTGTGCAAGGTACCTAGAAAAATGTATGCTGTTTTGAAGGCAAAGGGTGGTCACATCAGATATTGATTTGATTTAGATTTCTCTTTTGTTCATTCACTGCATTTTGTTGATTGATGAAAATAAATGATTAACCCTTCCATTTTTGAAAGCATTATTTGTTTACAGCATTTTTCCACACCTGCCTAACACTTTTGCACAGTACTGTATATTCTTAATAATAATAAAGCAACCACTTTTTCTACCTACATTACTTTTTTTATTCAAAGAGCTATACATTTTTATGCCATTTTTTTCAGATATGCTACTTGTTTGCATGAAAAAAACAAGTAACATCATTGTCATGGTAGACAATGATGACACAGGTGTGCTTCTTGGGGTCTGGCTATTTAAGCCCCAGTCAGTCAGAGCAGAGCATCGGTCATATCAGAGGCTTAGCCTGTGTGGTGATTACTTTATGGTTATCTCTGTGCTTGCCTTTGTTCGTTAAGGTTAATAAAGTCAAGTCCTTGATCCCTGGCTATGCATTGATGTCCTACCCACAACACCCCAGCTTACAATCATAAAGGTAAATTTTTCCACTTCTTTTTATTATTTAATTATCTGTTTTCTTTACATAAAAAGTAAGCTCTAAACGATACGCTTATGTGCATAAGTGACAAAGTGACAAGCATTACTACTTCATTTGAAGGACTTTTATGCACAGATATCCAAATTTTCTGCAATACCTTCTTTATTTAAATACATTGTCATCGCAACTATTCCTTAATTGTCCAGTTTAAGCAATTATTTGCCATGGTCTAAAAAAGTCTTGTCGCTTGACTAACAAAAAGGCTTTTTTTTCTAAAATGCTTTAGAAAGACTTATGCACTGTATCATGAAGAAGACCTCAAAATGACAATAGATAATGCTAAGATCAGCAATTCTTACAGAAGTCATGCAGGTTCAGTTTTAAAAGTAACCCAGTAAAACTGTGTCTTATTATTGTCATAATATTTATTTATTTATATATATATAACTCAAAGTAAAATATTTTTAAACATTATCTGTAGTTATAATAACTTTATTTTCTAACACATTGTTGGTAAAATTTAGTGAAACTGAATTGTAAAACATAACTCATAAAAAAATTTAAAAATTGTATCTATTTTTTTCATCAAGCTAATAGCATAAAAAGTAAAACATTTTGTGTTTTATCTGAAAAAAATTATCTCAGATATTCACTTCGATAGGCTTTAAACTATATACCACCAGATGTCAGATGGCAGTATACCGCTCACCGAGTTTCAGTGAATTCCAGTGAAGTGTAAAGGTTCCCATCAGACTGCTGGAAAAAAAAGCTCACTGTTTGTATGAACCATGAAGCCAATAAATCAGACTTTCTTGCAAGAGCACATGCCACAGTATGACACATGGCATTCTACAGTCATAAGACAATGTGT